>CM038041.1:5535000-6030000 GCA_021397845.1 Areca catechu | reverse complement strand
AAAAAGCCATCTTGGAGGAAACCCTAATCCTAAAAACCGATCAGAAAAACGAGAAAAGGGTCGGAACATGAATCCAATGCCCGCTGAAAGAAACCCTCAAGGTCCGCATTCTTCCACGCAAGGTAAACAATTACTTTTAGGGTTTCAAGGTGGGATCTTTGCGTCAGAGTACAAGAAACGCCAGAAAACGCAGCAGAAAAACCAGGGAAAAAAAAAAAGGCAAAAATGGCGATTCGAAGAGGTTTTTGATCATTTTCAGTGGTAAAAGGAGGAGAGGAGAAGAAGAGGACGAAGGGAACAGAGAAAGGGCTTACCTTGGAGAGAGTTGCCTCTAGGGTTCTTCGCCACCTTGTGACGGAAAGAGAGAGGAAGCGAAAAGAAAAGAGGGATCTTTTTCTACATATAAGCCTGCAATAAATTAGTATTTTGTAATTTATTAGCCTTTAGAGCTACGGTTGGGGGTTTTGTATCTATTTGAAAAACTGGTGCTTTTTAAAAAATTTAAAAAAAATAAAGGATAAAAATCTGGTTGGAACACATGTTACTCGTTAAGTGCATTTGCTGGACAGCCCTACAATGTGTCTATCTTTTCAAATTTTTTCTTTTCTTCTCGGAGATATTTGAGAGATCAAAAAATATCGCTAACCATTTATACAAACCTCAAGTCTAATCTTAACTTGATGATAGTCATTCTTAAGATTAATTTTTAAAAAAATAGTAGCTTCGACCATCATATCTAATATATCATCCAAATGGAGAATAGAAAAACGATACTTGACTGTGATCTTATTAATGGCTCGACTATCTACACATATTTTTCATGTGTCATCTTTCTTGGGAGTCAAAAGGGCAAGTACTGCACATGGACTCAGGCTTTTCTTAATGAATCCCTTTTTAAAGAGTTCCCCAACTTGTCTTTACAACTCATCATGTTTTAATTCCTTAGCACTGATCAAGTTCATCCCTTGCTTCTTGTCCTTCATGTTACTAGACCCTCTCTTAATGTTGTCCTTAGGTGGTAAAGGGTTGATCATAATTTTCTTTCCTTCGTGGGTGAAGGAACAAGAATTAGAATGACCATATAATATAGCATCATGATCATACAACCATGGTCAACCTAAGATGATACTACTAACCCCCATAGGAAGAACGTCATACCAAACCTTCTCCTAGTATGACTGAATCTGGATTGTCACTTGGCATATAAACTTGATGGGAATTGAGGTTGAATCTATCCAAGATACCTTATATGGATTGGGATGGGAAACAGTGGATAAACCTAAGTTTTTGGCAACGCTGGTTGAAATGGCATTGACACAACTCCCACTATCTGTGATGATTTTGCAGACTTTTTTTCTTATCTTAACAAAAGTTTGTAGGATGTTGATCCTACGCCAATCCTCTTACTCCTTAGTCTGGGTCAGGATTTATCTGATAACTCCCAAAAATTCAAATGAGTCAATGATTTCTTCTTCCCTCTCGTACTCATCAACTAAGTTTGTCCCAGCTTCATATACTTCTTCCTCACAAGCTTTTATAGGTTCAAGGTTTTCTTCCTTAACTTCTCATATGTGTAGTGCTCTAGTAGGGCACTAACTAACATAGTGGCCAATCTTATGACACCTAAAGCAATGAATGTCATTGTTATGGCTCCTTTGAATTTCATGACCCTTACCTCTATCATCCTTGCGAGTTAAAGGATTAGAAGGGGTGGATCAGTTTGAAGGGACTTGACTAGAACTTGGCTTAGGTCCAGGGTACTAATTATGTTGGGTTCAGGTCGTCAAATTATGGGTCCCCTCTGAAATCTCTCAAAATTCCTAGCAATTTGGTAGGCTTGTTCTAGGTCATGGACTTCTCTCAAAAATAGTTCCCTTTGAATCTCTTCTCGCAAGCCAGCTCGAAATTTAGACAGGGTCACGGCCTTAGATTCTACTATGCTATATCGCATGACGAATTCATCAAATTTGGCGATGTACTCAGACAAATTTCTATTCCATTGGCTCAACCTTTGCCATTGATCCAATAGTGTTTGCTCATAGGACCTAGGTAGGTATTTTTTTCTAAGCTTAATCTTCATGACTCTCCATGAAGCTATGGGCATGTCTCCTCTTTGATGACATAATCACTCAACATTATCCCAATACAACCTAGCTTGTCGAACTAACTTCAACTTAGCAAACTTGAGTTTTCTCTTTTCCAATATCTCATACCACTCAAAATACTGATCATGTCACTCTCCCAGTCTATGTACACCTTAGGATCTAGGTTTCCATCAAAGGTGGATGCATCGAGTCGAATATTCCTAAGGGCTCTTTCTTCTGATTCAGCAAAGTCATGGTATGGTCATCTAGGATTAGGTTCAGGAGTGGGTTCATGGCGATGGGTCCTAGTACTAGTGAGTGTTGGTCTAAGGGATGGTGGTTCGATAGGGGTCATACGGGTTTCTTCGAGGGTCCTGTTGGCGTAGAATCCCCTTCGACCCTGCGGAGCTGCCGGATCATAGGTTCACTCTCCTGGTTTACCTGCAAAACAGGTCCCTGACCGGATGTTCTCCGGCGGGGAACACTCCGATGCCTAAGTCAGAGACGGGTTCCAGCAACAAAATGGAAAGTATTCCAAAGAGGAGGGAGATGGCGAAGAAAAGAACTCTTATTTTTCCTGGGATTCACTATGTTTACCTGGAGTGTCCCCTTTTACCAGTATTTATAATGGCTGGTTCAGCACGCAGTTTTGTCTCCCATCCTGCAATTAAGATGGGGGCTAATCGATTCCCCTCTGCTTGTAACCGTGGACGGTTGCCGAGCGGTAGCGATCAGGCTAGAGGCGTTACGGTTATAGTTAATGGCCATGTGGCCACTTCGATATAGTTATGATTCGGAGGTGATAGCCAGGCAGTTGATCGTAACCATTGCACCCACGTTCGCATGGGTTTGAGGTTGGTCGGAGATTTGCCTTCAGGTCTCTTTTTTAGGAGGGGCCGCCGTTGGACTGGAGAGGTGTCTTCATCCTATTTTTTTGGGATAGTCCGAAGATACCTCTGCTGTTCGTGGCGGGGCTATTCTTTTCAGGATGAATCGTAGGGTGGAGCCTGCATCGTCTTTGGACCGTTTTCCTTCAGGCCAATATCTTCGGCTAAGGCTGAAGACCGTATCATCGCTTTGCCCTCTCACTTTAGCTTCCTCTGGGCGCTCCGGTTCAAAGTGTCTAGTTCGGAAGGGAGTGCGTGAGCGGTCGAATCAATGGCTGATTCATGCTTAAACCGACATATCCTAACATGTCCCTATCCTTTCCTCCATTTGATCAAACCTAGTGTTTAATTGCTTGAACTACTTAGTCATAGTTCTCAGTAGAGTTTCCATATTTGTGTCCATGGTGACACTAGGTTGGGTTTGGAAGTGTTGGTATAGGATCCCTGATCTAGTAGACATGCAAAATAATATACTCGTTCTAGGGTTTGCTAGACCTAGAAGTTCAATGTAGTATGAATCAACTAAGTATGGGTCAAGACTATAATTACTCTTTCAACTGGTCAGGTAAGAGGTGGGATTATGGGAGGCTCCCCCTGCTCTCGTAGGGTCCTAATTAAAAACCACAAGTCCACTTAAGGCGTTTACCATTTGACCCCTTGCCTTAGACACCAATATCCAGAAGTAAGTGAAGAACTGATTCACACTAGCCTCAACACACTACTTGAGCTTGACTTGTTGGTGTCCTTAGTTCTAATTAGGTTTCTACTCGATTTTTATTTAAGGCTTGGGTTCAATGCAAGATGAGGAGGGTTATTTTTGGGCCAAGAAAAGATGATGAAATCCTTTCCTTATCTTATGATAGCATTGCCCTTAAGTAGCTTTAATATAAATGCACAAACAATTGTCTTAACTAATCAATAATCAAGGAGTTACTTCTAACTAGCCAAGGTAATCATGCATTTCAAAATTTAAATTTCTAATTTGAAATTTCAAATTCAAATTTTAAATTTGAGTTTCTAATCCTCAAATTTCAGAATTCAAAATTTAAATTTTAAATTTTAGATTCCAAAACTCCTAGTGGAAAATTTTGAATTTGAATTATGCCAGGAATTATGGAGTGTTCAATGTGCTAAACAAAGGAAAATCATGCACTTCAAACAGCATGCAAATCACACACCAAGCAAGCAATTAGCAGATTAAACATTTAACCTAATGATTTTTATGTCTGGCCATAGCTCATTACTCCCATAGGTCATGATAGTATACTTTCGTATACCCGTTCAGGAGGCGTGAAACTCTAGATTAAAGAATGCAAACAATGCATATTCATGTCCTAGCCTACCATGCTCAGATACCAAATTGATGCGGATGCAAAGAGGAGTTCTAACTTAACTACTTAGCAATTTAAATTGAGCAATGACATCTACTTACATTAGCAAGATTCATGCATAAGAACGGGACAAAGTAAACCAAATGATAAGACTACTTAATGAAAATTAAACTTACCTGCAATGTAGTGTCAATTTAATCAAAGGAAGAAAAGACCTCATGGTTGAGAAACCATTCAAACTAGGACATAAACCTTCAAATGATCAGACCTAAGAGTCTAGGAAGGGTCACTAACCAATGATGAGCTCTCACTCCTTTGGTGGTGGGTTAATTTCAGCATTCCATGGAGCTGCAAATAAACTTGAAGACTATCACTCCCTAGATGAAGACTCCCTTTGTAGTTGGTTCTGAAGCAAAGTAGACCTTCTCTTTAACTCGAAGTCATAGAGGACCCTACATTGAAAGAAATTAGTGGCATGGTATGGATGAGGAAAATGGAAAGAAAAGGTCAATAATAAGAGTAGAGTTGTTGGTGTCTTTTGGATTGGATGGGTGATGGTTTGAGTGGGGAAGGGCTGGCATCCTTGAGTGAAGAAGGAATGGTTCCTTGGGAAGAAGAAGGGGGCATCCTTGAATAAAGAAGAGATGGCTCCTTGGGATGAAGAAGGATGGCATCCTTGGATGTTGGTGATGGCGACCTTAGAAGGATGATGGCGACCTTGGAAGGATGATGGGCGACCCTCTTGGTTGAAAGAATGGATGGCTTGCTTTGGTAGGTTAATTGATATTTGGTGGATAGGTTGAGCCTCACACTCACTCCCTCACAGAGGTCATTTGTAAACACACAAATGGAAAAGAAGGAACTAAAATTTTCATTCACTCATTATATGCATTACAAGGGGTTTGGAGAGGTATTTATAGACCTCCCAAAGCTTTTGGGATTTTGAATTACATGAAAAAAAATAAGGAAAGTTAAGCAAGATACATGGAGGGGTTGTAACCATGAAGAGAATGGGGAGTTGCAACCATGCTTGATTCATGGAGAAAGAAGTGGTCGGCCACTCTTCTTTTAAATTCGAAATTGGCCACCTAAGTGGAGGGGTGTGAGGTGTCTTCCATGTTGGCGTAGCTGCCACCTATGCCTGATGATGTGGTGATCCATCTTGGCATAGTGGTTGGGAAGTTACTCCAAAATAGTTGAGTTGCTGAATTATTCCAAGTAGTTGAATTATTCCAACTGCTGAATTATTCCAAGTAGATGAATAAATCCAAGTGTTGAATTATTCCAGGTAGCTGAATTATTCCAAATATTGAAGTGGTAGAAGATTGAGATAGCAGAGTTCTCTGGTCAAGTCGGCTCTAGTGCTCGAGTCGGCTCTCAAGGGTGTGGTTGAGCTGGCTCCAATTATTGTGCCTTTGATTTCCTTATGATTCAATTCATAAAGAATATGATTGAAGACTATTGTTGGTGTCCACGCCAATAGGGGAACCTACCGAGTAGTTTATCAGCATCCTCCTAGGATATGACCCATATGAGAGATACAAATCAGCTCTCTTTTGGCTCCTAAAGTCAAAAAATGGTTGATCCTCTTCCTTCGAGCCAACGTCGATGTCTTTGCCTGTAGCTACTGATATATCAAGTATTCTCGCTAATGTTATTGTCCATAACTTGAGCGTAGACCTTTACTATCTTCTTGTCAAGTTAAAGAAGAGGAGTTTTGCTCTAGAAAGGCAAAAGGCTATTGAAGAGGAAGTTGACAAACTTCTAAAGGCCAATTTTATCAGAGAAACTTATTATCTAGACTGAATAGCCAATATAATGATAGTCAATAAGGCAAATGACAAATGAAGAATTTATATAGATTACACAAATCTCAACAAAGCCTACCTAAAAAATAGCTATCCACTACCAAGGATTGACCAACTAGTGGACATTACATCCAGGCATGAATTATTTAGTTTCATGGATGCTTTTTCTAGATATTACTAGATCTAGATGCTAGAAGTAGATGAAGAGAAAATAGCCTTCGTTATTAAAAAGGGCTCTACTATTATAAAATGATATCCTTTGGACTGTAAAATGCTAGAGCCACCTTTCAATGCTTGGTCAAAGTTTTCAAGAATCAAATCGAAAGGAATATAAGTTTTTGTGGACAATAAGCTTCTCAAGAGTACATAAGTTGATCATCACATAGCCAATCTAGAAGAAACCTTTAATGAATTAAGGTGATATCAAATGAAGGTCAATCTAAATAAGTATGCATTCGGCATTACATCAGAAAAATTCTTAGGCTTCATGATAACTCAGAAAAATTGAAACCTATCTTGAAAAGATCCAAGCACTTTTAAAAATGAAGCATCCTAGGAATAAAAAAGAAGTCCAATGCCTAACTGGTCGGATTGCTTTTTTTAGCCAATTTATCTTCCAATCAGCTAAGAAGTGCCTACTGATGTGGCGGGATTGCTGACATGTGGTCTGTGTCAAATGCCACGTCGGAGAAAACTGCCACGTCGAACATCTCACCTCGGACTCCTGTACCAGGCTGACTCCCAGAAGGTCGAACCACCTAGGCTGGAGTCGAGCTCCGCCCTCCTCCGACAAGCTGACTCCCACGAGGTCGAACTGCCCAGGCCGGAGTCGAGCTCCACCCTCCTCCGCCAGGCTGACTACCGCAAGGTCGAACCGCCTAGGTCAAAGTAGAGCTCCGCCCTCCTCCACCAGGCTAGCACCAGTGAGGTCGAACCGCCTAGGCCAGAGTTGAGCTCCACCCTCCTCCGCCAGGCTAACTCCCGTGAGGTCGAACCACCCAAGCCAGAGTCGACCTCCGCCCTCCTCCACCAGGCTGACTCTCGCAAGGTCGAACCGCCTAGGTTGGAGTTGAGCTCTGCCCTCCTCCACCAAGCTGGCTCCCGCGAGGTCGAACCGCCTATGCCGGAGTCGAGCTTCGCCCTCCTCCGCCAGGCTGGTGCCCGTGAGGTCGAACCGCCTAGGCCGAAGTCGAGCTCCACCTCTCCAGGTCAGCCCACCTCGGACGAAGGTGTTAGTGATCGAAGGGCATCGCCGCCCCCCACGGACAGTGGCGAGCCGCCCAAGAACCGCGAGGAGGCCCCCGCCAGGCCGCGATAAATGCCCCAGTTGCCACTTACACTGAAATGGGAAGAGATCCCCGATCGAGGCCCTGCACTCCTCACCAATCATCTGCATCCCCCGAAAGAGGAAGTCAACCATCAGATTCGGATCCAGGAGGCGGCGGCCCGCTGATCGAGGCCCTGCCATATTTCCAGAAGTAAAGTGACCAGAAGGAATGTCAGTGCATGTGGTACTGTTCCCTTTCACAAATGGAGAAGGCATCCCGCACACGGCACCAAGCGACGCTGCACACTCCTGCAAACGGTGCAAGGATCCCAAGGCAGGTATCTGGCAGTCCCCTAGCGACTTAAAAGAACTTTCCATGGTTCCAGAGAAGAGGTAAGCAATCAAGAAAATATAGTTGAGCAGAGGGGAAGCGAGTCAGGCACACAGGAGAGCACCAAACTAGCCTAAGAATTCCAGCCTACCGGAGACCTGCGGGAAAGGTCTTGACGGACACAGCCATTTCAGCTCCAACTCTCCTCAGTCAGCACTTTCCCTGCTCCGTGTTCAACTCCACTACACTCTTTCAGTTCGATATGTACTCTTTCTAGCATGGAGTCCACCCGTGGGGCTTGACAGAGAAGATCTGTTCCTCTAGGTCGTCACTGACTTGAGCGTCGGAGTGTCCCTACCAGGATTACCGGCCCGGGTCTCTAACTCTACTTTGCAAGTTTGGATGTCCGAACAGGATCCAAGGTGACGAGGGGCACGGTCCGGGGCCATCTACAGTTTCAGGCCATGATGATCTTGATGGCAACAGATTGGCGTGCCAGGTAGGGGCATGACGTATTTTGATCCAACACAATCCCCTTGCAAGTAGCTCACCGGGAGGATGGTGATGATGCGAGCAAAGGAAGTCTCCACCAATCGTGCAAGAGATCCCCCTTCCCATGGAGACTCGTACAGTCCAGAAGGGGAGCTCCCCACTCCAGCTCAACCACCTCCGATGGACACTCAGCTGGCTGCACTTACCCAGCAGATGCAGATTCTTACTGCAGCAGTATGCCAGCTCCAGCACCAGCACCAGTCCTTGGCTACCCACCAGCAGCCAGGGACTCCCATGGCCCATGCCGTAGTGCCCCGCGATAGCCTGCGTTCCTTCCAAGGAAGGCCTTCGCAGCCGCAGGCCACCACCGACCACCGAGGAAGCCACCGGATACCGGCAAAGAGGCAACGGGATGGATCTATCGATCAAGAGAGCCGGTCCCCGACCCTTGAGCTGGTAACAGCTATACCCCATCAAGGTTGAAAAGGCAAGATTCCACTTCATTTGCCTCACATGTCACCTTCTCCGGCTTCATCAGCCTCCACAGAAGGTTCAACCGATAAGGCCATCAGGCGCATGGCAGAGAAGCACCTAGAGGAACAGGAGCGCAAGCTGACGAAGCTATCCCGCCGGTTTGCGAATCTGCAGGGCTCCATCGATGAGCCAGCGGGCTACAACATCCATCCCCCCTTTTCTTGAGAAGTTCAAGAGGAGTCGGTTCCGAGCCAGTTTCGCATGCCGCAGGTGGACCCCTACGACGGGACCACCGATCCCTTGGATCATCTTGAGAGCTATAAGACCCTCATGATAGTCCAGGGCACGATCGATGCTCTTCTCTGCGTTGCCTTTCCTGCTACTCTCTGGAAAGCAGCTTGGGTGTAGTTCACCCACCTAGAGCCAGAGATCATTAGTTGCTTCACTCAGCTAGAGCGAAAGATCATGGCTCACTTCGATGCCTACCGGAAGGTGCCACGGGAGGTGGACAGCCTCTACTCCATCAGGCAACAGGACCACGAGCTCCTACGAGACTACGTGGCATGCTTCAAGGTTGCCGCGCTAGAGATTTACAACCTTGATGAATCAGTCGCTATGCTGGCACTAAAGAGAGGGCTCAAGACTTCTCGCCTGACCTACTCTCTCGATAAGAAGCCCCCCAAGACTTACTCCGAGCTCCTCCTTCAAGTCTAGAAGTACACCCGTGCCGAGGAGATGGATCGCACGAGAAGGGAACTGGACGGAAGGCCTTCGAAGAAGCCAGCACCTGGGGAGACCTCCGGGATGCGAAAGCCTGGACCAGCCACACCGAACTTCCGTCAGAGGCCGAAGCCGAGGAGAGACCCCATCCCAGAAGAGAGTTTTACTTCTCTTCTCGCCCCGAGGGCAAAGATCCTTATGGAGATCGAGGGTGAGTGCTATTTGAGGTGCCCACCTTCGCTGAAGCCATCCACCGGTTGTGACAGGACGAAGTACTGCCAATTCCACCACAACATCGAGGACTGCCAGCACCTCAAGAAGGAGATCGAAGAACTCATAATGTGGGGCTACCTCGGAAGGTTTGTGGGGGGCAGACCCCCTACGGAACCTCAAGCGCTCGCTGCTCTACCTCCAGTCCCTGTAGTCGACAACCGCCCTATCGAGAAGTCGGTGGGGATGATATGCTGGGGAGTTGAGCGCACTTCCAAGAAGGCCTGGGATGGAAAAAATTTTGAGAATGTACTTCTATTTACGAGAGAAGGGGGATTGAAAATAAAAATGTAAACAATGATGCCATGGTCGTCGAGATGACGATCACAAAGAATCTTGTAAAATGCATCATGGTTGATAGTGGAAGCTCCACCGATGTATTTTTTTACGATGCTTTATCCAGGATGAACCTATCCTCTGCTCAGCTCAGACCTGTGCACACACCCCTCGTTGGTTTCACAGGTGACTCTATAGGAGTCAAAGGGGAGATCACTCTCCCCGTTACTATCGGGACACCACCTCGGTAGAGTACCATCATGATGACTTTCACGATTGTTAGACTTCCCTCAGCCTACAACATGATCATTGGCCGACCTGGGCTCAACCTTCTCGACACGGTCATTTTCACAAAGTGACTGTTGGTACAGTTTCTAACTTCCTACGACGTCAAGAAGATGAGGGGGCACCTCAGCCAATCCAGCACTGCCTCCAAACCGTCCTCGGGGCCAAGGCTGCCGAGGATGACCCCAGCGCAGACGACCTCGACCAAAGGGTGCAGGACCCCAGAGGTGGCCCGGTCGAGCGCATGCTATCGTATCCTCTCAAAACTAACCCGGTGAAGATGGTGCAAATTGGGGTGCAGCTGCAAGATGATAAGCGAGCCCACTTGCTAGAGTTTCTCCGAGCGAATGCCGACGTGTTCGCATGGACGGCGGTCAACATTCCTGGGATCCCACCAGAGATCATCACTCACAAGCTGAGCATCGCCCCAAAGTATCGCCCTGTGCGGCAAAAGAAAAGAAGTTTTGCACCGAAGAGACAAAGGGCGACTAACGAGGAGGTGGACAAACTTCTCACAGCCGGCTTTGTTCGAGAAGTACAGTACCCGAGCTGGCTAGCTAATATGGTTATGGTAAAGAAGAATAACGGGAAGTGGAGTTTCTGTGTGGACTACACCGACCTCAACCGAGCCTGTCCGAAGGACAGCTTCCCTTTACCGAAGATCGATCAGTTAGTGGATGCCACCTCGGGGCACCGCTTGCTCTCCTTTATGGATGCATTCTCCGGGTACAACCAGATCTGGATGCACCCAGAGGATGAGGAGCACACTGCCTTCATCACCGACTGAGGGACGTATTGCTATCGGATGATGTCGTTCGGCTTGAAGAATGCTAGCGTCACATACCAGCACCTGGTCAATCGGGTCTTCAGGGACCAGATCAACAAGAACATGCAAGTCTATGTGGATGACATGCTCGTCATAAGCAAGCCGAGGTCAGACCATGTCGTTGATCTTGCAGAATCTTTCCAAAATCTTCAGGAGCACAAGATGAACCTGAACCCAGCAAAATGTGCTTTTGGGGTAGCAACGGGAAAGTTCCTTGGCTTCATGGTGACCCAAACGGAAATCGAGGCAAACCCGGAGAAGGTCCAGGTGATCATCGACATAAAGCATCCAACCTCAAAGAAGCAGGTGCAACGCTTGATGGGTCGGATCGCCGCATTGAGCTGATTCATTTCATGTTCGGTGGACCGCTGCCTTCCTTTCTTCAAGGTGCTGCGCAAGATGAATGATTTCACCTGGACAGAGGAGTGCAAGGCGGCCTTCGAGGAGCTTAAAGACTTCTTAGTATCACCACCACTGCTCTCCAGATTGGAGACGGGAGAGGAGCTCCTGCTGTACCTGGCGGTCACCCATGGAGCTGTCAGTTCGGTCCTTATCTGCATGGATCAGGATAGGTGCCAAAGGCCGGTGTACTACACCAGCAAGATCCTCTGGGATGCCGAGATCAAGTACACCCAATCCAAAAAACTCAATTTTGCTCTTATCATGTGTACTCAGCATCTCAGGCCGTACTTCCAAGTGCATCTTATCGCGATCTTAACGGACCAGTCCCTGAGGGTTGTGCTCAGTCATCCCGACATATCCGGACGTCTAGCCAAGTGGGCATTAAAGCTCAGCGAGTTCGACATCGCGTACCGACCGATGTTGCCCAGAGATGATGCAACCCAAGAAGGGGATGAATTGGGTTTTATAAAACTTTTGAACTATTTCAATTATGAACTAAAACAAGTATGTGCTAATTCAATTTAAGTGCTTGTGTATTCCAAGTGTTTGTGTGCTTCAAAATAATATGTAGCAAAAATTAAGAAGTAAATGCAAGAATAAAACAATCACAAACATAAAACAATTTATAGTAGTTCGGTGTAAATCAAGCACCTACATCCACTTCCCAAGATCCCTTGGGAATTCCACTATAATCACCAAGATTACTGTTGATTAGTTTTTCGGGCTTACTAATCAAAACCCAAGTTGGTTTTGTCACCTAGGCTTACCAACAACCTTTACAACTTGTTTTGTCTTCGGGCTCACAAGTCAAACCATAGTTGGTTTAGGCTAACCAACAACCTCCCTTGGTTTTGCGGGCTAACCAAGAACCTAATTGATTTTCCAAGGCTCACCAAAAACCTCTTTAGTTTTCAAGGCTCACAAAAAACCTTAAGTAAACAATGTAAGAACAATAAGAATGAGTACAATAAAAGCTTTCTAAAATAAAGCAAATATCTCTTTGAAGTCCTTGATTGTTGATGAAGAACTTGTCTTCAAGATGTTGAAGCCTTGAATGATGCTTGAGGATATGAACTTTGGATGCTCTCTTTGAAACTTGGAAGCTTGAAGGCTTGAACCACTCAACACTTGAATCCTTGAAGGATAATCAATAATCTTACCAAAGGATTGCTTTCCCATTTGATTTTTGATGTTTATATAGCTCTCCAAATCATAGATGACCATTTATAACCGTTGGGGATGAAAAACTAGCAATTTGAAGCAAGTTGGAGTCAATTCTGCACTTAAAAAAAACTAGCCATTACAGCAAGTGTCGACACTTGGTTCTGCAAGTGTCGACACTTGGTTCTGCAAGTGTCGACACTTGGTTCTGCAAGTGTCGACACTTGGTTCTGCAAGTGTCGACACTTGGTTCTGCAAGTGTCGATACTTGATCTTCAGGTGTTGACACTTGGTTGTGCCAGTGCTGAAACTTCTTCAAAATTAAATTTTAAGTCTTTCCAAGTCTTCCTTATGTTCCAAAATCCTTATAACTTGATTTTTCATTAATTTAAAATTTTTTTCAACTGAAATACAAGCATTTCTTCATTCAACATGGATGAGTACTAAGATCTGATAAACACACTTAAAAATATAGTTAGTACTCATATATACTTAAACATTTTGTCAATCATCAAAATCAAAACCAGCGTCAACAATCTCTCCCTTTTCGATGATGACAAAATATTTAAGTATATGAATAAGGTAAGCTTAAAAAGATTAACAATAAGATAAACATGTAAGCTCAAAAATAATAAGAATTAAGCACCCCCTCAAAATATGATCCAAAAAATTCTTCAAAATATTTTTCAAAATATGCAAATATTTCAAATTTTCTTCCTCTTACTAATTATTTCCTTAAGATTGAAATATTTTGCTTTCTTCTCCCCCTTTTGCCTTTCTTTCATTTCTCATATAATTTTTCATGTTTATCATATCTTTCCCTTTTCATATTAAATAATTTTTCTTCCCCTTTTTGACATCATAAAAAGGGATGAAAGGTAATACAAAATGAAAATGAAGGTAGAAAGAATAGCAAGTAGATCATCAAAATCAATGCATGAAATCAATTAAACATGATACCACACAATGATAAGCACATGTAAGAAATAATTCAATATATATATTATCCATTCACCTCACTTATTCATGGGATAAGACCACAGCCGCACCCCAACACGTCATAAGAGATCCCAGTGAATGGAAAGAGAGGGTCTTTAAACCCTACTTAGCTCCTATGACCGGACGGCCATGGTGACTAACCCAATCCGAAGCAGTTACTAGGATTAGATATAAATTTTTATACCAATTTAATGAAACTCCCTTCAAAGGATTAGATTTGAAGATAAAGAGGAATATCAGAGCAAGTAAAGCATGATATCAAAAAAATATTTAAAGCATGATAACAAATCTTTTGATGCTCCCCATAAATGTTATTCCCCCTTAAAAATATGCATTCATTTGAGGAATAAAACAAGAAAGCACATGCTTCAAGATTTGAAAATTTCAAGATATTCATGATTTTCAAAATACAAAGGATTGATCATTTAAAAACTTTTAGCATGATTTCAAATTCATTTAAAATGATTTGATATCCATACAAATGCTAGAAGTAATTTAATAGCAAGTCTAGCTACTAGAGCAAGGGTTTATCAATATGCATACATTCTTCTTAAATGTAATCCTTAACTACTAGTTCTATACTTGTTCCAAATAATTTTTAGTTTAAGCATAGATGCCAAAAAAATGAAAACACATAAATCATAATATTTTACTTGAAATAGTTTAAATATTATATTAATCAAAATCAAGTGAAAGTCTAATAATCATAAGTTTGATCACGAGAGCATGAAATCCATCAACAAAGAGTTCATGATCATAACAAATGACTATTAGTCTAAGCTTGATTCTAATTAATCAATTGAAGCAACTTTTCAAAGCAATATGCAATTTTAAAAATATTTTTCATGAAGTAATGTAAGATATATTAATCAAAATCAAGTGAAGGTCTCATACTCACAAGTTTGATCATGATAACATGAAATTCATCAACATCAAAAAGTTCATGATCATAGCCAATGACCATAAATCTAAACTTGATTCTAATTAAATATTTTTCAAAATAATTGATGCAATATTTATAATAAATATTCAACTACATTTTCAATTTTGAAAGGAAATGTTTAGAATTTACCAATATGTATAATCATTCCTTTACCATTTAGTCCAAAATACAGCTTGTCCACTTCTTTAAATTGTCTTGTACAACTACTTTTCAAAAACTTCCTTTCTTCATGTTGGGCTGCAAGATATTCCTGCAAAACTAGGTGGATAATTTTGGTACCCAAACTTTCTTGGATCCTTTAGGATTAGTAATTCCTGCAAAACTAGGTGGATAATTTTGGTACCCAAACTTTCTTGGATCCTTTAGGATTAGTAACTATGACTCCTTTTGGAACCCAAACTTTTCTCAATCTACAAGGTTATGCATTAAGTCTAGATTTACAACAGGTCAAATTGGAAAAGGCATGAATAAAGAAATTCTTCAAAAATTTTTGCTTCTTTTCTTCAATCAAAATATTTTTCTCATTTGAAAACTTATTACATAATCTTTCAAATCAAAATTTTCTTTTTCTAAAAATTCTTTTTCTTTAAAAAAATTATTCTTTTTATTTTCCAAAACATCAATCTTGGCATTTAATCATGGTTTTTATTGGCAAGATTGGTGTTCTCAAGAGAGAAAGAATCTACATGACTTTTTAATTTCTTGTCCTCAATTTTTAGCAATTTGTATTCATGTACAAGATCATTGAATGCATCATGTAATTCATTAAAGGTAAAATCATAATTATTTTCAAAACATACATTTTCCTCGTTTGCCATGAAACAAAGATGGGCAACTTCTTGTTCATCATTCGAACTAGAATCTTCGCTATCGCTCTAAGTTGCTATCATTGCCTTGAATTTCTTTTTGGCATTGAGGGCAATTATCTTCTTCTTCTCTTGATCAGCAACTACTTCCTTTTTTCATAAATTCAATTCATGGATCATGAGTGAATCAATAAGCTATTCCAAAGATAAGGTTTCTACATCTTTAGCTTCTTGGATAGCCATCACCTTTAGATTCCATGATATTAGCAAAGATCTAATAATTTTATTAACCAAATCAGCATTAGTATAGACTTTGCCAAGACTTTTCAATTCATTAATAATGGTCATAAATCTAGTAAACATATCAGATATAGATTCATAGTACATCATTTCAAAGATTTCAAAAGAATGTACAAGTAAATTAATTTTAGAATTCTTCACTTGAAGAGTACCCTTATGAGTAACTTCAAGTATGTCCCATATTTTCTTCGTCGATATGCATGAAGAAATCCTATTAAATTCATTAAAGTCCAATGCACAATAAAGCAAGTTCATTGCTTTAGCATTAATTTCATATTGCTTAATGTCATATTCATTCCAATCTTCTTTGAGCTTTGGAATGGAAATGCCATTAACCAACATGGAAGGATTATGGGGACCATTAACAATAATTTTTCTAAGATGATAACTAATAGATTGAATATGGATGCGTATCCGAGTTTTCCAAAATGTGTAATTTATGCCATTAAAAAATGGTGGTCTAATACTAATACCTACAAGGGTTGCCATGATCTTTTAACTCAAAATTGTTGGATTCTTTGCAAAGCACAAGGTTTAAATACCAACAATTTTGGATTCCGGGCTCTGATATCACTTGTTGCCCAGAGATGATGCAACCCAAGAGAGAGAGTGAATTGGATTTTATAAAACTTTTAAACTACTTCAATTATGAACTAAAACAAGTATGTGCTAATTCAATTTAAGTGCTTATGTATTCCCAAAGTGTTTGTGTGCTTCAAAATAATATGTAGCGGAAATTAAAAAGTAAATGCAAGAATAAAATAATCACAAATACAAAATAATTTATAGTGGTTCGGTGAAAACCAAGCACCTACATCCACTCCCTAAGATTCCTTGGAAATTCCACTATAATCACCAAGATTACTGTTGATTAGTTTTCCGGGCTCACTAATCAAAATCCAAGTTGATTTTGTCACCTAGGCTTACCAACAACCTTTATAACTTGTTTTGTCTTCGAACTCAGAAGTCAAGCCCTAGTTGATTTAGGCTAATCAACAACCTTCCTTAGTTTTGCGGGCTAACCAAGAACCTAATTGGTTTTCCAAGGCTCACCAAAAACCTCTTTGATTTTCAAGACTCACCAAAAATCTTAAGTAAACAATGTAAGAACAATAAGAAAGAGTATAATAAAAGCTTTCTAAAATAGAGCAAATATCTCTTTGAAATCCTTGATTGTTGATGAAGAACTTGTCTTCAAGATGTTGAAGCCTTGAATGATGCTTGAGGAAGTGAACTTTGGATGCTCTCTTTAAAACTTGGAAGCTTGAAGGCTTGAACCACTCAACACTTGAATCCTTGAAGGATAATCAATAATCTTACCAAAGGATTGCTTTTCCATTTGATTTTTGATGTTTATATAGCTCTCCAAATCATAGATGACCATTTATGACCATTGGAGATGAAAAACTAGCAATTTGAAGCAAGTTGGAGTCAATTCTGCACTTTAAAAAAACTAGCCATTACAGCAAGTGTCGATACTTGGTTCTGCAAGTGTCGATACTTGGTTCTGCAAGTGTCAATACTTGATCTTCATGTGTCGATACTTGGTTGTGCCAGTGCTGAAACTTCTTCAAAATTAAACTTTAAGTCCTTCCAAGTCTTCCTTATATTCCAAAATCCTTATAACTTGATTTTTCATTAATTTAATGACTTTTCTAACTAAAATACAAGCATTTCTTCATTCAATATGGATGAGTACTAAGATCTGATAAACACACTTAAAAATACAGTTAGTACTCATATATACTTAAATATTTTGTCAATCATCAAAATCAAGACCAGAGTCAACAACCGAGGTCATCTCAGAAGGCCCAGGTATGGCCGACTTCCTGGTCGAGTGCGCTGGATTTGCTGAAGAGCCTGAGCAGACTACCCCGAAGCACCAAGTGGAGCCCAGAGCCGAGGAGTCCTGGATCCTCCATGTAGATGGCACATCCAACACGGGCGGGAGCCGAGCAGGTCTCATCCTCACCAACCATGATGGGGTTGTGGCTGAATGTGCACTCCGCTTCAAGTTCACCGCGATAAATAACTAAACGGAATATGAGACGCTCCTCGCGGGCCTGAGGGTATCCCACAAGCTGGGTGTACGAAGCCTGAAGGTCTTCACCGACTCCCAACTGGTGGCCGAACAAGTCTCTGGAGAGTATGAAGCCGAGATCCCCAGATGATGAAGTACCTAGAGCGGGTCCGCTCGAGCACGACAGGTTTCCGATGCTTCAGCATCTCTCATATACCCCGAGGTGAGAATGCTCACGCCGATACACTGTCTAGACTGGCGATCTTGCCAGACTTATCACTGGGGAGTGCCTACATCGAGTACCTCGAAAGTCCAAGCAACGAAGCTCTCGCGGAGGTATAGCAAGTCACCCCAGAGCCGAGCTGGATAGATAGGTATATCAGATACATTACCGATGGCACTCTGTCAGAAGACCGACCGAAGGCTAGCCTTATTAAGAAGGCCTCGCAATTCTTCCTCATGAAAGGACAGCTTTACCGCCGAACCTATTCCTATCCGCTCCTGAAATGCCTGGGACCTTCAGAGGCAACCTTCGTGCTCCAAGAGATACACGAAGGCCTTTGCGGAAACCATGTCGAGGAGAGGACTCTTGCATACAAGGCCCTTCGACAAGGATACTCTGGGAGACCAAGAGAGAGGATGCCGCTGACTTCGTGAAGAGATGTGACCGGTGCCAGTGCCATGCCCACATACAGCATCAACCAGCAATGCCACTCTCCCAGCTCCCCACTCCATGGCCATTCGCCCAGTGGGGAATGGACATCTTGGGTCCATTTCTCCCTGCATCAGGGCAATGAAAGTTTTTGATAGTGGCCATTAACTACTTCACAAAGTGGGTAGAAGCAGAGCCACTGGCATGGATCATGGAAGCCAAGATCCGCCAGTTCTTCTGGAAGTCAATCATCTGCCGCTTTGGGCTTCCCCACAATATCATTACTGATCATGGGAGGTAGGTCGACAACCGGGAGTTCGAAGAGTTTTGTGCCGAGCTTGGCATCCAACATCATTTCTCCTCGATTGCTCATCCCTAAATCAATGGAGAAGCTGAGGTGACCAACCGGACCATTTTTCAAGGGCTCAGAACCAGGCTAGACTAAGCCAAGGGCAGGTGGGCAGAAGAACTCCCTAGCATTCTCTAGGCCTACCACACAACACCCAGGATGGCAACAGACGAAACACCTTTCAATCTCACTTTCAACTCAGAAGCCGTTGTTCCAATCGAACTCGGCGTGCCCACACTGCGGACACAACAGTACAGTGAAGTAGAGAATCTGGCATGCCTTCTTCTCAACCTGGACCTCCTCGAGGAAACCAGAGACAAGGCCCGACTCCGGATGGTGGCTTACCGGCAGCGTGTGGCCCGGTACTACAATGCGCTGGTAAAGCCAAAGGTCTTTCATCCCGGTGACCTGGTACTGTGCCGAGCCGAAGCGTCTCAACCCCGAGAGTGTGGCAAGCTCTCGCCGAACTGGGAAGGCCCCTACAAGGTGTCAAAGCTCTTCCATATGGAGCTTACTATCTCACAAGTCTGGATGGTGCCAGATTTCCACGGACATAGAATGCCTGCAACCTGAGAAAATACTATCAATAATGTAAGACCTCTTCCTAATAATAACAAAGATCCTCTTTTATGCAATCTTTTTTTGCCTTGCAGGGATATCGCTACCTAGCCCAAGGTCTGGCACACTCAAGCCCGGATCCCACGTTCTCCGGCACCAAAGCCCGAAGCCTATCTCTCCGGCACTCAAGCCCGGATCCCACGTTCTCCAGCACCAAAGCCTAGAGCCCAACTCTCCGGCACTCAAGCCCAGATCCTACATTCTCCGGCACCAAACCCCGGAGCCCAGCTCTCCGGCACTCAAGCCTGGATCCCATGTTCTCCGGTACCAAATCCTGGAGCCCAGCTCTCGGCACTCAAGCCCGGATCCCATGTTCTCTGGCACCAAAGCCCGAAGCCCAGCTCTCCGGCACTTAAGCCTGGATCCCACGTTCTCCGGCACTCAAGCCTGGATCCCAGCTCTCCGGCACTCAAGCCTAGAGCCTGCTTTCCGGCACTCAAGCCCGAATCCCACACTCTCCGGCACCAAAACCCGGAGCCCAGCTCTCCGGCACTCAAGCCCGGAGTCCAGCTCTCCTGTACCAAAGCCCGGAGCACAGCTCTTCGATACCAAAGCCTGGAGTCCAGCTCTCCGGCACCAAAGATCGGAGTCCAGCTCTCCAGCACTCAAGCTCAAAAACTCCTGAAGCCCGGCACCTTGCAGATACCTGGCAGGATCAATGAATTCAACCTCTGAGCTCAACCTTGCCACGCACGCACAAAACTGGTCCTAGCTGAGGCCCAATAGACCTCTTCAAACAAAAGCTCAAAGTTATATAACCACCTCGCCCGTGAAGTGGGCGTGGCTCAACAAGCTGAGAAAATCCTTCCAAACTGTCCAGCGTGCCCAGGGCTCAGCAAAGAAGGGCCCGGATCCTTAGTACCTTAATGCTCGATGCCTACATAAGTACGTGCACGCGGGTAGTTGAGAAGCGAAGGGAGCAAGATCGACAAAGTGCAAAAAAGAAAAGAAGAGTACAAGTCAAAGTGATTGAAGAGGGATTCCATTGATACTTGTAGAAGTTCTTACATGTATCCTAGGCCCTGACATGCCGGGCAGCCCAGGTCAAAAAAAAAAAAAAGAAGGGAAGAGAAAAATTACAAAGCCTCCTGGGCTATCCGACCGGTGCCTTCCCGGCACGGTGCTCGGAGGGGGTGTCACCTTCTAGAACTTCTAGTGGTGGGGCTTCGGCTTCGACTGCTTCCACCGACCCAGCTAGGCCAGCGATGATAGCTGGTTCATCCGCCTCACCCGAGTCAAGAGCCGGATCCGGGTCCGTCAAGCCCGAAAGCCTCAGCCTGCTGACATGCTTGTCTGGGATGAACTCCTGCACCAGGGACTTGCAATATATGAAGCCCTAAAGGAATGAGTCCATTGCCACCTCCTTGAGTTCGAGCTTAAACTCTTGGGAGGCCTTGTATTCTACCACCACCTCGGCAGCCCTTTTCCTGGCGGACTCAGCCTGCTGGATCGCATCGGCGGCCTTCTTCTTTGCGGCCTCCACCGAGCTGACCACCGTGGCAGTCTTCTCCTCCGCACCTGCGGCCCTCTTCTTGGCAATGGCGACCTTCATCTCGACGGCAGTGGCCCGATCCTTTGCCGCCTCCAACTCTGCCAGGAGGGACTGGGCCCGTCCCTTCTCCCTGGCAGCCTCAGCATCAAGCTCCTTCAACCTGGCCTCCTTGGCCTTGAGCTCATCCAACTTGCCCTTGGACCGATTTCTCTCCTGGTCCAGGGACTCCTCGAGGTCCTTGATCTGCCTCTTGGCTCTAGCAACCTCGCTTTGGAGCTCCTTGATATTTACGGTGGCCTCCCAGGCATCGCTATTCTTCTATTTTACCTCCTCCTTCAAGGACTCGAGCTTTGCTCCCCGCAGCCTGTCCCTCTTAGCCCAGGTTTGGCAGTAGTCCCTGATAAGGAGGAGCTCGGTGCCAAGCTACACCAAAGAAGATGTCAGTCGCGAAGGTAAGGAAAAAAGAGGAAGGCAAAGCCGAGTGAAGAAGCGCTTACTGAGAAGAGCTGGGCGAAGGTGCTGCCAATGGCATCACCGAGAAGCTTTCTGGCCTTGTCTCGTCGATCGCATGACTGGATGGCGATGTCCATCATGCGCTCGGCAAGGCTCTGGTCCCAAACCAGAGAGACATTCGGTGCTAGCTTGAAGGAGACCTAACGGTAGTCCCTCTCCCTCTTGCCCATTGCTGGCATGGAATTATCAACCATCCCAGCTGGAGAAGTGTCTAGGGCGCGCTGGGAAATCGGTGCCACTCCGGACAACGTCGCCACTGGCTCGACTCTCTCTGGTACTCCCTCCTCCCCGACCTCGATGACCTCTGGAGGAAGGGATGCTGCAGCGGCAGTGGCAGCGGTTGCGGCGGACCTAGCCTAGATGATGACCTAGGGCTCTTGGGCCGGGAGCGGGTCGACCCACCTCGACACCTCTGAAGTGGGCTCGGCAATCCTCCTGCTCGACTCGGGAGTAGGCTCGGCCGCCCTTCTACCCCGTTCGGGGTCGGGCACTACCCTTCTTGGCTCGACTAGTGCGACAGGAGCAGTCCCCGCGTCGCCCACGACACGAGCCCTTTTCGGAGAGGGTTCACCAGCCTCCTTCGACACACCCCTCTCCTGGGAGAAGGAGAGGAGATCGTCCAGGGCAAACTTCATGCCTACACAAGAAGAAGATGTTAGTTCTGAGCTCGAAAAATCAAAGAGGGGGCATAAAGAGACAGTGCTCGAGCCGAACTCACCCAACTGCTGAATTGGGCTGACCCCGACTTCGAAGAGGTTCTTCTCTGACAACAGAACCTCCAGGGAGGGGGCTTGGTCGGTACGGAGCTGGTCGTATACCTCCCGATCAACCGAGTCAACCATAGAGTTCTGGTTAGGAGATCGATCCAGGTCACTCCAAACCCAGTCGACCCCCTCGACCGAGGTGAAGAAATATTTACTCTTCCACCCTTTGATGGAAGAGGGGAGCTCAAATCTTATGCCCCTGGGGTGAGAAGAAATAGACCACCACCCCTCCTCGATAGGGTGGCGCTTCAAGATAAAGAAAGCCCTGAACAAAGAAAAATGGGCAACTATCCCGTGGAAATGACAAAAAACTATAAAATAGAAGATTGTTCAGATGGCATTGGGGACAAGCTGAGCAGGGACCAAGCAGTAATTGCTCAGCACAGAAAGAAATAATGGGTGGATTGGAAATCGGAGGCCCCCTGCGAGTGTCTCCTCGTAGAGGGCAATCCGGTGTGGGCCACCGGAAGTGATCCGTTTCCCAGGTCGAGGGACTGAAAGCCGAATAGAGTCCGGAATACCATAGGTCTCCCGGATAGTTGCAAGCTCCTTGACAAAAATCATCGAGACGACCCCACCAGGACTTGTTGACCGAGAGGTTTTAGGGGCTGGTTCTGGTGGAGGAGGAGAAGTTGCTGGCTCCCTAATCACTATCCCTCTAGGCACAGGCCTTCTATTGAGCTTAAAGCATGCCACGTCCTCCTCCTCATCGGAGGAAGAAGGCAGCCTCGGCCTAGAAGGCCCAACCTCCCTTTGATCGATCGAAGGACGGAAGTTGGGACCGAAGAGAGACATTCTGGAAGAAAAAAGAAAAAGGTGGGGGACGAAGGCAACCGGCAAAAAAGCAAAAAAGGAAGACGGACGAGGTCCAGGAAGGCCCTAACTACAGGAAAGGACTCTACTCAGCCAGAGGAAGAAGAAGGAAACGAACCTAATGAACCTGGGAGGACAAGGACATCCGAGGGAAAAAGAAAGGGCTCCGGTACGATGGCGGGCATGAAAGATTTGAAAGAGGATATGTTTTGGGAAGAACTACCCCTCCTTTCGAAGTAATCGGGCACCCAACCATACCATTACAGCACCGCTATCGACGGATCTGTGCCACGTGTCAGCGATCGGCAAGACTGGCATTCCATTTCAACTGCGATCGCTTTGAATTCTGCACCGGCAATAAGTGCTCCTCGGACGTGTCCACGTGGCTCCCCCGCGTTGGTTTGAAGAGTCGCCTCCCAAAGCGTCGGCGATCGTGGCCATCTTTGCACCGAATCTTTGCCATTCCATGTCAACACCGCATTTACTCCCTTTAACCCGAGCACCGCGTGCTAACGGGACTGGGAGTGGGGGGGAAATGATATGGCAGGATTGCTGACGTGTGGTATGTGTCGGATGCCACGTCGGAGAGAACTGCCACATTGGACATCTCATCTCGGACTCCTCTACCAGGCTGACTCCCGCGAGGTCGAACCGCCTAGGCCGAAGTCGAGCTCTGCCCTCCTCTGCCAGGCTGACTCCTGCAAGGTTGAACCGCCTAGGTCGGAGTCGAGCTCCGCCCTCCTCCACCAGGCTGCCACCCGTGAGGTCGAACCGCTTAGGCTGGAGTCAAGCTCCACCCTCCTCCACCAGGCTGACTCCCACGAGGTCGAACCGTCCAGGCCGGAGTCGAGCTCCACCCTCCTCCGCCAGGCAGACTCCCGCGAGGTCAAACCGCCTAGGTCAAAGTCGAGCTCTGCCCTCCTCCACCAGGCTAGCTCCCACGAGGTCGAACCACCTAGGCCGGAGTCGAGCTCCGCCCTCCTCTGCCAGGCTGGCACCGTCGAGGCCGAACCACCTAGGCCGGAGTCGAGCTCCACCTCTCCAGGTCGGCCCACCTCGGATGAAGGCATCAGTGATCGAAGGGTGTCGCCGCCCCCCACGGATGGCGGCGAGCCCCCCAAGAACCGCGAAGAGGCCCTCGCCAGGCTGCGATAAATGCCCCAGTTGCCACTTACATCGAAATGGGAAGAGACCCCCGATCGAGGCCCTGCACTCTTCACCAACCATCTACGCCCCCCGAAAAAGGAAGTCAACCAGCAGATCCGGATCCAAGAGGCGGCGGCCCGCTGATCGAGGCCCTGTCATATTTTTAGAAGTAGAGCGACCAGAAGGAATGTCAGCGCACGTGGTACCGTTCCCTTTCATAAATGGGAAAAGGCATCGCGCACATGGCACCAGGCGACACCGCACGCGCCAGCAAACAGTGCGAGGATCCCAAGACAGGTATCTGGCAGTCCCCCAATGGCTTAAAAGAACTTTTCATGGTTCCAGAAAGAAGGCAAGCAATCAAGAAAATGTAGTTGAGCAAAGGGGAAGCGAGCCAGGCACACAGGAGAGCACCAAACTAGCCTGAGAATTCCAGGCTACCGGAGACCTGCGGGAAATGTCTTGACGAACACAGCCATTTTAGCTCCAACTCTCCTCAGCCGGCACTTTCCCTGCTCTGTGTTCAACTCCAATACACTCTTTCAATTTGATATATACTCATAGCATGGAGTCCACCCATGGAGCTCAATCGGGAGGATTGTTCTCCTAGGTCATCACTGACTTGAGCGTCGAAGTACCCCAGCCAGGATTACCAGCTCGGGTCTCTAACTCTATTTTGCAGGTCCGGGCATCCGAACATAATTCGAGACGACGAGGGGCATGGTCCAGGGCCATCTACAGCTACAGGCCACAACGATCTTGGCGGCAACACCTACCATTCTTTAAAATCATAAGGCATACTGACAACTTCGAGTAATCGGACAATTGCCGATCAGATTTTGAGAACTTAAAGAAGTATTTGGCTCTCCTCCATTACTATCAAGACCAAAAATAGGTGAACAACTTTACATTTATCTATCTATATCTCCTAATATCATTAGCTCTATTTTGATAAAAGAAAATGCTAGTGTATAAAAGCATATTTACTATAATAGCAAGATATTAACAGATGCAGAAACAAGATACTCCAGAGCCAAAAAGGTGATCTATGCTCTTTTCACTATATTAAAAAGACTTTGACCATATTTTCAATCCTGTTCTAATGGATTGGCCTTTGAAATCTATAATCCAGAGACTAGACACATCGGGACAACTAGCCAAGTGGGCTATCAAATTGAAAGAATTTGATATCGAATCAAGGCTCATCCTAGTATGAAAGTTCAAGTCCTTGCTAACTTCATCATCAAGCGTACAATACTTGATGAAGAGAAGATAGAAAAGAGATTAGAAAAAAAATCGACTACTCCATCTTGGATCCTATATATCGATGGTGCTTCAAATATCCACGATAGTAGAGCTAGATTGATCCTCACAAATCCTAATAGGGTAGTGATGGAATACATCCTGAGATTTGACTTTTATATCACCAATAATGAAGCTGAGTATAAGGCTCTAATTATTGGCTTAAATATAGCCAAAGAGATTGGCATTGATCAAATCAAAATTCTCTCTGACTCATAACTAGTCAAATATCTCTAGAAAATCATGGAATTATTCTTAAATTTTAAAGCTCTAGAAATTTAGGAGATACCCAAATCTAAAAAGGCATGGGTAGATGCTCTGTCACATCTTGTTGCTTCGAATTGTTCAAATCTTCCAAGAGAGGATACTATAATAAGACTGCACTATCATTGAAATCCCAAATTCATAGCATCCTCAAATTTTGAAACATGCTTAGTTGCTGAATTAGTTAGAGGATATCCTTCCATTTAGGAGATACTCTTGCCAATCGCCAAAAAAAGGTCACGAAGAGAGGCTTATACCATATAGGCATATAAGTGACACACAATATAGTTCTGGTGGAGGACTTATACTACAACCCTCGTTCCGGCGATTATTATTTCATCCTCTTTCATTCTATAAACACATAAAAAATAAAAGTACAATTTTACTTTTTATGATTAAATCCAAAATATCTTGATTTTTTTTAGCAGAAAAATGATTTCTTGAAATTCAAAATGCATTAATGCATATTTTTATTTCTAGATATTCTTTGTAATTTTTCCTCTGACCAAATATCAAAACCTCTATTTTGCTGAATAAAAGCTTATTCCTCAATCTAGATGCTATGGAGCTTGCTCAATGCCCTCCTGCCTGGAAAATTATTCTTCTACAATAATGATCTTATCTTTAATAAATAATTTCATAGTATGGTAGTTATAGATCTAGAATTCTCTACCCAGATTTTATCAGCGATCCATCCACTAATAATCTAACTTCACAACTTTCCTAGAAGAGAAACTTTTAGATCATCCTTTTTTAATATTATTTATTTAACTTGCTCATTTTTTCTCTTTCCTCTTCTTTCTCTTCTCTCCTCTCATCTCTCTCCTCTTCCCCTCTCTCTTTTCCTCTCCTCTGTCTCTCTCTCTTCTTCTCTCTCCTCTTTCTCTCTCCTATTCTCTCTTTTCTTTTTTTCTTTTCTTTTTCTTTTTATTTCCTTTTCTTTTTCTTTTTCTTTTCTTCCCTTTTCTTCTTCTCTATTCTTCTTCTACTCAACCCAAACAAGGGACCTGCGCTCCCCCCAAAATCTCGAGGATCTCACCACTAAAAGATTGGTTGAGGCTGCGGCCCATGGTGGTGTAGCCATGGGATCATGGTCCGGCATTCGACAGCAACCTGTGATGCCAGAATCAAGGAAGAAAAAAGGAAAAAATAGGAGATTGATCTTCTCGGGTTTTTCGATGGAACCAATGACCAGCAACGATGTCTAAGGCCATGGAAAAGAAGGGAAGAGGAGGAGAAAGTCGGATCAAGGACTCACCTGGTCTTTCCTAATCATTGTCGAGCTGAAATTCGGCGAGCACGATGATGGTCTTCTGAAGCAAGGAAAATCGAAGAAATAAACAGCACGAGGAAGGGGTTCTTCAACGGTGGGGATTCATGGAAGGGGGTTTCCATCTTATAGCTGGAGAGCTTCGAATCCAGTTGGAATTCAACTTTGTTTAGGAAAAGGAGAAGACTCCCATCAGGAGTCTTCTTTCTTTTTTTTTGACTGGGTATTACATTCTTCCCACTTAAAATAATTTCATTCTCGAAATTAGCTTGTTTGTTAAGACTTTAAACATTAAAAGTAGTTAGCCTTTATGCCATCCTCAACTCCTAAATATTTTACCTTTCAAAGTATTTTCTCTACAAGATCTTGACATAATGATTATATGAATTTCTCTTGATTAACTCTACATGAAAATCATAATCAGCCCAATCGACTCTTAATCAAAAATAGAAGAAGGCTTGAGCATTAGACACTTGCCATGGTCTTTAGTATTCTTTCTTCTTTTAACCTTCTCCATGATTTTATAATTAGTCTTTTATCTTATGGAAACCTCAAGCCCCCTTTAAATAATAAACTCAAAATGTCATGACTAAAGGAGCTTGGTGTCAAAAATATTCCAGATCCAAGTTTGATAAAAGGATCATTACTTGTTTATCCTAGATTTAGAGATGTCCAAAATTTTTTCTTAGAGTTCTCTATACTAAAAGAATCTATTGATAAAAAAACTGCATGGCAATACAAATAGACTAGTCCAAGAATTAATAACATTATTCTTTCATTTGTCTCTAAAAATCTTATTATTGAAATTCAAATCAACTCTCCCATCATAATACTTTTGAAGTTAAAGTTAACATTCTTCATTAATTTCGGAATAACTCAAATTACTACGCTTTCACTGCACACTCTGATATAATTTACTAAACTATCTAGATTCACTAATTGAATTTTCTCAAAAATTTACTTTGTATTGGTACCAGAAAGATCTAAAGTTACTAAAGCAAAGCTTTTGAGTCTCTTTATCTTATCCATACCTCAAGCATATCATATCAAGATTTATCCTAACCCACTTTCTATATTTATAGTTCTTGCATAAATTTTACCATCCTTTTAAGGCATCAATAACTTTAGTCCAAGTTCGAATTAATCATGCTTTTCTTAATAATCCAATTAGACCATTTAGATCAACTTTTCTTTTAAAAGGTTAACTTTAATTCTAACAAAATAAATGACTTTAAGTCAATGTTCTTAAGAGTACAATTGATCATGTTATTGCTCATAGAGCTATTTACTATAATTCTTAACATTAATTAACAACCATTCATAAGCTAAACTCATATAAATCTTTCAAAATTAATTTTTTAGCTTAATGTAATTTCAGTGGTATGATAACCTAGATCTTCTTATAGATCTTAATTTAACTTGGCATTTAACATATCTAAAATCTCTAATAAATATAAGAAAGATCAAGCAATCCAATCTAAAACTACTAACGTAAACTATCAAAGGCTCCACTAAAATGTGTATGCCATGTCCACAAAATATAATCTAATCATCCAATAGAAAGTTATAAATCTTTATCCCAAACACTTTTTTCCTTATATAATTTCAATCATAATTCACATACAAGTTCTTCAAAAATTTATCCTTTCTAACATCATTAAACTCTTTCATGACTTATATTCTAAATATCTTCTTGCAATAATTCCAAAATTTATAATAAAATAATTAACAACAAAACTAGCATGCTATCCATATCAAATTTAGAATTCCAAAACCATCTAATAAATAATTAAACATACATATTCAGAATAACATGACACACTATACTTCCAAGCTAGCATTTCTGATGCTCGGGTCAAACCCACTTATCAAAGATAAAGATGCATCTGATCCAGCTCTTTAATATCCATCATATACTTACTTGCCATGATTAAATAGTATATATCATTCAATCATTTACACTCATCATAGATCAATCTCACTATTTGTATTAAGGATAAAAATCATGTTCTTCTTTTGTACTAGTCATATACCAGATCTTATGCATGATACCTAAAGATTAGAAATTTAAACTTCGAATCCATTTTTGTAACTTTTATTATATCCCGACTGATCATGACACTAAGCTCAAATACCTCTTAAGTCACATTCCATAGTGATCATAATCTAAATTTTGATATCACTCAAATCATATCCTAATCACTTATGTCATAGTCCCAAGTGACATAACCTAAGCTTTGATATCATTATATCATATCCTAAATCCAACACTTGAGTCGACCACGCGACCAGCCACATGAATCCTAGAAATGTTCTAAAGATCTATAAGGCCTTTAAAAACTTTATTGCAACTTCAATTCCCCAAAATACTATTGATCATAATTTATAAGAGGACACCTAATATAAAGAAAATAATACAGCTCATATAATTATAAATTTGGTTATTCTTGAATCATCTGATCGGTATCAACGCCTCTTTATATTTTCATTGTTGTACTCGTGAATCCATTGAACATCTTGCAATTCTAGAAAAAAGAAAGTAGGGTGTAAGCTTTATAGTCCAATAAAAACTTCTATACACTCACACCAGTATAATACAATATAATTCAAAAATAATAGTAAACAATATCGAATAGAATATAAATCTTAAAAGCTCATATCAAATAATAAGATAACTCAATATCAATAAATGCAAAGACATGCATCAATTAATATCAAATATCCATCTTATTCAAAAATGCAATACCATATATGTCATTAGATAAAATCTCTCTTTTTACTTAATTATGGTTTCACCTCTTTTTATTCACATCTTATTAACATGATCCGGATCAACCACTATTATCTATTTAGGATTTTGGACTAATCATTGTCACACTCCAGTCCATGACTGGCAATCTCAAGATCGACCATGTACTATTTGCCCATGGCTCGGCTATTTCATGTATTATCAATGCATGGCTCGGCTATTCCACGTATTATCAGACCGTGGCTCAGCTGTCCCACGTACTATCCATCCGTGATCATCTATTTTATATATTATTCGTCCATAGCTCGGCTATTCTATTACTAAGCCCATGGCTCGACCGTCTCATGTACTATCCATCCGTTGCTGGCTATTCCACATATTATCTCTCTGTAGCTCGACGATTCTCTGTTTAACATGGCTAGTTCAAATATTCCTTCTTCTTGATTATTACTTTATCAAATCACAAACATGTCATCAAATTATATTCTTTTTAAGATTTATAATAACTGGTATCACAATCTAGATCATTCAAAAATAATCATGTTTGATACAAACATATCATATGAAACTATAAATAATCATACCGATAATTTATAAAATAAATATACACCATGAGAAATTGAAATCATAGCATACATAAAAAATCATTATACCAAGGATCGTATCCAAGGATCAAATTATATAATGTAAATATATATATATATAAAAATTAATGATCATGTCCAAAAACTCTTATCTTTATTGAAGATAGATTTAGCACATCCGATATCAGTCTGCACCCAAATCCTCGATCTAAATGCTATGGAGCTTGCTCAACACCCTCCTATCCAAAAAATTATCCTCCTATAATAATAATCTTATCTTTAATAAACAATGTCATAGTATGGAATTATAGATTATAACTCTCTACCCAGGTTTTATCAGCGATCCATCACTGATACCCTAACTTCACAACTTTCCTAGAAGAGAAACTTTTAGATCTTCCTTTTCAATATTTATTTATTTAATTTGCTCCTTCTTTTCTCTCTTTCCTCTTCTTTCTCTTCTCTCTCCTATTATCTCTCTCCTCTTTCTCTCTCCTCTTCTTTCTCTCTCCTCTTCCCCTTTCTCATTTTTTCTTCTCTTTTTCTCTCTCCTCTCTCCTCTTCCTCTCTCCTCTTTCTCTCCTCTTCTCTCTCTTCTTTCTCTCTCCTCTTCTCTTTTTTTTCATTTCTTTTTCGTTTTCTTTCCTTTTCTTCTTCTTTTTCTTTTCTTCCTTTTTCTTCTTCTCTCTTCTTCTTCCACTCGGCCCAAACAGGGGGCCTACACTCCCGGTGCTCTCCCCCTAAAGTTTCGAAGATCTCGTCAAAAAAAGGTTGGTCGAGGCTGCAGCCCATGGTGGCGCAACCATGGGACCATGGTTCAGCGTTCGATAGTGACCCACGATGTCGAAATCAAGAAAAGAGGGAAAAATAGGAGATTGATCTTCTCAGATTTTCTGATAGAACTAGTGACTGGCGATGATGTCTAAGGCCACGAAAAAGAAGGGGAGAGGAGGAGAAAGTCGGATCAACGCCTCACCTGGTCTTTCTTGATGATTATCGAGATGAAATCCGGTGAGCATGATGATGGTCTTCCGAAGCAAGGGAAATAAAAGAAATAGACAGCACGAGGAGGGGGTTCTTCGGTGGTGGAGATTCGTGGAAGGGGGATTTTCTTCTTATAGCTAGAGAGCTTCGAATCCAATTGGAATTCAACTTCGTTTAGGAGAAGGAGAAAACTCCCATCGGGAGTCTTCTTCCTTTTTTTTTTTGGACCGAGTATTACACAGAACAAGAGATATCTTTTCCCATATTTATTCCATAACCAAACACCGCCTCAAAGAACAATACTAAACTCAATGTTCCCTATTACCACAGCTCAAGCTAAATAACCAGAGTAATGAAAATAACACCAAGGTAAAAAAAAGATTGTAATTTTTTTTATTTAATCTCTTTTCAAAAGCAAATTCTCATGAGAACTATTCATCAACAACAACAGAAGTCAATACCCAAACCACTATCCCTTGCTGCATGAAAAAAGTTAAGAATGGAACTAAAAGGAGGTAAGAAGTGAAACAAACCAAATTGAGAACCTGAAGACCAAGTAATATTAAAGACATCACAGGATGAGCAGCAGAAATGCGGGGTTCTTGATTCCTCTGTTTAAAGACTTGTTGATCATATCTCAGCACTATTCAAATACCGATGGAGAGTTGGAAGGACAATGTGATTTGGGCACCGACTGCACAGACACGAGTTGGACAAAAAGATATGTATTCTTTTGTAATGGTGCCTTACTAGGCAAAATGGTCTCTATTATACTTGGATCTGGAAACTGCAGACCTCTCAAAGAGTTAAGACTTTATGGTGGAAGCTTGTTAAACGTAAGCTTCTGCCTAAATATTTCCTCTATGGTAAGGGTATTCTAACTGAGGATAATTTTTTGACATTTGCCAAACTCAGATTGAAGACTTAGATCATATCTTCACTTCTTGCTTTTTGCTAAAGATTGATGGCATTCCATAAATTCCATTTATGGTTTCTAGCATGTTTTTGACTTTGTTTCAGACATTGAGGATATTTTGTCTAATTCTTCAACTAATAAGCTTACCCAATCCATTATTGCTTATATGACTTGGCATGTTTGAAAGCCCGAAATTTTAGAATATTTCAACATTGTGCCATCACTCACACTCATGTTTGTAAAATTATGCAGGATTTTCATAAAACCAGCATGTGCAGGATGAAGTTACCGGAGTCCAAGAGTCCCTTATGAAACTGGAAAGGTCCAATCCCCCTTTATTTAATCTCAGAGGCCTCAAAATTGTTAGTTGTTTCCCCCCCCCCCCCAAATGGGGACTCTTAAACTTAACATTGATGCTACCATTACAATGGAGGCAATCACTACTACATATATTATTCGGCATTGTAATGGATTGCTAGTTCAAGCTGGGGGTAAATTGATATCTCACACTACGGTCCCTAACACAGAACTTATTGCGATTTGAAATGGATTGAAGATATCATTATTCCAGCTTCATATTACGAATCTGATTGTTGAAAGAGACTCAGAAATGGTTATCAATTGGATTATCCGAAAATGTTCTTCCATCTCCACTACTAATCCTATCTTACAAGATATATTGTATTGGAAAACTCTTCATCTGACATTGGCTTTTCAGCATATTAACAAACAAGCTAATCGAGCAGCTGATTACTTGGCTGCTCTAGCTAGGAAAGGGAATTTCACTATTATTCAAGATGAAAGGATTCCGATTAAGCTTCGGAAAATCATGTGGACTGACTATTATGGTAAAGGAAGCTTTAAATAATGGCTATCATTAATAGATTTTATCATGACACTTTGGGTTCTCAAATTTTAAAGGCTAATCTTCTTATTTCTCAATGCAAATTAATTGTTAGAAGCCGTCTTCCTCATGAATTGAAGTGTGCCCAGAGTTATTTACGGCAAGGCTACCAATCTTGTCTGCAGTTATTGTATTACAACCAATCTTCTGACCCTACTATTCTCACTGCTATGTTTAGTATCATGAACCCCAACAGCTGCTCTATACAAAATATGGAAACAGGAAAAAGAAAAAAGAATACACAAAAAAGAATGACAATATTAGAAAAAAGAAAAATACTTGATCAGAAGTATAACATTATGAGAGAAAAAGAAAGTGAGGAGGGGAAAAAATATATGCTACGAGACTGCTTATGTAAACTCTGGGCCTGGGCTGAAGTCGGCAGACCTAGCCGACTTCAACCCAGATTGAGAAAAAAAAAAATTGGGATGAAGGCCGGAACAGGGGAAGAAGAGGCGGAGTCGAACGGGGTTTCTTCCGACCGGGGTCTTCACCGGAGAAGTCGGGGAAAGAGTCGAGGAGGAGAGGGAGATTGGACGGTGCCGTGCTTGGGTTGGATCGAGACTCCGGCTGACGTAGTTTCCTTTCCCCAAACAACAAGGATGTCTCGGTGTTTTCCTCTTTAAATCCCCCACACCGCCGTCCATCGAACCATCTCACCGCGGTGTTCCCTCCTCTCCGGCAAGCATCCAGAAATCGTCGAAGCCGATGAGTTTTCCTTTTATTTTCAATTTTATGAAGGATTTTGATGGATTTTTCCGGTTGGGTTTTGGGCTATTCACCGTCACCGCCGCCGTCGCCGCTGCCGTCACCGCCGTCACCTGCCGTTGACGATCCGAGAAGACTGCGGCAACCACCGTGGTTGCCGGCAGTGGGGGAAGGGAAGAAGATGGGTTTGGCCGGCTGAGGAGGAGAAACAGGGGTGGTTCGGGAGAAGAAAAGAAAAGAGAAAGAAAGAAGAAGGGAAAAAAAAAAGAAAGGAAAAGAAAAGAAAAGAAAAGAAAAAAAAAAAGGGAAGGGTTCTGTACGGCCAGTGAAAAAAATAAAAAATAAAATAATAATAATAATTAATTAATTAATTAATTAATTAATTAATAAAAATAAATAATAAAGTAAATATATAAATATATGATAGGAGGAGAGAGAAAGAGGAGAGAGAAGGAGGAGAGGGAAGGAGGAGAGAGAAAGAGGAGAGAGAAGGATGAGAGAGAAGGAGGAGAGAGGAAGAGGAGAGAGAAGGAAGGGAGAGAAGGAAGAGAGAGAAAATCAAGGATTTAGTTTCAAGATTCGTGAAAAATTGAGAATTTAGTTTTAATTAAAATTATTTATTTATGTAGAGAATCAGTTTCCTGAGCGGGGAGGCGTCGTGCCGATTTCGGGTATGGAGTAGTTCAGGTGTGGATAGTTGGTTTTGAGAGGTAAGGAATTCTAAACTTGATCACCGTATTATTAATATATTTTACATGACCTGATTTGATTCGAGCATAAATTAAATATTTTTCATGCATAGTAGTTTTTGGATAGCATGATTTGATTTCCGGGTTACGGAACGAGTTTGTTGTTAGAGTTGTTTGCATTTGCCAAGTGATCTTGAAATGTGTTTGATCGTGATAGCGATCGTTGGAAAGTGACATGATCCGACTATGTGAAAAAAAAATGATAAAGTGTTAAGTGAACTGGTGTTTGGACTAGCCATGCCACGGCGGTACCGTGATTTCTCAGTGTGCCCGTCACAGGCTGGAGTGTGACAATTTGTGTGCCCGTCACAGGCTGGAGTGTGACAACAGTGTGCCCATCACAGGCTGGAGTGTGACAATAGTGTGCCAGTCACAGGCTGGAGTGTGACCGTGGTTAGTCCAGAACCCTAAAGATAATGGTTAAATAATTGAAAAATTCTATAAAAGAAAAAAAAAAGTAAAAATTCTAAAGTTTTTGTTAAACATGAAATCTGAATTATTGATTTCGTCATATGTTATGCTAATGTTTACTGTCTTTCATGTACATGTAAATTATTATTGGTGATTATTTTGGAACCCTTACTGGGCTATGTAGCTCACTCCCTACCATCTGTTTTCTTTCAGAGTCTCAGGATACTTAAAGAGGATCTGGGCTGGGCGTGAGACGGAGCATCATGTTAGTTGAGCTAATTAGTTAGTTAGTTCGGTTACTGACGTTTGTGAGTCAGTAGACCAATTTATGATCATCGAGTTAAATACTGAATTGTACATTGTTAATGGATTATTAATATAATATTAATTTAACTTGGATATGTTTGAATTGTTGTGTACCTAGGCCTTGCATAATCTCTAGGATAAAACCTAGGGTTTGTGCGGCCGGTCACGTAGCCGATTCCGGTATTAGATTCGGGGCGTGACAGAGTGGTATCAGAGCAAACCAGGTTCTAGGATCTTAGGATATAAGCTCAACGAGAGAGAGTGTGGGTTGATCCATATATGGGGTAGATATTATGTCATGATTGTTTTGATCATCTGAGTGTTAGTTGTATACTAACAATGATCGGTGTAGGTTTTTCCATGGCGCGTGGTAGTGGACGTGGACGTGTTAGGAGGCCCACAAGATTTGCAGATGGAGCAAATGCTTGGGATCCTATTGAGCAGCATGAGAATGCTGGAGCCTTATCTGATAATGAGGAACGTCCATAGGACCCAATGCCGAATCTGGTGGACAACACTGGTAATGAGGAGCATCATCATGAGCCAGTGCCCAATCTTTTGGATAACACCCCGGAGACTGGAACTGTTGAAACAGGAACACCGGGTGGATCTGGAGTTCAGCCTGGGGACCAGATGGGTCTTCCTCAGCTATTACAAATTTTAGTGCAGCAGCAAGCTACTGCAAGAGCTGATACACTAAGATTTATGGAAGCCCAACAGCAACAGCAGCAATTTATGCAACAGTTATTATTACAACGATAACAGCCAGAAGTCAGAATTCCTCAAGAATGGCCAATTACACTAATAGATTTCAAGAAGTATGCGCCACCGGCATTCAAGGGGACTTCTGATCCCATGGAGGCAGAGGGATGGCTTAAAGCTGTTGAGAAAGTTTTCCAAGCCTTGCGGTGTCCAGAAGAGGAGAAAGTTACATTCGCTACCTTTTTATTACAAGATGAGGCAGCTGCTTGGTGGGGAACTGGAGCTCGGAAAACAAGGACCAAATGATACACCTTTTACCTGGACAGATTTTAGAAAGGTTTTCTATGAGAGATATTTTCCTCAAAGTGTTCGGGTACAAAAATTTCGAGAATTTGATCGCTTGGAGCAAGGTACTTTAACTGTTTCTTAGTATGCCTCAAAGTTTGAGAAATTGTCGATATATGCTCCATCACTCTTAGCTGATGAAGGAATCCGGGCCAGGAAATTTGAAAATGGACTTAGAAGTCGGATCCAGCATCAAGTGATTGCTTTTGAGCTACCAACTTATAAAGAGGTTGTTAATAAAGCATTAATTATAGAAAGGGGATTGGATGTGGCTCAAGCTGAAAGAGAAAAAGCATTAAAGAAGAGATCTGGAACAAGAGGGAATCAAGGCCAATTCTATAAAGGTACCAATGCAAAAACCAGGAAGCTTGACAATGTTACTTCAGATGACAAGACCCAACCAAAGAATGATGTCAAGTGCTTTAAGTGTGGTGGTTTCCATTATAAGCGGGATTGTACGTGGCCAGATGAGTGGAAGTGCCATAATTATGGTAAACCGGGACATAAGGCAGTTGTATGTCCATCTGGTCAGGGGTCACAGCATCAATTACCTCGTGGAAAATAGCAATTTGAAGGGCAACAGAAAATAGTAACTCAGGGATGGGTTTATTCACTCGCCCAGCAGGATGCTAATGCATCAAATTCTGTAGTGACAGGTATGATCAAATTATTTTCCAGTAATGTTTATGTTCTTTTTGATACTGGCGCTACACACTCTTTCGTATCTGTTAGATTGGTTAGGGAGAATAATGAGTTAACCCCGACATCTTTAGAATTTGAACTCTGTATTTTCACTCCTAGTGGGGATGTTTTTGTGGTTAATCAAATCTGCAAGAAATGTAGATTGAATATCGAAGGTAGAACAATGGAAGCCGATTTGATAGTCATGGATATGAAAGACTTCGATATAATCCTTGGAATGGATTGGCTAACAGCAAACCATGCTTCCATCAACTGTTTTGAGAAAATTATGAAATTTCAAATTCCTGATCAGTCAGAGTTCTGTTTTAAGGGAAACAAGTTAACTCTTATGAGGAGGGTAATTTTGGCTTCTATTGCCAAGCGACTCCTCAGACAAGGTTGTGAAGGATTTCTGGCAACGGTGATAGATACTCAACAGCAGGAGCTAAAGCTGGAAGACATACTCGTTGTGAAAGAATTTTCGGAGGTCTTTCCCAATGATCTGCCAGGATTACCTCCTGATAGAGAGATTGAGTTCTCTATCGATCTTATACCAGGTACAGGTGCCATCTCCAAAGCTCCTTATAGAATGGCTCCGGCAGAATTAAAAGAACTTAAGGAGCAATTGCAAGAACTGTTGGATAAAGAATTTATCAGACCTAGCGTGTCTCCCTGGGGTGCTCCAGTCTTATTTGTAAAGAAGAAGGATGGAAGTTTTCGGCTTTGCATTGATTATCGAGAATTGAACAAAGTGACTATAAGGAACAAATATCCCTTACCAAGGATTGATGATCTATTTGATCAATTACAGGGGGCACAGGTATTCTCAAAAATTGATCTTCGTTCTGGTTATCATCAATTGAAGATTAAGACAGAAGATGTACCAAAGACAGCTTTTAGAACCAGATATGGACATTATGAATTTTTGGTTTTACCTTTTGGTCTGACAAATGCACCTGCAATTTTCATGGATCTCATGAACCGAGTGTTTAGACCATATCTGGATCAATTTGTAGTAGTATTCATTGATGATATACTGATATATTCAAAAAGTCTACAAGCACATGAGGAGCACTTAAAGATAGTATTACAAATACTCAAGGAGAAGAAATTATTTGCCAAGCTAAAAAAATGTGACTTTTGGTTGGACAGAATTTCTTTCCTTGGCCATGTTATATCAAAGGATGGTATTTCTGTGGATCCAAAGAAAGTGGAAGCAGTGGTAGAGTGGGAAAGACCCACTAATGTGTCCGAAGTTCGTAGTTTCCTGGGAATGGCAGGATATTATCGAAGGTTTGTTGAAGGATTTTCTCTTATTGCTATACCCTTAACTCGCCTGACCCAGAAACGAACAAAATTTGAATGGACAGATGATTGTGAGCAGAGTTTTCAAGAATTGAAGAAACGGTTAATCACTGCCCCAGTATTGACTGTTCCTATGGAGACAGGGGAGTTTTGCATATATAGTGATGCATCCCGAAAGGGTCTCGGTTGTGTGTTAATACAAAATGGAAAGGTGATAGCCTATGCTTTTAGACAGCTGAAATCATATGAGTCAAATTACCCCACTCATGACTTGGAGTTAGCAGCCGTAGTTTTTGTTTTAAAGATATGGAGACATTACCTGTATGGTAGTCATTGTGAAATCTTTACAGATCATAAAAGTTTAAAATATATATTTACTCGGAAGGAATTGAATTTGAGACAGAGAAGATGGTTGGAACTATTAAAGGATTATGATCTGACTATTAGCTACCATCCAGGAAAGGCAAATGTTGTAGCAGATGCCCTGAGTAGGAAAACCCCGAGTAAGTTGGCAACTTTAATTACTAATCAAAAGCACATCTTAATGGATCTGGAAAGATCAGGGATCGAGGTACGAATTCATAATTCTGGGATGCAATTAGTAAATATTATGGTACAACCTATCCTGATTGACAAAATTAAATCAGCTCAGAAGGAAGATTTAGAGCTTCAGAAAATTAGAGAGACAGTTGAGTCTGGTGTACAATCTGAATTTACTATATATGAAGATGGTACCTTGAGATTTGGTAACAGATTATGTGTTCCTAAACTTCCAGAATTAAAGAATGAAATTATGGAAGAAGCACATAGTTCAGTATATACGATGCATCCGGGAAGTACAAAAATGTATCGAGATCTATGTGAAAACTTTTGGTGGTCTGGTATGAAGAAACATATAGCTCAGTATGTGGCTCAATGTTTGGTGTGTCAACAGGTAAAAGCTGAGCATCAAAGACCTGCTGGACCATTGCAGTCTCTTGCGATTCCTCAGTGGAAATGGGAGCACATTACCATGGACTTTGTGACAGGGTTACCCAAAACTCATAAGGGAAATAATGCGATATGGGTGATTGTGGATCGACTAACGAAGTCAGCTCATTTCTTATCTTTTCGTATCGGACTCTCTTTGGAAAAATTAGCAAACTTGTACATAGAACAAATTGTGAGACTACATGGGATTCCAATTTCTATAGTATCGGATCGAGACAGTAGGTTTGTTTCACAATTTTGGAAGAGTCTTCATAAAGCATTGGGGACCAAATTAAGTTTTAGTACAGCTTTTCATCCCCAAACTGATGGACAGTCTAAGCGAACCATCCAGATTCTGAAAGACATGTTGAGAGCTTGTGTTATAGACTTGGGTGGTGCTTGGAACTGTCATCTATCGTTAATAGAATTTGCCTACAATAATAGTTTTCAAGCTAGCATTCAAATGGCGCCTTTTGAGGCCTTATATGGTAGGAAGTGTAGATCTCCTATCAGCTGGGATGATGTGGGAGAAAGGAAATTGTTGGATTCAGAAATAGTGCAACAAACAGTGGAGAAGGTATAAATGATCAGAGAATGTTTGCGTACTGCTCAGAGTCGACAGAAAAGTTATGCTGATAAGAGACGAAGAGAGCTGGAATTCAATGTTGGTGATCATGTCTTTTTGAAAGTGTCTCCCACAAAGGGTGTGATGAGATTTGGTGTACGAGAAAAGTTGAGCCCGAGATTTGTGGGACCATTTGAGATTTTGGATAAGGTTGGTGAGGTGGCCTACCGATTAGCTCTGCCACCAGTTATATCTGGAGTGCACAATGTGTTTCACGTATCTATGTTACGAAAATACATTCCTGATCCTAATCATGCAATAGATTATGAGCCATTGCAACTTCAGGAGGATTTGACCTATGAGGAGGTGCCTATACGAATTGTCGACAGTAAGGAACAAGAATTGAGACACCGAATCATACCCTATGTGAAGGTGCAATGGAGCAATCACAGTGAAAGAGAAGCTACATGGGAACTTGAAGCAGAGATGCGAACAAAATATCCACAGCTTTTCGAAATACCAGGACGTAAATTTCGACGACGAAATTTATTTTAACGGGGGGGAGAATGTAAACTCTGGGCCTGGGTTGAAGTCGGCAGACCCAGCCGACTTCAACCCGGACTGAGAAAAAAAAAAATTGGGATGAAGGCCGGAACAGGGGAAGAAGAGGCGGAGTCGAACGGGGTTTCTTCCGACCGGGGTCTTCACCGGAGAAGTTGGGGAAAGAGTCGAGGAGGAGAGGGAGATTGGACGGTGCCGTGCTTGGGTTGGATCGGGACTCCGGCTGACGTAGTTTCCTTTCCCCAAACAACAAGGATGTCTCGGTGTTTTCCTCTTTAAATCCCCCACACCGCCGCCCATCGAACCATCTCACCGCGGTATTCCCTCCTCTCCGGCAAGCATCCAGAAATCGTCGAAGCCGGTGAGTTTTCCTTTTATTTTCAATTTTATGAAGGATTTTGATGGATTTTTTCGGTTGGGTTTTGGGCTATTCATCGTCACCGCCGCCATCGCCGCTGCCGTCACCGCCGTCGCCTGCCGTTGACGGTCCAAGAAGACTGCGGCAACCACCGTGGTTGCCGGCAGTGGGGGAAGGGAAGAAGATGGGTTCGGCCGGCTGAGGAGGAGAAACAGGGGTGGTTCGGGAGAAGAAAAGAAAAGAAAAGAAAAAAAAAGGGGAAGGGTTCTGTATGGCCAGGGAAAAAAAATAATAATAATAAAATAATAATAATAATAATAATAATAAAATTAATTAATAAAAAAATAAATAATAAAGTAAATATATAAATATATGATAGGAGGAGAGAGAAAGAGGAGAGAGAAGGAGGAGAGATGAAGAGGAGAGAGAAGGAAGAGAGAGAAAATCAAGGATTTAGTTTCAAGATTCGTGAAAAATTGAGAATTTAGTTTTAATTAAAATTATTTATTTATGTAGAGAATCAGTTTCCTGAGCGGGGAGGCGTCGCGCCGATTTCGGGTACGGAGTAGTTCAAGTGTGGATAGTTGGTTTTGAAAGGTAAGGAATTCTAAACTTGATCACCGTATTATTAATATATTTTACATGACCTGATTTGATTCGAGCATAAATTAAATATTTTTCATGCATAGTAGTTTTCGGATAGCATGATTTGATTTCCGGGTTACGGAACGAGTTTGTTGTTAGAGTTGTTTGCATTTGCCAAGTGATCTTGAAATGTGTTTGATCGTGATAGCGATCGTTGGAAAGTGACATGATCCGACTATGTGAAAAAAAAAAATGATAAAGTGTTAAGTGAACTGGTGTTTGGTACCGTGGTTTCTCAGTGTGCCCGTCACAGGCTGGAGTGTGACAATTTGTGTGCCCGTCACAGGCTGGAGTGTGACAACAGTGTGCCCGTCACAAGCTGGAGAGTGACAACAGTGTGCCCGTCATAGGCTGGAGTGTGACAATAGTGTGCCAGTCACAGGCTGGAGTGTGACCGTGGTTAGTCCAGAACCCTAAAGATAATGGTTAAATAATTGGAAAATTCTATAAAAGAAAAAAAAAAAGTAAAAATTTCAAAGTTTTTGTTAAACATGAAATCTGAATTGTTGATTTCGTCATATGTTATGCTAATGTTTACTGTCTTTCATATACATGTAAATTATTATTGGTGATTATTTTGGAACCCTTACTGGGCTATGTAGCTCACTCCCTACCATCTGTTTTCTTTCAGAGTCTCAGGATACTTAAAGAGGATCTGGGCTGGGCGTGAGACGGAGCATCATGTTAGTTGAGCTAATTAGTTTGTTAGTTCGGTTACTGACGTTTGTGAGTCAGTAGACCAATTTATGATCATCGAGTTAAATACTGAATTGTACATTGTTAATGGATTATTAATATAATATTAATTTAACTTGGATATGTTTGAATTGTTGTGTACCTAGGCCTTGCATAATCTCTAGGATAAAACCTAGGGTTTGTGCGGCCGGTCACGTAGCCGATTCCGGTAGTGGATTCGGGGCGTGACAGCTTACGTGTTTGTTATTTTTTGCAGGTAAAGAATACAATTACTGAATTTATAAAGGAATGGATCCTATTTTCTAATTGCACTTGTTGGTGTTTTAATGGCTATTTTTTTACCTATGGCCAGAATCATATTTTAATGGTTTATCATGTCCTATTATGTGCTGGATCGAAATTATTACAGATTCCTATCTATTGTCGAATCATCTGTTATCTACTACCTATTCAATCTCTGCATTCTGATAAATTTGATATGATGAACTGCTGCTTATACGTTCAGATGGGGAAGACCACTACTAAACACTCAGATATACCATATATAAGAATTCAGATGGAACAGGACTAAAAAATGTATCAACACACTCAATATGCAAGGCGACAACGGCAACAAATACAACTTAGTAAGCTTCAAAGTTTGGATTACTATCACTGCTCATCAACAACTTTACACTTAAATTACAGGGTTAATTATATTTTGCCAGACTCTACACTCCAGGTGCCTCATCTCACTGGCTGTACACCATGGTATTTTACTTGTTCTGTTACTCTCAGTTATTCGGAAATCCAAATATTTCACTGGTTTTTATCAGATTTGTCTTACTGTGTCTATTTATATAAAAATGGATGCCCATGCTCCACTATTTTATTAGGCACCAGGCACAGCTATAATGATGTCCAATTCCATAAGGTCTGGAATCAGTATATACCAAACACTCATAATCCATTTTCCTTGGTTAATCTCTGCAATCTCCACACTATCGCTGTTGGGAAATCTTTTATTTGCCTTACTATTAGAAAGTCCATTTCTGGAATTCAAATAAAGTTATGGACTTTTGGATTTAGTTAGGGTCTTTATTTTCTTTGCTGATGAAACTTAAGGTCTGTTGGAGTATCACACTTCAGATATCTTTTACTACTGGGACAGGGGCCTTTTACTGTCGAACTTTATTTTGTCTTTTGGACACTCTGCTCGAGTTTTTTTTCTAAACTAAGCATCTCAAATTTCAACTGGTTTAAGTTATTGCTTATCTTCTATCTACTCATCAAAGCTCAACTTGCTGTAATTTGGATGTTATGTATATTGGGAAACTTCTATCTAAATGGCCCATACTATGCCGATTTCTGCTATCTAAACTTTCTAGGCTTATGTTACTTCATGACTCTCGGAATTCTACAAAGGGCTGCTTACATTACCTATTGGCTTGTGGAAATGACGGACTCTGGATTCTCGGTGGATCACATTATTTCTCACTTATATTGCTTAACTGTATTGAACCATTTATATCTCTGTACCAGCAAACCATCCTTTGCTGACTTTGGCATTATTTCCTTCCAGTTATCGGCCGCTGGCTTTGGCATTGCTTCACTCCGGTTATCAAATGCAGTATGGGAACAGAGTTAGTCTTTAAAGGGAATCTTATCACAGTTTATATTCATACAAATATGACATTCAAATGCTCTAGAATTCTCTTCATCATACTATCTGGAAGCTGTGTTTTCGCCATGGGGAGCTCTTCTTTCAAGCAAGCAACTCCAGTATACAATATTGCCATCAGAAACCACCACTTGCACATGGAAGGCTGCTTCGTAATTGGTGTATCAACTGCAAACTATCTACAACTTTCAAAGGAATGGCTGAACCAGCAACTTATAATCATTGGAACCTTATGTTACATGGCTTTAGGGGTATCAACCGGATTTGGCTTACTGCAATACAGCTTCATATGCTTATACCAGTTTACATTTTTCTTTATTGCTCAAAGGAACATTATGTATTATGCTTTCATTTTGGTGGTGTGTACCTTTTCAAGTCCTATTACTTTGTGATTTACTTCTCTGTTTTTACCTGTCTTCTGTACAGGCTTACGTAATCAGGATCTTTGTTATCTCTGTACACTTTGTTTCTAATTAATGCAAGGCCAACTCTTGTTTTCTAACAAAAAAAAAAAAAGACTTGTTGATCAAAGTTTGACCGATTACTGTGAAAACTATTTTTGTGTTGCAGATGGCAGCAGCAGCAGCATTATTTGAAATTCAAGTTCTAGCTTTGCTTGGAAGCATTCAAGGCCGACCAACAAAAAGAAAACAAAAAGAAATAGCCACATAAATCCCCTCTTGAAATGCCCACTTCAAGGGGCCTCCAAGTTCATCAGATATGCTGCAGTTGAGGAGGATGGTGGTGGGTGGAAGTGAAAAAGGATTGTATTCTTTTCAACCGTCAGATACTGGGACAGTTCAAGGAAGCCTTTATTTGCTGCACCGTTGTGTTGATTAATTGAGTGATTGTTGTCACCGTTTCAATATCCAGTTTGGCAGAGGGAGAGCTGCTTAAAAGGAGTTGAAATAACATAGTGACCAGCGAACCTGAGGCAACTCCCATAGGATTTGAGCTGGTAGAGGCCCCTCCTCCATTGGGCTGTCCATCGGGCAATATGGCGAAGCCTGATGGCAGAAGTGGTATTTTCGATGGGTCTTCGCCACTCATCACCGCAGTGAGGGATGGTAGATCGACGGAGGCATGGGCTATGAGCGAACCAGATGCATCAATGCAGCTCTCTTGGAGCATCAACATGTGGCTCTGGCTAGAATTGAGAGCCTGCATCATTCACCATTGCGAAGAAGATAGTAGTATCAGTACCTCCCAGACTCTGGGCACTTCCATGTAGAACCGTATCAAATTTGTGATGTGGATTTTTATGATAAAATTAATCGTGGAATTTATCAAAAATAATAGATGACATGCATAAAATGAATAATAAGATTAATTTATATAACGGGAGAACCAAATCAAAAATATCTAAGAGAGGACGAGGAGGGTGCAAAAAATATTCGAGTAACTTACGCGAAGCAGAGAAATGCAGTTCCCTTGATGCGAACCATTTGGAATTCGTGCAACCTCCTGCACCGCATTGCCATTGGAGAGAACATCCCACTAAAAAGAATTCACATAAACAAGGATTTAGAACTTCTTTTTCTTTTTTAAAATGTTGGTAAGAAAAACATGGTGCTCAACCAACCATTTTAGAAAAATGAATGGAGAATTGCCTCTCCCAATACTTTGGAACTTAAGTCCTCCAAATGAAGGGGTATGCGTTTGGTGGTGGAGCCTAGTCTACCCAATCTAGATCCAAAAGGATCCAAAATCAGTTTAAAATCTAGTCCAAGAGAAAAAAAAATAGGGCCTAGCACGGGGCAGACCGAACCAGCCCAAGGCATGGCTAGGGCAATAAAGCGGTCCATCATGGTTTACAGTGATGATCAGCAGTCCACGGGTCGTCAGGCATGATCTACAGCAGGATATGTCTCACTCTGTTACCGTAAAAATTGGGGAGAGGATGTTTTGACCCAGTCAAACCAGGTTTCTCTCTCTCTCTCCATATCTGGTGCGGAGACGGAAAACCCCCTCATGCGGTTTCTGTTTCCGCATGGGGGGTTTCCCTTCTTTTGTTCCTCAATTTCTTTTTTTTTTGGTTGGGAAAAAAAGTGTGATGTGCGAGAATTGCAAGAGGAGAATGGCGCTCATCATGGACTAGAGTGCAGGAAGAAAAACTTTGAGTCTTGGGATTTTCTCTAAGATCGACCGAAACGGTGTAAGATCGGTTCTCTGTTGTATTCTTCTCTACATAGTAATTTTATTCGGTGCTCTCCCCGTGGACGTAGGAGGTTTATCTCTGAACCACGTAAATTTTTTGTGCTCTTATGTTTATGCTTGTTTGTGCTATGTGATTGCCTCCGTTATCTATTATTCTTGCGATATATAAATAATATTTGTTGAGATCATAGCTGCCGAAACAACAAATTGGTATCAGAGCTCCAGGTTTAAGTGATTCTACATGGCTACATGGTTTGAAGTCCCAAAGTACGATGGGAAGATTGATTTTGGGTTCTGGCAAAAGAGGATCAAGGCAGTCCTAGTGCAGACTGATCTTCACAAAGCACTTCTTGAAAAGGAGAAGTCAGGCAAGAAGGATGAAAATTGGGCCGAGCTATATCTCAAGGCCATCAGCACTATTCAGTTATGTTTAACTAACGAGGTGATATACAATATCGCAGATGCAGAGAATACTATAGACTTGTGGAAGAAACTTGAAGAACTCTACATGTCGAAGTCCCTTACCAACAAGTTGTATGTGAAAAAGCAACTTTATAGTCTGCGAATGTCTGAAGGGGGTAATTTGTTAGAGCATATGAATGTGTTCAATAAGTTGATTTCTCAACTATACAGTATGGACGACGTGAAGGTGGATGAAGAGGATCAAGCTCTTCTCTTACTGTCTTCATTGACGAAGTCCTATGATCACCTGGTGACGACAATCCTCTATGGCAAGGATATGTTGAAGATGGAAGAAGTCAAGATCACTCTGTTGTCAAATGAGACAAGGAGTAAGACTAGCCCCAGCATCAGTGAAGGTTTGCTAGTGAAGGGTAGTGATCAAGACAGATGACGCTCTAAAGAGAGAGGCAAGAAGAAGTACAATTTCAGGTCCAAATCAAGGGGCCGAAACAACAAGTGCCATATTTACAAGGAAGAGGGTCATTGGAAAGCAAATTGACCAAAGAAGAATAAACATAAGTGAAAGCAGCAAGAACCAGAAGAAACAGCGATGGCTTCAGAGTCTGAAGCGGAGGGAGATGTACTCCATGTCTCCTCAGGTATAGATTCTTTTGATTCACAAATTCTTGATTCTGCATGTTCTTATCATATGTGTCTGCACAGGGAGTGGTTTGACACCACACAGCATGTAATGGTGGTCGTGTTTTCATGGGGAACAACTTTGAGTGCAGAACAGTAGGGATAGGAAACATCAAAATTAAGATGTTTGATGGTGCTATGAGGATTTTGACAGAAGTCAGGCATGTGTCTGATTTGAGGAAGAGTTTGATCTCCCTGGGTACATTGGAGGCAAGTGGCTGTTCGTATACAAGAACAAATGGAATTCTGAAAGTAAAAAAAGATATTTTAGTGGTCATGAAGGGAGAGCGAATTGGATCCCTATACAAACTGGTAAGAAAAATAGTAACAAGTAATGCAACAGTCTCTACTTCATCTGATGAGGATGGTACTCTGATGTGGCATGCTAAGCTTGGCCATATGAGTGAGAGGGGACTGCAGGAGTTGCACAAGAGGAGTCTATTCAAGGGAGTAAGGTCTTGCAAGATAGATTTTTGTGAAACATGTGTCCTTGGCAAACAATGCAGGATCAAGTTTGTTACTTCCAGCAACAGAAATAAGCAAATTGAATATGTGCACTCAGATATGTGGGGGCTAGCCCCAGTGACATCACTTGGTGGATCCAGATACTTTGTGATTTTTATTGACGACTTCTCAAGAAAGGTCTGGGTATTTTTTTTGAAGTACAAGTCAGAAGTGTTTGAGAAGTTCAAAACTTGGAAAGCAGTTGTGGAGAAACAGACAGGTAAGAAGCTCAAGTGTCTCGGAACAGACAATGCTGGTGAGTTCACCTCTAAGGAGTTTGAGGAGTTTTGTGCAAAGGAGGGTATCACAAGACATTTCAGTATCCCAGGAACACCATAGCAAAATGGGGTAGCTGAAAGGATGAACAGAATACTCTTGAAAAGTGCTAGATGCATGAGACTATTTGCCAACCTCCCGAAGTAGTTCTAGACCGAGGCAGTAAGCACTGCATGCTACTTGGTGAATCGGTCTCCCTCAACATCACTTGAACTCAAAACACCACAGGAGGTCTAGACAGGTAAACCAGCAAATTATTCTGACATTCACATATTTGGTTGTCCTGTATATGTTCTTTTACAGGTGCAGGAGAGAACCAAATTAGATGCCAAGTATCTGAAGTGTATTTATCTGGGAAAGAAAGATGGTATAAAGGGTTACAAGTTATGGAATCCAACTATACAGAAAGTGGAGCTAAAGCGTGATGTAATCTTTGATGAAGCTTCTATGTTGAACAGAACTCAACAGGCAATCCAAGATGATGAGAAGAGTCCAAATCCTTCAGTTCAAGTGGAGTTGGAGGTAGGTACTGATAATAAAGATCATAGTGACACTTCTAGTCAGGAGGATGCAGAGGAGGTACAATCCAGAAAGACGAAGCAGTATTCTATTGCAAAAGGAAGGACTAGAAGAGAGGTGCAAGTTCCACTCAGGCTGAGGGACACAGTAGCTTATGCTTTTCTTGTAATATCTTTTGATCCAGGTTCCTACCAAGAGGTGATGGAAAGTAAAGACAGCTCCAAGTGGCTAGTTACTATGGAAGAGGAGATGGAATCTCTTCATAGGAATAAGACTTGGGACTTGGTGACACTTCCTAAAGGCAAAAAGGTAATTGGCTGCAAGTGGTTGTACCGAAAGAAGGAAGCATCATCAAAAGGGGAACAGTGCAAGTATAAGGCTAGACTTGTGGCAAAAGGCTATCCTCGGAGAAAGGAAGTAGACTTTGATGAGATTTTTTCACCAGTGGTGAAACATTGCTCAATTAGAGTCTTACTTGCGATGGTGGCTATGTAGGATTTAGAATTGGAGCAGATGGATGTCAAGACTGCTTTTCTACATGGCAATCTTGAAGAGGAAATCTTTATGTTGTAGCTTGATGGTTTTGTGAAGCCTGACAATGAGAAAAAGGTGTGCAAGTTGAAGAGATCCTTATATGGCTTAAAGCAAGCTCCAAGACAGTGGTGCAAGAGATTTGATACCTTTATGGTGACACATGGCTACAAAAGAAGCAAATATGACAGTTGTGTCTACTTTCGGTTTCTTGCAAATAGTTCCATTGTAATGCTTATGCTCTATGTAGATGATATATTCATAGCTTGCAGGTCAACTCAGGAGATAAACAAACTGAAGCAGGACCTCAGTTCTGAGTTTGAAATGAAAGACCTAGGTGAAGCTAAGAAGATCCTAGGCATGGAGATCCAGCGTGATCGAAAAGAAGGCAAGTTATGGCTGACCCAGAAGAAATACATTGAAAGAGTGTTAGAAAAATTCAGCATGACAGATGCAAAGACAATAAGTACTCCTATGGCACAACACTTCAAGTTAACATTGCAGCAATGTCCAAAGACAGAAAAAGAACATCAAGAGATGTTCAAGGTACCATATGCAAGTGCGGTGGGATGTTTGATGTATGCCATGGTCTGCACAAGACCTGACCTGTCTCAGGGAATGAGTGTGGTCAGTAAGTACATGTCAAATCCAGGAAAACAACATGGGGATGCAGTGAAGTGGATTTTGAGATACCTGAAGGGTACATCAGACATTGGTTTATTATTTCAGAGAGACTTTAGTGTGGATGTTCTTGAAGGGTATGTGGATTCTGACTATGCGGGTGATCTTGATAGAAGAAGATATACTTTTGGGTACATCTTTGTTCTAGGTGGAGGTCCGATCAGTTGGAAAGCTACACTGTAGAATATTGTAGCATTATCCACTACCGAGGCAGAATACATAGCTACAGTTGAGGCGGCAAAGGAGGCAGTGTGGTTAAAAGGTCTAGTGCACAAGCTTTAGATCACTCAGAAAAGTGTCCAGTTGCATTGTGATAGCCAGAGTGCTATATGTCTTGCAAAGGATCCAGTATATCATGCAAAAACAAAACATATTGACGTCCGGTATCACAAGCTCAGGGAGTTCGTGGCAGGTGACTACATAAAGCTCATCAAAGTATCAACAGATGATAATGTAGCAGACATGTTGACCAAGCTATTGCCAGCAGCCAAGTTCAATCATTGTCTTAACTTGGCCAATGTTCGTGCAAACTAGTAGAAGTGAAGGCCCCAGAGAGAGGAGGTGTTGCTGAAGACCAAGAAAATCAGAACTGTAGGTGGAGAGTCGGTGGAGAGTCTTCCGGTATTGACCGTGTCAAAGGTAGAGATTGTTCCCGTGAAAATTAGGGAGAGGACGTTTTTACCCGGTCAAACCGGGGTCCTCTCTCTCTCTCCATATCTGGTGCGGAGACGGAAGTCCCCCTCACGCGGTTTCTGTTTCTGCATGGGAGGTTTCCCTTCTTTTGTTCCACAGTTTCTTTTTTTTTTGGTTGGGAAAAAAAGTGTACTGTGCGAGAACTACAAGAGGAAAATGGTGCTCATCGTGGACTAGAGTGCAGAAAGAGAAACTTGGAGTCTTGGAATTTTCTCTGAGATCGACCTGAACGGTGTAAGGTCGGTTCTCCGTTGTATTCTTCTCTACATAGTGATTTTATTCGGTGCTCTCCCCGTTAACGTAGGAGGATTATCTCTGAACCACGTAAATTTTTTGTTTTCTTGTGGTTATGCTTGTTTGTGCTGTGTGATTGCCTCCGTTATCTATTCTTTTTGCGATATATATATATATAATATTTGTTGAGATCATAGCTGCCGAAACAACAGCACTCTATCATGGCTAGCGGGTGAAGCACATTATTTTTGCACCATCCAACGGTTGGCATTTCTCCCTTGCTTAATCGATGGCCCAGCATTGATGCCTACATGAGCTGAGTTTCAAGTTGCCTTTCAGTGGATATTGGACATTGATCGATGATCAGATGGCTAGAAGCCGTCCAGAGAGCCCAATGCTTGTTCTACAAGGACTGGGAGTTATTTTTTATAAAATTTTGGACTACTCTCGGCCTATATTTCAATAGAGATCGAGAGCTATATACAATAAACATAAATCAGCATTCAGAGCGAGAAAAAAAAAATTTTTTGAGAGAGAAAATAATAGGAGGAGAGAAAAAAAGAGAGAAGACAAATGATCTTTCTTATGTGATATCTTAGGATGCCTCCAGGCTTAAGAAGTATCTTTAAAATATTTTTTCTTATTAATTGGAGTTATTTTTTCATCCAGAAAAGAGGTTCTTAGTTTTTATCTCTTATAAATTTCTTGTAATATTTCTTTATAATGAAAGAATTATTTTATATGATCATATTTTATTTTTTCAGATTTTTTTTCCTGTAATTTTTATATTTTGTTGCGTTCCACCCCCAACAGTGCGACCCCGGGCTGCTGCCCACTTCACACAATTTTGTTGGTTTGTACAAAATTGTTGAGGTTGAGTAATATCATAAATATCATGGCCAAGATATCTTAAGAACGTAGGCACAAACCTCAGCTCGAGTTTTTGCATCTTTGATGAAACTGAAAACCCTCTGTGATGGTAGAGGTAGCCATACAGAGGTTGTTGCACTAAGGATGAGCCCACTTGGGTGGTCGGAAGGACCTGGAGTTCTGTAGACAGTGAGACGGATGCCAACATCAGTTAATCCCGAGGGATTGGTCCATTTTTGTCCATGATTGTCGGATGCGGTAATACAGGCACAGAAATTTTTCACAAGTCTCTGGGCAAGCATCATAAAGCTCCTTTTTCCATCAGGTCCAGGAATCACTGGTTGCCATGGTTGAAATCACGGTCAAACATCAGTTTTACAAACTCACTAAAGTTTCTTATATAATACTTCAAGCAGTTCATGCATTACTTCGCTCAAATAGAAGAGTTAATGCATTTATTACCTCCTCCAAGCTCCTTGCTTGAAATCCCAGAAACCGTTATGCATGCAAACCTCTCACACATCCTCTGTAGGGTAGAGAGCCAACGCTGCGCTCCAAATGCCATTCCACTATCTACTAGATTCCTATAAAGTTGATGGGTCAGGTTCTTCGCATCAATCTCCACGTGTTCGACCCATCTTACCTATGCCACCATTAACCAATGACATCTTAATTATCAGTCAAGATAGGGACTTCAAATCTATTAACGAAGATCTTTTCATTAACATGACACTATGAATCACCTCAGAGCAGCCATTGGGCATGTCCTGAATCAAGCAGCCAGAAGGAAGCCTCCATGATTGAGAGGCCAGGTGATTCTCTCTAGTGTAGTCCACCGAAACATCAACAATTGCCCACAGACCCCGCTGAATTTGAAGGCAGTAGCGCAGGAAGTAGAATTCACGGGTAGGAATGACCGGTGAAAGAACCTGCAGTTCCTCGTACATCTGCATGGAATTTGAATTTTTAAAAGAAAAAGAAAAAGAAGAGAAGTTCAAGAGAATCACAACGAGAAGGAAATGAGATGTGTAATTACCAGTACCAATGTTCCGCACTCACTGCCTACGGTTCCAGTCGCAAGTACTTCAATGTTCTTTGCATTAGAAACAATAGTAGGAAATAGCTCTGCCCACTTGCTCTACAGTCGAATCAAACTCCAACTCACTCCAAACTTGAATTAGTGAAAGGGTATTGATCAAACAATTATGGAATAAAACTCACCGCGTCGATGAACATATCGACCAATGATGTGGAATTCATGACCACCACACCAGAATCCCTGGAGGCCTCAGAATGGAAAGTTGAGTACTTGAACTTCTGGCCAGGCCTTGGGAAGATCCTCTCATAGGTTTCCAGATGAAGCACCTCCCTCCCATCATGCCCAACCTTCATCCAGAGGGGTTCATCAGTCTGCACTAACCTGATCAATTCTTCCATCGCCCTGGTCGCCAAATCCAGCATAACAGGTTTCTCGATCACTGAAACTGCTGCAGGAAAAGAAAATGGAATGACAGCAGACGAACTTCCAGAGAGGAGATCAAGATCAAGGGTGGAGCTAGGCCTGTGATTACTGTAAGCCCCCATTGACAGATCTAGTGGAGGCATTGCCATTGGCTGGTCCAAAGGAAGTTGGGCAATAGGCCTTCCTAGATACTTGGATGCAAGCCTCGAGAGACGATCAAGCTGCAAGATGCTATCACAAGGTAATGGGAAGAACAAAATTTGATCAAATTAATGTAATAATGTTGATTTCTTCCTTATCAAAATCAAGTGACAAGAACATCATCAACAGGTTGGCCAAAAAGCAGATTGTGTGCAAAAGTGACAATTTGATACCGTAATCTTGAAGCCAGAACTGCTGCTAAAAAAACAAATTCCTTGAATCTACATTGAAATGTAATCTTCGACAACCAGTCATGCTACAATGGTATTAATATCAAAGATGAAGCAAACAAATATCAAATCAGATTAGCCTAAGCTAGGACAACCTCCTATTCATATGGAGCTATAATAGTGTATTAAGTATTAATAATAGCATGACAAGATAAAAATAAATAAAAGAGGGTATGTACTCTTTCTCTTACCTCAATCCTTTTACTTTTAATCCATTATCATACTTGACCAATGACTACCATGCACTCTCATGTTACAAATTATTAGAGTATTATTATATTTTATGGTATTTATGATAGTAGCATATTAGATTTATTCTCTTTTTTACTTCGGTGCATTATTTGTACATGTTTATTTATGCTAAGTCATCTATACATATCTCTATAAATATTAATACAAGTCTAGAGAAGGGTATGTGACTTCTATTCATATTTTTCATCGTATATATCATAGCCAAAATCCTAAACCTATGATAAATCACCGCCATAAGTGATCATCTCTAGTAGCTCCTCTACTACCAATTACTCTCTTTCTTCTCCTCCCCATATACCCATCACCATATCTTCTCTTTTATTTTATATTACTTTTCTTTCTTTCTACTACTTACTACAATACTGGCATATCGCTATAATATTATCACAATAGTATTGCTCCAATACCAGTTTACTACAGTAAATCTTGCTATAGTACCGGCCTTCAATTCCTTGGTATGACATTTATTATGTTATCTTATAACAAATTTATGGTTGCTAACATATCTTTACTACTTTCCATCATCAACATCAAAAACTTGGTTCCGATTGAACTCACCGATACCACCTATCTTGCTTAGAAACAGGTATATCTAAATATGCTTGAAAGTTTTGGAGTCTCCTTACATGTAGATGGCATAGCAATTATCCCTTCTCAAATAATTGAGGGAACCAACAACAAAATCTTGGCCAATCTGACTTATTTTACCTAGAAAAAAAGAAGATAAACTATACTATCATGAATTAACGTGACATTATCTCTGAACATTTTATAGATGGTGATATCTACTTCACCAAAGATAATGCGCAAGGCTTAGATAGCTATTAAATCCTATTTTTAGAGAAAACTACATCCACCACGTTTTTACTCAAGTTTGAACTTTAAAACATAAATAAAGAAGGAAAAAATGAGCATGATCAAGTACGTGAAGAAGATCAAAGCTATCGAAGATGTCCTAAATGCAATTGAAGAAAACGAATCAGATCACAACCTTCTGATGACTATTCTCTTAAGACTTGCAGAAAAATATCAAGGATCTGTGAATGCATTAAACACTCACCAAACTAAGCTTACCTTCGATCAACTCCATCCTCTTCTCATGCAGGAGGATATCGAAGTATAGAGAAAAAGTCATCATCCAGCAAACTCATTATAGGATGCCAGTGCCTTTTATGCCAACTAAGGTCGAGAAAATTAAGGTAGCCATGGAGGTAAATCTCGTGGAGACCACTTAAAAAGGAGGTCATGGATAGCCATATGGTGAAGGATCTCTAGTAGCATATCTTTCACAACTTTTCTTATATAATCCCATTTTTTTTCTAATTTTTTCCACAGTCACATATGCAAAATTGAAATTGCTCTAATGACAATTACTTCCTTGATTCTACAATTAGATGTAATCATCCAAACTTGATCAAGAAAAAATTTTTTGCTCTAAGGGGGCATGCAACAGCACTAATATTGGGAAATGAAATGAAGAAATATTATCGACTAAATTAGAACAATTCTCCCTTCTATTCATAGGGAGCCGTAGCAGCATTAAAATGCATAATCAGAAAGCTTAGTCATCAAAGACTACTTTCTCTATAGTTTTTACTTTTAATCAATTATTGATTTTAATCTTGACTACTTTGCAAAGACAATATTGATGCTATAAAAATTATTTACCAAAATCCATAGTTTGATACAGTACTAGAGATATGCTCATGCTGCAATGGCATTAATATCAAGAAATGGAGAGGAAATATTAAATTGAATTAATCAAACCCAGAACAACCTCTCCCTTCAGTTCAAATGTAGCTATAGGATTATAAGATATGGCATGAAGAGACAAAATTATTGAATCAAAAGAGGAAATAAATGCTTAGACTCAAAAGACAACAACTATAAACCTTGACTTTAATTGATTGTCATTTTTAACAAACAATTGTTTGGCACTACTTCTAGAATCCAAAATGGCAGCTACAATTATTACTTTTTGAATACATATTTAGATGTGGTCATCAAAACATGATGAAGTGGCAATGGCATTAATATTGAGAAACAAAGCAAACATATATTAAATCAAATCAGTCGAAACTGGAACAACCTTTCCCTTCTACTTATCATGTACTACATAACTACAACAATATTAAAAATAGCATTATCAAATGAAAATACTACAAATAAAGAGGATATATGCTTATTCTTTGAGAAAAATGCTTATTCTTAAAGACTTCTACTATAAAGTATTACTTTTAATCCAACATCAAATTTTAAAGAGTTATTGTATTGCGTTCTACTTTGAAGGTGGACATTGCTGCTACGCCGCTTTCTTGAAAATATATTTAGATATAGTCCTTGAGACATGATCAAGTTGAAATAGCATCTGGAAATGAAGCGAAGTTATACCAAATCAAACTAGCCAATGCTAGATGAACCTCTTCCTTCTACCTCTAGGGAGATCCGCAAAACTAAAAGCAGTATGTCCATACAAAAATATTGAAACAAGAGAGGGCATAAATAATTAGTCTAAAAAAAATGATAAACATTAAAGTTTTACTTCCAATTCATCGTCAGCTTTTGTCATTGGCTGTTTCCCATTCTATATATATTGATATATTTTTTAACAGATGATTAAGCTATAATGTCATTAATGACTTAGAAGTGAAAGTAAGCACATAGTAAATCAAATTAACAAAAGCTAGACTTTTCTCTTCCTCTCTTTATATCAAAATTGAAGAGAGTGTATGAGACAAGTATTGTTAAGACTTAGTTATTTACATTATATTATTTTATTTTATTTTTGAATTTATTTATTTTACTCCTAAGAAGTCATTATGTTATACTATTGTAATAGGGATAACTTAGAAATTTGGCTTTGTATGAATTATATAAAAAACCCTCTGATCAACTAGGAGGAGCTAGCGGCTGATCATCTTTCCTTTTCTTCAACATGGTACCAGTGATGGTGTTGGGAATTGTGTCCCAAAGCCAATCGCCTGGGTTGTAGGCGGTTGAGCTAAGTATTGTACTTTTTCTTTGAATTAATAAAATATATTTTTTGGCAGCTCATCACATATTGTATTTTCCTGAAATGAACTCTTTCCATGTGATGAAGTCCTTAGGACTACATTGACTTCGATACAGAGAGGATGTATCGAGTGGTCCTTAAACCTTGTTCACAACCAAAGAATATATTATACTGGACGGCAATATATCAAGTATAGGTTGTTGTAGTTCACATCGTTTGGTTGTCCTCTTGACCAAATGAGTGTGGTGACACTGATGTGATCTGCAAGTGGGATATGTGATATCTCATTGAACGTGACTCCGTGCAGCCCCTTTCTGTCAAAGGGATACTCACGATTGGATATGGGTATATGTGTCCCTCCGACCTGAGGTCATCACGGTAGCTTGCAAGCAACTCCCTGTGGTTTGGCGCCGGACTACCCGGATTTTTAATCTGGTGACGGAATATTTCTGGGTACAGGCAAGTACTTGTGGAGCAGTGATGGACCAAGATGGAATTGACCTGTCCAAACTGTTTGGATTGAATGTCTCGCAGTATCTCAATTTAGCAAATCCTCGGCCGGGGTAGTCCTAGTGAAGAGTCACTGGGCTTGCGAGGTTGAGACACGTAGTGGACTGACTCTGTCTAGGTTGGCAACCCAATCTCAGTCGTCCTGAGCATTAGAGGTCAAAGGGATGAATTATACGGTAACCATATGCCAGAGGTTCGATAGTTTGCTCCCGCATCTTTGACCTATCCGGACGCCGGGGCCCATTGCTAGATGGTTTCCTGTGCTGGTACTAGAATTGTTCCAGTGCTATCGTTTAGGTTCGAACCTATGAGGTCACACGCCACAGAGGATTACTCTCTGATCTGGATACCGATTACGATTGGAAATCGTCTCGGTTTTATGGTCACAGTATTTTTGAGCACTCTTTTCCCTGTCTTGCCCTTGTCTGTGTCAACCGAAATTGTTCCGGGTTGACCATGACTGCACCAGAATTTTTCTGAATCAGTTTTGAACTGATTCGGAGCTCGTTTCGGCCTCCAATTAGTTGTGAACCAATTGTAATCCATTGAACCAATTTAATTAGGCTTGAACTGGTTCAATTAGATTGAACCAAGAGGTTTAAATGGATTGGACCATTTTTTTTGCTTGGACCGATTTTGAACCGGTGTTCTTATTTCACCGTGTAAATGTTTTACACGTTGCTGGAAGAAACCCAAGCGCTGGAAACCAAAATGACCGAACGAACGCTGTTGCTGGGCGTCTCTTCTCCTCCCTCCACCCGTCCTTTTAACTCTTGTTAATGGCTGTTTAATGGGAGAATGGCAGCCGGTGTCTTTTGGTTTTCCCGGCCTCTCCATCTCCGTCTTCCCTGCTGCCTATTTAAACCTCATTAGCGCCCCTGTTTCAGCCTAAGTTATACACCGTGTGAAGAAGAAAATAGCAAGAGTGTGTTCTTCCCTTTGAGAGGCTGAGAGCTTGGTCCTTTTCTACCCATTGGGTACTAGTTAGGCTGGGATTTGGAGTGTGTGAGGGAGAGAAACAAAGCCTTGTTTCTTGTGCTCAAATTTTCATTTCAGCAAAGCCCTGTTGCTGAAACTTACCATGACCGAGTGTCTTCTTCCAGCGGCTAGCACCGCGTGTGGAGAGGGATCCGAGAGCCCCGGGCGCGTCTCCCCTCTAGAGGGAGTACCCTTCTACTCCTAGGAGCAAACCACGCGAGCCGGACTTGCTGCTGTTGCTCAAAAACGAAGATTGAAGTCTGCTGTCCTGTTCTGCAACAACTTCCAGCAGTAGACTTTGGGCATTTTTTGTACATCGTTTTTGCTGTGTTTTGGTTGCAGATCTCAGTGCCAAATCGAAGACCACTCGAACCCCTAGCCGCTGCTACAATTTGGGAGCAAACGGAGGTCCGGAAGGTGGTATTTGGATGACGTTTTGAAAGCTCAAAACAGGGTATCCCACGGTCCAAGGAGGAAGAAGGCTGGAATAGATTTATTCCAGCTATTCCAGCCTATTCCAAGTTTATCCCAGAGTTATTCCAGCCGGAATAATGGTATGAAAAATTATTTTTTTTATCATGCATAAATAGATTTATTTGTTTAATTTTTTGTAAATATTTTTATATCATGATACATGCCTACATGCAACATGAATAGATTAGTTTCTGGGCGGAGCAGATTTTCGCTGCGCGAATTTTAAAAAAAGTTTTAAAATCCATTCTACTCCCGCAGCTATTTGCATGCCTAGTGTAGGATCATGTCAATTCACCTGCACCGTTTTCTTTCAGTGGGATCAGAGCAGGTTGCATGTGTAACCTATTCCCGTATGCATGTTTTTAGATTAAAATTGGTTTAATCTAATAATGTATCCAGATTTGTTTTTGGAACCTAGTTGAGACCTTCACCATGACCGTGTATCTTTGATACGATGCGGATCGTCTGTGTTGGCCTCTTCAGAAGGATCCTTAAAGAATTTTTAAAATTAAAAATGTTTTAATTTGATGATACATGTTATAGGGCATGTTTTATATGGATATGAAATATTTGTAAAATTTGAATCTTGATACATGATTAGTTATGTAAAAATGTTTTACATTGTGACTTAATTAAAAAATATTTTAATTAAGTGTTTGGCTTATTAAATTTTTTTTTTAGGTTTATGAAATCTAATACAATTTGCATAAGCCATTTTGGATTAAATTGGGTTAGCTGACTAGTTGGGTTCATCACTGGGTTAGACCTAAGTTTAGTTGAACCGGATTACAAGAAGATTAAACAAAAGTTGTTTAAGGCCCTTCTTTAGAACTATCTAATAGTTAGATTAGTTGATCCGTTCATCTAAAATGGATCCAATTAGTGGCTCAGTGGATGCCCGAGTCTTTAGGCTAGTCTGATCGAGTCTGGTAAACCGACTGGTGTCGAGATAGGTTTGGCATTGTGATCATGGTTGTATGAGGCTAACTCTTTCCTGGCCAACTTGGTTGGTATCTACGAAAGATGGTTAATGGCGGATACTCACCCATGATCTCACCTACCTGGCTAGTCGAGTCGACCAGAACTGATTGGAAAAGCTCAATGACTCGAGTTAACCCATGTCACCCAGGTTGATCGGTCTGACTGATCTATAGGTGCCCATGGATCATTTGTTGATTTATTTCAACCCTCATAGAATCTGATTGATTCAGTGGGAGGATGATCCATATCCTTGTCTTTTTCTTCTATCACAACTAAAAAAATCCTCTAAAATTATTAGGTCCTTAAAAAGACTAAGTCAAAGAGTTGACAGTGTCTTAGCCTGCCATTAAGTTGGATAGAAATGTGTCCACTAGCTTGGTGTGCATCGACAGTTCCAAAGAACGGGTGTACATCTGGCGACTGGAATTTCTATTAATCGATGATGGTTCAGTGCAACCTCCTTAACGGGACCAGGTGGGCCGGCCAAAGTCGGGCTTGGTCTTTAGTTAGCTGGAAGCATTGGATTTGTCATTTTAATGGTTGGACCTAACCAGAGACCCGCAATAGGAGGCCCCAAGGCTGATTGGGATGTTCTCTGGGGCAAAATAAAATACTGAAAATTGTTTAGGGAAGAAATTGGTTTACGAACCTACCTTTAGGCTCATATGGGTGAGCTGGCCAAAGTCAGGCTCATGCGTGGCATATTGGATTTCAGTACCCACTTGAAAAAGTGTTTTCACGGATTGGAGTTAGAGGCTACCAATCTGAAAAATTAGGGGGAGAAACCTTTAGACTAAAGTCCAAGTCTTTTGGTTAAATTATTAATTCATACACTAATTTGGTCTTATTTTCTTTTCAGATGTCTTCCAATTTATCGCTCCGGTCACTTCTCGACAACGAGAAGTTAAAAGGCCACAACTTCGATAGTTGGTATCGAAGATTGAGAATCATTCTGGAGCATGAACGGATCCTTTATGTGATAACGGATCTGGCACCTGAAATCCCTCCCGCTAATGCACGGAGTGCGGTCAGAGACACTTATCTGAAGTGGGTCTCTGATCGGACTACTGTCCGATGCATTATGTTAGCGGCGATGAACGACGAGTTCAGTCGCAAATTCGAGGAGGCCCAACCTGATGAAATCCTTCAAAAGTTGAAGGAATCCTTCGGCACCCCGGATGATGTAGAACGGTACAAAGTGTCTTGTGCCATCTACAATTCCAAGATGCCGAATGGCGATTCACTCACTGATCATGTACTGTACATGATCGAGCTGATTGAAAAGTTGGGCAAACTCGGATGCCCCTTGCACGAGCAGCTCGGCAAGGATGCGATCCTGAATTCTCTTCCCTCCTCCTATCTTGATTTTCTCGATCATTATAGAATGAACAAGCCTGCAGTCAACTACCATGGTCTTTTGGGGTTGCTGCAGACTTTCGAGAAAGACCACTAACTGAATAAGGGGGTGGTGAATTTAGTGGGAGGTAGTAGAGGTCGTCATCCCTTTAAGAAAGGAAAGAAGAAAATAAATAAAAAGGGAAAGAAGGTGCAGAATGCTCCTGGCCCTAGTCAGACCAGGAAGTATAAGGCTGATCAGTCTTCTGCAGAGTGTTTCTACTACAAGAAGAAGGGACACTGGAAGAGGAACTGTCCTCTTTATATTGCATCCCTTGATCCGAACAGGCCGAGAAAGCAGAAGTCTGCTGAACAAGGTATTTATATGATAAAACATTGTAATTACTCTATTATTGATACTGCTAACTGGGTATTGGATATTGGTAGTCCAATTCACGTTTGTAATTCATTACAGGGACTTCTAGTTAGCAGAAGATTTGAAGATGGAGAACAGTTTCTGAGCGTCGGGAATGGAAATCGTATTCCAGTACTGGCAGTCAGAGTCCTACGTCTTGTCTTTGAATCTTGTACTGTCAAACTAGTCGACTGTCACTATTGTCCTAGTTTCATTATGAGCATAATCTCTGTAGGCCTTTTGGCCAATTGTGGTTTTGAACTATCAATAAAAGAAGATTTTTGCAATGTTATTTTGAATAACTCTGTGATAATGAAAGCTAGATTAAATAATGGCATATATGTACTATCAAGGCCTGTTAGTGTAATGTACACTTTTAGCAAACGCCTAAGATTAGATAATGTCAACGATTTGTATCTTTGGCACTATAGGCTGGGTCATATTAACCAAAATAGGATAAACAAGATGCGAGGAGATGGACTCCTCGAGGTCAGTGATTCTGAATCACTGCCCACTTGTGAATCCTGTTTACTTGGTAAAATGACCAAGTCACCTTTTACTGGAAAAGGTGAACGAGCTACAGAACTTCTAAGTCTAATACATACTGATGTATGTGGACCAATGACAGTTAGTGCCAGAGGAGGATACAAATATTTCATTACTTTTACAGACGACTTTTCAAGGTTCGGTTATGTCTTTTTAATGAGACATAAGTCTGAGTCGTTTGAAATGTTTAAACGATACCGTAATGAAGTAGAAAAGCAAACTGGAAAAAGTATTAAAACCCTTCGATCTGATCAAGGTGGTGAATACTTATCTGGTGCATTTTTGACATATCTTGAGGAGAATGGAATTCTCTCTCAGTGGACTCCTCCAGGAACACCACAGTTGAATGGTGTGTCCGAAAGGAGGAATCGAACCTTGTTGGACATAGTTCGATCCATGATGGGCTTTGCAACTCTGCCGCTATCCTTTTGGGGATATGCGCTTCAGACAGCCTGTTACTTATTAAATGATATTCCAAGTAAGTTTGTAGTCTCCACTCCGTATGAGATGTGGACTGGACGTAAACCCTCAATCTCACACCTTCGGGTCTGGGATTGTCCCGCTTACGTAAAGCGTTTAGACTCAGACAAACTTGGTCCTAGGTCTGATCGGTGTTTATTCATTGGTCATCCTAAGAAAACCAAAGGATATTTTTTCTATTTGGAGAATGAACAAAAGGTGTTCGTTGCTCTTAGAGCTATCTTTTTGGAAAAGGAGTTCCTTGGAGAAGAAACTATAGCCTCTAAGATTGAACTTGATAAAGTTCAGCCAATAGAAGAACCTGCACACTCTAAGGACATCGTAGAACCGGCTATGATTGAATCACACCCAGAACCCATTAGGAGATCTGGTAGAATACCGTGTCAGCCGGACAGATACTACGGTTTCCTGGTCCGGGACGGCGATCCCATTGAGCTCGATGAGAACAATGAGGATCCGATTACCTATATGGATGCTCTTTAGAGATCAGACTCTGAGGCATGGCTTGGAGCCATGCGATCCGAAATGGAGTCCATGGAAATCAACAATGTTTGGACATTGGTTGATCCGCCTGAAGGAATAAAACCCATCGGGTGTAAATGCATCTTCAAGAGGAAAAGGGGCGCAGATGGGAAGGTAGAGACCTATAAAGCCCGTCTGGTTGCCAAGGGATATCATCAGCAATATGGTATCGATTATGAAGAGACTTTCTTCCCTGTGGCAATGCTCAAGTCCATTCGGATCATGCTTGCTTTGGCAGCATATTTTGATTACGAGATCTGGCAGATGGATATCCGAACTGCTTTCCTTAATGGGGAGCTGGAAGAGGAGGTGTATATGATACAGCCTGAAGGGTTTACATCCACAGATGAATCAAAAGTATGCAAGTTGCAGAGATCCATTTATGGACTCAAGCAAGCATCTCGAAGTTGGAACTTATGGTTTGATAGGTGTATCAAATCGTATGGCTTCGTTAGGAACAGAGAAGAACCGTGCATCTATAAATGGGTTAATGGTTCTGTGATTGTATTCCTAGTACTGTTGTTGACGACATTCTCTTAATCAGGACTGATGTCACAGCATTACAAGAAATAAAGGTCTGGTTATCATCTCAGTTCTCCATGAAAGACTTGGGTGAAGCTTCTTACATACTAGGTATGAAGATCTATAGAGATAGATCTAAGAAGCTTTTGGGATTGTCCCAGTCTACGTACATTGATACCGTGCTGAAATGGTTCAGCATGAAAAATTCCAAGAAAGGCTATCTCCCGATAGGTTCTAGAATTACTCTTTCCAAGAAGGATTGTGCGACAAATCCTGAGGAAAGAGAGCACATGAGTAGAGTACCTTATGCTTCTGCAATAGGCTCTATCATGTATTCTATGACTTGTACTAGATCAGACGTGGCATACTCACTAAGAGTAGTGAGCAGATACCAGTCTGACCCAGGTGAGGCGCATTGGAAGGTGGTTAAGTCCATCCTTAAGTATTTGAGAAATACTAAAGATCAATGGCTGATTTATGAAGAACCTGACTTGAAACTTGTGGGGTACTCTGACTCCAGTTTTCAGTCTGATAGAGATGATAGCAAGAGTGTGTCAAGGTTTGTATTTATCCTGAATGGAGGAGCGATCTGCTGGAAAAGTTCCAAGCAGGCAACTGTTGCAGACTCGGTATGCGAAGCAGAATACATTGCAGCATCAGATGCAGCAAAGGAAGCTGTGTGGTTGTGAAAGTTCCTTAGAGAGCTAGGGATGGCACCTTCCCTAGATGGTCCTGTTCCGGTGTTTTGTGACAGCACTGGAGCCATTGCTCAAGCTAAGGAGCCTAAAGCTCATCACCGCACCAAGCACATACTACGGCGATACCACCTCGTACGAGAGATCGTGGAACGAGGCGACATCAATCTTCTGAAGATCGATGGAAAAGAAAATCCGGCCGACCCCTTCACTAAAGCCCTCGGAATAAAAGAGTTCGACTATTGTAAATTGGAAATGGGTATTAGATACTCTTCTGATTGGCTTTAGTACAAGTGGGAGTTATTGGGAATTGTGTCCCAAAGCCAATCGCCTGGGTTGTAGGCGGTTGAGCTAAGTATTGTACTCATTCTTTGAATTAATAAAATATATTTTTTGGCAGCTCATCACATATTGTATTTCCCTGAAATGAACTCTTTCCATGTGATGAAGTCCTTAGGACTACACTGACTTCGATACAGAGAGGGTGTATCGAGTGATCCTTAAACCTTGTTCACAACCAAAGGATATATTGTACTGGACGGCAATATATCAAGTATAGGTTGTTGTAGTTCACATCGTTTGGTTGTCCTCTTGACCAAATGAGTGTGGTGACACTGATGTGATCTGCAAGTGAGATATGTGATATCTCATTGAACGTGACTCCGTGCAGTCCCTTTCTGCCAAAGGGATACTCACGATTGGATATGGATATATGTGTCCCTCCGACCTGAGGTCATCACGGTAGCTTGCAAGCAACTCCCTGTGCTTTGGTGCCGGACTACCTAGATTTTTAATCTGGTGACGGAAGGTTTCTGGGTACAGGCAAGTACTTGTGGAGCAGTGATGGACCAAGATGGAATTGACCTGTCCAAACTGTTTGGATTGAATGTCTCACAGTATCTCAATTTAGCAAATCCTCGACCGGGGTAGTCCTAGTGAAGAGTCACTGGGCTTGCGAGGTTGAGACACGTAGTGGACTGACTCTGTCTGGGTTGGCAACCCAATCTCAGTCGTCCTGAGCATTAAAGGTCAAAGGGATGAATTATACGGTAACCATATGCCAGAGGTTCGATAGTTTGCTCCCGCATCTTCGACTTATCCGGACGCCGGGGCACATTGCTAGATGGTTTCCTATGCTGGTACTAGAATTGTTCTAGTGCTATCGTTTAGGTTCAAACCTATGAGGTCACACGCCACAGAGGATTACTCTCTGATCTGGATACCGATTACGATTGGGAATCATCTCGATTTTATGGTCACAGTATTTTTTAGCACTCTTTTCCCTGTCTTGCCCTTGTCTGTGTCAACCGAAATTGTTCCGGGTTGACCATGACTGCACCAGGATTTTTCTGAATCAGTTTTGAACTGATTCGGAGCTCGTTTCGGCCTCCAATTGGTTGTGAACCAATTGTATTCCATTGAACCAATTTAATTAGGCTTGAACCGGTTCAATTAGATTGAACCAAGAGGTTTAAATGGATTGGACCATTTTTTTTGCTTGGACCAATTTTGAACCGGTGTTCTTATTTCACCGTGTAAATGTTTTACACGTTGCTGGAAGAAACCCAAGCGCTGGAAACCAAAATGACCGAACGAACGCTGTTGCTGGGCGTCTCTTCTCCTCCCTCCACCCATCCTTTTAACTCTTGTTAATGGCTGTTTAATGGGAGAATGGCAGCCAGTGTCTTTTGGTTTTCCCAGCCTCTCCATCTCCGTCTTCCCTGCTGCCCATTTAAACCTCATTAGCGCCCCTGTTTCAGCCTAAGTTTTACACCGTGTGAAGAAGAAAATAGCAAGAGTGTGTTCTTCCCTTTGAGAGGCTGAGAGCTTGGTCCTTTTCCACCCATTGGGTACTAGTTAGGCTAGGATTTGGAGTGTGTGAGGGAGAGAAACAAAGCCTTGTTTCTTGTGCTCAAATTTCCATTTCAGCAAAGCCTTGTTGCTGAAACTTACCATGACCGAGTGTCTTTTTCCAGCGGCTAGCACCCCATGTGGAGAGGGATCCGAGAGCCCCGGGCACGTCTCCCCTCTAGAGGGAGTACCCTTCTACTCCTAGGAGCAAACCACGCGAGCCGGACTTGCTGCTGTTGCTCAAAAACGAAGATTGAAGTCTGCTATCCTGTTCTGCAACAACTTCCAGCAGCAGACTTTGGGCATTTTTTGTACACCGTTTTTGCTATGTTTTGGTTGCAGATCTTGGTGCCAAATCGAAGACCACTCGAACCCCTAGTCGCTGCTACAATTTGGGAGCAAACGGAGGTCCGGAAGGTGGTATTTGGACGACGTTTTGAAAGCTCAAAACAGGATATCCCACGGTCCAAGGAGGAAGAAGGCTGGAATAGATTTATTCCAGCTATTCCAGCCTATTTCAAGTTTATCCCAGAGTTATTCCAGCCGAAATAAAGGTATGAAAAATTATTTTTTTTTATCATGCATAAATAGATTTATTTGTTTAATTTTTTGTAAATAATTTTATATCATGATACATGCCTACATGCAACATGAATAGATTAGTTTCTGGGCGGAGCAGATTTCCACTGCGCGAATTTTAAAAAAAAGTTTTAAAATCCATTCTGCTCCCGCAGCTGTTTGCATGCCTAGTGTAGGATCATGTCAAACCACCTGCACCATTTTCTTTTTGATGGTTCCCAAAACCTAGCTATCACCACCTCCCTCACCTCAAATCTGAGCTGCCACTCATCTCCATCTCCTCAAATCCTAGCCACCACCTCCTTTCTCATCACCTCAAATCCTAGCTACCGCCTCCTTCCTCATCTTAAACCCTAATTACCACCTCGTTCCTCATCTCAAACCCTAGCTACCACCACCTCCCTCACCTCAAATCCTAGACGTTGCTACCTACCTCACCTCAAATCATAGACACTACCTCCTTTCCTAGCCACCATCCATCTCTTTTCTCTTCTTCTTCTATAGGGCATAAGTGTAATTTCTTATGCTATGTAAAGGTTATCTAGCAATCTAGTTGTTTCTATCATTTTCTCTGACTGCTATAGCATCCTTAAATGATAAACAACTCTCATTTTTCAAATCGAGATTTTTAGTTGCTTCCCGTTGGCTCAGATATAGTATCTTCTAGAGTTTTTTTGCTCTTGTTCATGAATCCATATATATATATTAGATCTCAAGTGGCATTATTAGAGTTCCAATGAATTTGTTGTTAGTTCATTAATTTCTTACTTGCTTTCTTTGTTTGTTATGCTCATCCATGATCTAAACAGTTATTGTGGATAACATGGCTAAAAGTAAAACTATACCAAGTGCTGTTTAGATAACTATCCAACAGTAAGAGATATCTCAAATTACAGTAATAAAGCTTGCTGAAATATCAAATTTGTTACTATGATCTAGGATAGTGAAGAAATTTTTGAATGCTAAAGATGAAGTATATTATATCTATGACAATACTAACATAAACTGGAAAAAATAGAAGAAAGTGAATGATGCAATAATTATCTAGCTTTGGAACAGCATGGAATAGAATATTGCAGCTTCATTTATATTCCATGACACTACAAGTCCTTATGGCAAGATCTGAAGATAACATTTGCTCAAGAAAAGAATCAAAATAAAATTTTTGATCTTTATACAAATGAGTTCAGCAACCTATAAAGATGCAGATCCTTAAATGACTATTTTAGCAATGTCAAAAACATTACTGATGAACTAAATCTTTATCAACCTTTGACCAGCAACATGGAAGAGCTAAAATAATAGAGATCTAAACTGCATATATCCATTTTTCTATATGGACTGAATCCAGAATTACATTTTACCAGAGATCAGATTTTGATAGAATTTTCATTCCCTCTATAAATGAAGCCTTTGCTACATTACAGCGAGTAGCCAAAGATCAAGAAACATTATCTTCTGTTCTATCCACTCCATGAGAAAATTCTATACTTGTTGGATCAACTTTCTCACTTAGTAGAGATGGCAAAGGCAAAGGTCAAGGAAAGTCTAATGTGGACAATTATGTTTGCTCTCATTGCCATCAAAATAATGACATAGTGAATAGATATTGAAAATTATTTGGAAAGCTCTCCTTGGTGGGAGCACCAGGATCAGACATAGATTACTGGACCCTATATGGTTTACTTAGTCTGTATCATAATTTTGTAATCAAGTAAGATTGAGTCATGTAATAAGTTAAGGCTAGTTGATTTGTCTCAACCTAGTCCAGTTTATTGAGTTCCTGTACTTAAGTATGAGTCCAGCAAGAGTTTACTTTTTGTACAAGAGAAAAGGATACACTACTTTGAAGTTCTACCAGGCCTCACCCAGGAGCTAGAGGCCTTCACATCAGCCAATTGGACCTAGTATGCCAACCCAGGGTCCAAGATTCCTGCAAGATGCCCTCTAGATGTTTTCCAGATGCCCAGATTCCCTCCAGATGCCAGAGTATATTCCTAGACCGGGTCATAACATGATCCCAAAGACTTACCTGCACCCCAACCCAAAAGAATGCAAGGCCCAGGTCCATGAAGAATCAAGATTTCAGTTTGATGCCAGATAGATTCTAGCCCAGGCACCCCAGCCTTCCAGGGCCTAAAAGTCCATGCACCCTTACCCTTGGCCGGCCCATTGCTGCCCCTTGAAGCCCAACACACCAATCAAAGCTTAGGCGTCCATGAGAAGACTAGGTCAAAGCATAAAGGGAGAAGGAGAAGACTAGGTCACGTTCCTAACTTAGTTGGGATTTTTTTTCCTAGTTGTTTTAAGACTTGTAATTCTAACCTAGCTAGGAGAAGGACTTGTAACCTAAGTGGGAGAAGACTTGTAATACCTTAAGGAGAGGTTATTCCTAACTTAAGTGTAACCCTAGTTAGGAGAGGGCATGGGAGCTCTATAAATATCCCATCCCTCTTCCTCTTGTAATCACTTCTTTCTTATGAAATAAAATTCTGCTTAAAGTTTGTCTCAAGTTCTAGTGTTTGAGTTTTGTGTTTCGTTTTGAATGCTCTTCTTGTGCCCTGGCCGAACCCTGTTTCCAAGCCCTCTTCCATGCCCAAGCTAGCTGCCTTTAAGCCCTAAGAACACAAGGAGAAGAAGCCCTAGCCATCCAACAAGCAAAGGATCTCCTTCTTCCAGGCCGCCAACTATTCTAACCCTAATTCTATTTTCTTCAAAACCCTAGTTTCATCCCTTTGATTATTTGTTGCTTCGATTAACCTCTAATGCTTGCAGGATCCCCGAGGTATTTTACCTCCCTAGAGGAGGCTTTTCTTGCCTCCAAGATCGCCTAGATCTGCTATCAAATTCAAGGGAACTGAAGCTTAATTATCCAGGCTCCAATCAGAGTGTGTGTGATCTCTTCAATTGCAAATCCTTCAATCTCTGACCGGTAACATCCTTCCCTTCTCTTGATTTCTATTTTGATTGAAGGTTAGCTATCCTAAGCCAGGAATTTCTTAATTCTTGGGTCCTGACTTTTATTATTTTGCATAAGCATACCTGCATGATGATTCTTTGTATTGCTATTTATCCTGCTAGTCTTTACTTGATTTCGGGAATTTAGCCTACAAATTAAAATTATAAAAAAATTAGTTTACTATTTTTCCTATATACTTAGCAATTTTAGAGTCATCCTGTATCAGTTTGGTATTAGAGCGAGTTTAGGATAGCATTCATCTGCATTAGATCCATAAACCCTAATTTATGCATCCTGCTAACTGTATTAGGTATTTGTTTTTCATCTAATTTTGACCATCTAGGAATTTTATTCTTTTGTGAAAATTGCATGAAGTGTTCTCTGTCTTGTCCTCTATTTTATCATAAATTTTAATTAATTTTACAGAGACCCTAATTCACTAAAACTTGGCATATTAGAAACCCTAATTGAAAACTTGAGATTTCTGTATCAATCTGAAAACCATAGGATTTGCATCATCATCTAATTTTTTTTTGTATAAAATTTGGTAGAGGTCATCAACACCATCCATCCTCTATCCTAGAATTTTTCTGATTTTTTTCTGCATCGATAACTATGTCAAATTCTGCATCTTCTAAAACCTTAATTTTCTAAATTTTGCTATTTCTGTAATTTTACTTAACCAAACCTAACCAACTTCTACACACCCCAATCCTAAACCCAATTTGTTTGCTAACCTAATCAACCTAAACTTAACTTGCCACCTCATAAAACACACATAAAATATTTTATTTTTGATTGTTTTAGATTGCATCAGGACCATTGATTGCCATCATCCGCATTAAACTAATCTTAAGGGCATTTTCTCTATCTCAGATAAGGGCAGGAGGTCATAACCTGTCTTAGGCCCAAAACAATCCCCTTGCATTCTCATCCAAACCTTAATTAAAATTAATTAGACTTAATTTATTCTAGTGGGCTAGGTGACACCAACAAGTTGGGTCTGAATTGTGTGGGCCAACTAGTGCATTCAATTCATCAACTAAAATCTAGTATCTAAGGCTGAGGATCCAGAGTCAAATGACCTAAGTGGTGTTGTGGTTTTTAATTGGATCCCTGCAAAAGTAGGGGGGCCTCCCACACTCTCACCCTCTACCTGGCTAGAGGAAGGATTAGTTGTTGAGTTGGGTGTAAGTTAAGCTGACCCACTCAGTTTTGGCTCTAGGTCTAGGAAACCCTAGATTATACTAATCTTTTTCTTTTTGCATGCTTGGCTGCACCATCCCACTTTGATTGATTGTTTGTTGCATGACCACTAGACTAGGCACCCAATACCAGAAGTCTAAACCCTAGATTATACTTAATCTTTTTCTTTTTGCATGCTTGGCTACACCATCCCACTTCGATTGATTGTTTGTTGCATGACCACTAGACTAGGCACCCAATACCAGAAGTCTAAACCCCAACCCAACTCAGCCATGGATTTCAAGTTTGAGGCTCTTATGAAAGCCATGACTGATCAGTTTGCCCAGATGAACACCTAAATCCAAAACTAGTTTGATCATATGCACACCCAAATCCAAAACCAGTTTGACCAGATGAACACCCAATCTCAGAATCAATTTGCTCAATTAACCGCTCAGATTAATCAAATAAACCAAACAAATAACCAGTTAACCAATAGATTGGGCCAAGTAGAGAATCGCTTAGGGACCGTAGAAAGAATCCAGGAGTCTAATACTGAACCCGACCCTGATTCACCCCTTTCCACTTTTCATAACCCTAGGAGAGTCCAAAATCATGAACCCTTTGTAGAACATAACCCTACGAGACCCCAAAACCAGGATCAATTTAGGGAGCCTAACCATAGAGGAACCAATACCAAGATCAATATCATGAACCTAACCTCAGGAGACCCAATCATGAGTACCAATACCAGGATGATAGGATTCTTAGAAGTATCAGGGTAGACCTACCCACCTTTGATGGCAACCTAGATCCAAAGGTCTATATAGACTGGGAGGGAGGCATGGAAAGGTACTTCAAATTTTATGCCTTGAGTGATGAGAAAAAGTGTCAATTTATCTAGCTCAGGCTAACCGATCAAGCTAGGTTATATTGGGAGCAAGTAGAGCGACTCGGTATGCAAAGAGGCCACCCACCCATTATCACCTGGGATGCCATGAAATTAAAGCTTAGGGCCAAATATGTTCTCCCATACTTTAAGCAGTGTCTCTTAGATCAATGATAGAGATTAAAACAAGGGACCAAAACTGTAAGGGAATTCATAGCCCGGTTTGATGAGTGTGCCTTAAGATGTGGTCTAGATAAACCTGAGTCAGTTACCCTACCTAGGTTTAGAGCAGGTCTTAGAGAAGATATCCAAAGGGAGCTGTACCTTAGGAGAGTTGAACACATTGACCAAACCTATCAGGTAGCTAAAAACTTTGAGAGGTTCCAGAGTATACCTGTAGTTAGGAGACCTGAACCATTTAAGCCCAACACTCCTAGCTTTAGGCCCAACCCAAACCAGGCTTACCCAAACTAACCCAACTTTAACCAAAATCGCCCCAACCCCAACCCAAGTCAGCCAAACCCAAACCTAAGTTGACCCAACCCCAACCTAACCCGTCCTAACCCTAATCCATCTCGTCCTAACCCAAGTCCGAGTCAAGCTAGCTCAAGTAACTCTGTATCTTTTAGGAATGATAAGGGTAAGGCACCAGTTTTCCAGAAGAACCCAAGTCCCAGCCCCAATGCCTGTTTTAGGTGCAATAAGATAGGTCATTTTGCTAGCCAGTGTCCCACCAAGTCTTTTCACATAGGGGAGCTTGAGGAAGATGAGCCTGAACCCAATGAGAATGTAGAAAAAGAGGTCTATGAAGCTGAACCAAACTTAGTTGAGGAGTATGAAGGTGATGAGGAGGATTTTGATCAATCAAACCTCGTAGGGGTAGTTAGTGTTGGGAATTGTGTCTCAAAGTTAATCGTCTAGGCTATAGATGGTTGTACTATTTGTATATGAATTTTGATATAAATAAAAGTTATCTTTTGGCTGTTCATTACAAGTGCATTTTCCTTAATTTAAACTCTTTTGTGGTGATATCCTTTGAGCTACCTTGAATGCGATGTAGAGGGGATGCATCGTGTAGTTCATATATTAGTTCGCGACCAAAGGATACGCTGTTTCGGGATGATGGTGTATCGAGAGTAGGTTGTTGATGTTATATCTATTGGTTGTCCTCTTAACCAAGCAGCATGGAGATACTGGTATGACATCGGGTGTTGTGTTTAACACTTCACTGAATGTGACTCTCATGCAAGATTTTCTTGCTATCGAAGAGAAGTCTTGCATTAGAATGTGGATATGAATTATTCCTTTGACTTGAGATCACTATGGCAGCTTGCAAGCAACTCACTATGCTTAGGCACCGGACTACCCGGATTTCTAATCCGGTGACGAAAGGTTGCTGGGTATAGTCAAGTACTTATGTAGCAATAGTAGGATCGAGATAGGATTGACCTCTTCAAATGATTTGGATTGAATGCTTTATATGTCTCAATTGAGAAAGACCTTGGCCAGGGCATTCCTTGTAAGGAGTTGCAGGGATTTTTTGAGACATATTCAGATGGACTGCTTAGGATTGGGTAGTTTAACCCTATGCCATCCGGAGCATTAGGAGGTTCAGGGAATAAGTTCAATGCTATTCCATATTCGACAGGTTCATGTTGCTCTGCAACCTTCAGCCTATTCGGACGCCGGGTATCATTGCTAGATGACGATATTGGCTGGTACTGAAAATATTTTCGTGCTACTGGTTTAGTGTTTGAACCTATGGGGTCGCACACCGAGGATTTCTTCTTGCTTTGTTGGCATGCGAACTATTGGAAATCATTTCGGACTCGTTTGACAAGTTGTTGTCAAAACTTCTATTCGAGCCGACTCTTTTTGAACGAGTCGACTCGAGCCGAGTTGACTTAAATGATGGACTCCAACAAAAACTAAAATTGCTTCATTAATTGCTACAATCGCTGTCAAAATTAATAGAAAGTTTCTGGTTTTTATGCTGGGCAGTTGCTGAATTCCAAAGGTCCTAAGAATCTCAAAGGACTCAAAACTCCACATTAATCTCTCATTTATTCCTCTTAATTGTTTTGAGGGATGTTGCTGCTATTTAGATGGCAGATCTGAATTGCTGTTCTACGTGTTCTGAGGTTGAGACTTTCTCCATTCCTTGGGTTGGAGATCTTCCAAGACCTCTTAGAGTTTGAGAGATTAGATCACAGGGTTGATTGAGTTTTGGGTGGGATCTCTGAGTGCATACCTTCTATTGAAGGTTTGGGATAGAGAGAACTAGGAGAGTCCTTGTTCTATTCCATCATTGCTGTAGCAACTAGCACTTCAAGGAGTTGAAGGTGTCCCATTCGTCATCAAGGAATTGAAGAAGGAGTCCACTTGATAAAGCTTCCATAGGGGCTAGCACCTCAAAGGAAGAAGAAGGAATCGCGCTACATGGTGTGAACCTTCCGTAGAGGCGGTACATGAGTGCTGCTTACAAAACCGGATTTTTTCATAGGTCAGTGGCGTCCCTGGGATCGTGATTGAGAGGCAGCCTTCAGATTTTCACCAAGTGAACGTCACCAAGGTATGTACTTGTGTTATGTATGACACATTATTCCTTACCGCATCATTGTATAGTTATAAGAATAGTTCCATATTTTATACTTTGGTTGCATGGTTTCATTTATACATTACTCTAGATGCATCTTAATCTTGGTATTGGGGTTGTGTTAATTAGATTAACATTTTGATAAAATGTTTTTATCACTTTCCGCTGCTACATGCTTTTAGAGAAGTTTTAAAATGCATGCTTCACCCCTAAGAACGGTTCCTTTCAATTAGATGCATCATGTCCCAAAGTAAAACCCAGGAAGATTGGCGTAAGACCAACATCCTACAAACCTTTATGAAGATTGGGGACAAGGTGTGAAAATAATTATAGATAGTAGGAGCTATGTGAATGCCATATCCCATAAGACTATCAAAATCCTAGGCTTGCACCTAGTTCCTCACCCAAGCTCCTATAAGGTATCCTAGATAGATTCCACCTCTATACCCATTAAGTCCAAATGCCGGGTCCAGATCCAGCTTCAGTCATACTAGGATAGAGTGTGGTATGATGTTGTGCCCATGGGGGTAAGCAGTATAATCCTAGGATGGCCATGACTTTATGATCATGATGCCACCCTTTATGGCCGAACTAATACTTGCATGTTTACTTTTCGTGGGAAGAAGATCACCGTAAGCCCCACCCCACATCAAGAATCAATTAAAAGAGGATCTATCTCACTTAAAGAGAAGAAAACTGGAGTTAATTTAATCACTGCAAAAGAGTTAGAGAAAGAGATATCTGAGGGTACTACTGTTTGGATGTTAGTTGTGAAGGAAGTATCTGATTCTATTGATAGAGAGTACCCTCAGGAGATCAAAGGAGTCTTGATTGAATTTAGTGATATATTTCCTAAAGATTTACCTGACCAATTACCACCACTTAGGGACGTCCAACATGTAATTGATTTAGTCCCAGGAGCTACCCTGCCTGACCTGCCTCATTATAGGATGAACCCAACTAAACACTTAGAGCTTCAAAGACAAGTAGGTGAGCTTTTTAGAAAATGGTTTATTAAGGAGAGCCTAAGTCCTTGTACTGTACCAGCCCTATTAACCCCTAAGAAAGATGGCACGTGGAGGATGTGTGTTAATAGCCATGCCATAAATAAAATAACCATGAAGTATAGGTTTCCCATCCCCCGCTTGGATGATATGTTGGATATGATGATAGGAGCAATAATCTTTTCAAAGATAGACCTTAAGAGTGGCAACCATCAGGTTCGAATTAGACCTGAGGATGAATGGAAAATGGCTTTTAAAACCAAGGATGGTGTATATTAGTGGGCCATAATGCCTTTTGGGTTATTCAATGCCCCTAGTCCTTTCATGAGAATTATGACCCAAGTTCTTAGGATGTTCATAAGTAAATTTGTGGTAGTATATTTTGATGACATCCTGATTTATAGCAAAACTAAGGAAGATAATATATAACATCTGAAACAAGTTTGCTTGACCCTTAGGAAAGAGAACCTCTACGCTAATTTGAAGAAGTATGATTTCATCACCCATAGAGTTATGTTCCTAGGCTTTGTGGTGACTCCTAAAGGAGTAGCAACTTACCCTAAAAAGGTTAGATCCATTGTAGAATGGCCAGTACCCACTAGTGTCCATAAAGTTAGAAGTTTTCATGGTCTAGCCACTTTCTACAGAAGGTTTATTAGGGGATTTAGCACCATAGTAGCACCAATTACTGACTGTATTAGGAAGGGTAGTTTTGAATGGACCAAAACAGCAGATAGAGCCTTCCTATAGATCAAGACTAAGATGACACAAGCATCCATCTTGAGGTTATCCGATTTTATCAAAGTTTTTGAGGTAGCTTGTGATGCTTCGGGAGTAGGCATAGGAGGAGTTCTGAGCCAAGAAAAGTCATCCAGTAGCTTTTTTCAATGAGAAACTTAATGAGGCTAAACTTAAATACTCAACCTATGACAAAAAGTTTTATGCAGTAGTACAACCTCTTAGACATTAGAGACATTATTTACTATCCCAGGAGTTTGTTTTATATTCTAATCATGAAGCACTCCAATTTCTGAACTCCCAGAAGAAATTAAATCCTAGGCATGCTAAGTGGATAGATTTTATACAAGCCTATACCTTTGTACTAAAATACCGAGCTGGAACGAAAAACAAGATAGCTGATGCCCTTAACAGACAAGCCTTACTGTTACATAATGTTAGCACTGAAGTCATTGGATTTGATAGGTTAAAAAATGAATATGAAACCTATCCAGACTTTAGTGAAATTGTCCAAACCCTAGCCTAAGGACCATCTAGTATCCATAGCGAATACACCCTTCAAGATGGTTATTTGTTTAAGAATAATGACTGTATATTCCCAAGACCTCTCTTAGAGAATTCATAGTCTGGGAAACCCATGCAGGAGGCCTTGCTGGTCACTTTGAAAGAAATAAGACTATTTTAGCTGTGGAGGACCAGTTCTTTTGGCCTAGTTTAAAGAAGGACGTTACCAATATAGTATCCAGATATAGAACATGTGCTGTTGCAAAATAGCAGAAACAAAACACTAGATTATATACCCCTCTACCCGTACCAGACCGTCCATGGCAGGACTTAAGCATAGACTTTGTTTTAGGCCTACTTAAGACCCTCAGGAAACATGATTCCATATTTGTAGTGGTCGATAGGTTTTCCAAAATGGCTCATTTTATACCTTGCTCTCAAACTTTTGACACTTCTAGAGTAGCCCATCTTTTCCTTGATCAGGTAGTTAGGTTACATGGATTGCCTAAGACAATAGTGTCAGATAGGGATGTTCGCTTTACCAGTTATTTTTGAAAAATCCTTTGGTACTTATTAGGGACCAAGTTAAAGTTTTCCATAGCCTACCACCCACAGACTGATGGTCAGATCGAGGTAGTGAACTGAAGTTTAGAAAATCTTCTTAGATGCCTCATAGGTGAATACACAGGAAATTGGGACCCATTGTTATCCCGAGCTAAATTTGCTTATAATAGTTTTGTTAGTAGGTCCATAGAGAAGAGTCCTTTTGAGGTTGTGCATGGTTACAAACCCAATAAACCTCTTGATTTGATCCCCTTACCCTCACATGCACGAGTTTCTGAGTCAGCTGAGTTTTATGCACAGCATGTTAAGGATCTGCATAAAGAAACTAGCCAAAAGATAAACCTAAGCAATAAACTATATAAGAACTTGGCTAATTCTCGAAAGAGAGCTAAAGAATTTTCTGCAAGAGATTTTATGATGATCAAGCTTAGGCCTGAACGGTTCCCTCCAGAGACCGTAAAGAAACTTCACGCTCGCGAAGCTGGCCCATTCAAGATAATAAAAAGAGTTGGACCCAATGCCTATGTGCTTGAGTTACCATTCGACTTAGGTATAAGTTCCACCTTCAACATCTCAGATCTTATAGAGTATAGAGAGCCAGCAGAGATACCCAGCGAGCCTTTTGGACCTATCCCTTTCATTGAGAGTGAGCCTGCCCCAGAGTGTCCACCAACAAATTGGCCAAATAGTGAGGAAAAGATTGAGAGAATCCTGGACGATCAAGCCTTAAGTATCCAAAATAGAGGCTGTCATAGGTATTTGGTCCGGTGGCAAGGTCGACCAGAATCTGAGGACTCGTGAATCACCCGTGAGGATCTGCAGTGCTTTAACCCAGACCTACTCGAGTAATATGAGAGCCAAATTGATCCTTACTCAACAGGATTGAGTTCCTCCCGTCCTGGAAGAATTGGTAGGGGCACCAGGATCAGACACAGATTACTGGGCCCTATCTGGTTTACTTAGTCATATGTCATAATTTTGTAATCAAGTAAGATTGAGTCCTGCAATAAGTTGAGGCTAGTTGATTTGTTTCAATCCAATCCAGTTTATTAAGTCCTGTACTTAAGTATGAGTCTAGTAAGAGTTTACTTTTTGTATAAGAGAAGATGATACACTACTTTGAAGTTCTACCAGGCCTCACCCAGGAGCCAGAGGCCTTCACATTAGTCAATTGGACCTAGTATGCCAACCCAGGGTCCAAGATTCCTGCAAGATGCCCAGATGCCCTCCAGATATTTTTCAGATATCCAGATTCCTTCCAGATGCTAGAGTATATTCCCAGACCAGGTCATAACATGATCCCAAAGACTTACCTGTGCCTCAGAACAAGAGAATGCAAGGCCCAGGTCCATGAAGAACCAAGATTCCAATTTGATGCCAGATAGATTCCAGCCCAGGCACCCCAGCCTTCCCGGGCTCAAAAATCTATGTGCCCTTACCCTTTTCCAGCCCATTGCTGTCCCTTGAAGCTCAACACGCCAATCAAAGCTTAAGCGTCCATGAGAAGACTAGGTCAAAGCATGAAGGGAGAAGAAGAAGACTAGGTCAAGTTCCTAACCTAGTTGGGATTTGTTTTCCTAATTATTTTAAGACTTGTAATTCTAACCTAGCTAGGAGAAGGACTTGTAACCTAAATGGGAGAAGACTTGTAATACCTTAAAGAGAGGTTATTCCTAACTTAAGTGTAACCCTAGTTAGGAGAGGGCATGGGAGCTCTATAAATATCCCATCCCTCTTCCTCTTGTAATCACTTCTTTCTTATGAAATAAAATTCTGCTTAAAGTTTGTCTCAAGTTCTAGTGTTTGAGTTTTATGTTTTGTTTTGAGTGCTCTTCTTGTGCTCTAGCTGAACCCTATTTCCAAGCCCAAGCTAGCTACCTTCAAGCCCTAAGAAGCCAAGGAGAAGAAGCCCTAGCCATCCAACAAGCAAAGGATCTCCTTCTTCTTCCAGGCCGCCAGCTATTCTAACTCTAATTCTATTTTCTTCAAAACCCTAGTTTCATCCCTTTGATTATTTGTTGCTTTGATTAACCTCTGATGCTTGCAGGATTTCCAAGGTGTTTCACCTCCCCAGATGAGGCTTTCCTTGCCTCCAGGACCGCCCAAATATGTTATCAAATTCAAAGGAACTGAAGCTTAATCATCCAGGCTCCAATCAGAGTCTGAGTGATCTCTTCAATTGCAGATTCTTCAATCTCTGACTGGTAACATCCTTTCCTTCTCTTAATTTCTATTTTGATTGAAGGTTAGCTATCCTAAGTAGGAAATTTCTCAATTCTTGGATCCTGACTTTTATTATTTTGCATAAGCATGCCTGCATGATGTTCTTTGCATTGCTATTCATCATGCTAATCTTTACTTGATTTCGAAAATCTAGCCTACAAATTAAAATTATAAAAAATATTTAAAAAATTAGTTTATTATGTTTTCTGCATATTTAGCAATCTTAGAGTCATCCTGCATTACTCCTGGACAACTTCTATTGCTAAGGAAGACCTCTCTAACTCTTCTAGTGGCTATACTATTGCAACTAATAATTCTATATAGCCCATTCTTACTTATGTCACCAAGAAGGAAGTACACAAAATTAATCAAAGACTTCATACTAAAATATCAAACTCTCATAATTCTACAATGACGATTGCCTACTCGGGTATAGCAAGCCTGTATGCCACTCCATCTCTTCATCCATTGAATCATTGACTTTGGAGTATCTTCACATATGACAGGTCGAAAGAACCTATTTTTCTTTATCAATTCTAGTCTTACTTATCAAAGTATGTACCTTACTAATGGCGGTCTACATCGATAGTAGCTGGATGTTGTGATATTTCTTTGTCATCTTCCATGTCTTTATTCTCTATCTTTCTTGCTCCTAAGTTTCTTATTAGTTTATTATCTATAAATCAACTAACTAAATCTCTGAGATGTAGTATAATTTTTTGCCTGATTTTTATGTCTTCCAGGATCTCATGACGAAGATGATGATTGGTGAAGATCGTGATAAAGGAGGACTCTACTACTTTGATACTTTGAGGAGTTCTTTATCTCAATCTATTATTGTTTTATCTGATTTTGTTTGTGATGCATCCACCTTTTAATGGTTATCAATACTTTATCTTTTATCGATGCCTACTCTTGGATGATGTGGCTTTATCTTCTGAAAAGTAGATTTGAGGTGCTCAATGTATTCATTTCCTTTTATAATGAAACAAAAACTTAGTTTGGTATGCCTATCGATCAAGATCTTTAAAACTGATAATGCATTAGAATATATTCAAACTGAGTTGGCAGCTTCAATGATAATCATGTAATTACCCATCAAACTTTGTGTGTTTATACCTCTAAAAAAATAGGACAGTTAAATATAAAAATTGTCACCTTTTAGAAGTTGCAAGAATGATTTTACTTCATCTATCTATTTCCAAAATATTCTAGAGTGATACTCTTCTTATTGCATGTTTCTTAATCAATCGTACTCCTCATATTTTGAATGGAAAATCTTCATTTCATATTGTGTTTCCCAATTAGAATATGCTCTCCATTCCATTTAAAGCTTTTGGATGTTGTTGTTTTGTCCATCTGCATAATGTTCAAGATAAATTATCTCTTAGGACTATTAGATATCTTTTTATTCAATATTCTAGAACTCAATAGGGATAGAAATGCTATGATCCAGTTAATAAAATAATGTTTGTAAGTTCATAAATCATCTTTTTTGAAGCCGCACTTTATTATTCTTCTAAAGGATAGCCATTGAGCTAGTCTATCATTTCTGGTCCTATTCCCTTATCAATTGTCTCTATGAAGAAATATGAGCCTACATTGAATGTTGTAGATTCATCATATCAAATTAAAAAACTTCTAAAGGTTTACTCTATGTGTAAAGAAACTAATTGTGATAGAACTCCTGGAGCTGACTTACCTACTCATACCTCCAATGATCTGCCTACTAGTTCTATATAGATCCAGTTTGGTTTGATCTTGATATGTTTATAGCACTAAAAAAAGGAAAGAGAAAAACTTCAACTTATCACATATCCAACTTCACTTCTATATTGCATCTACCCAGAGCATTAGATCTTTTGTATCCTCTCTATCCTTTATTTCTATTCCCAAGATATTTACAGAGACTATGCTATACCAGGATGGAAGGAAGCTTGGATGACGGGATGAAGGCTTTACAATCCAGAAATACTTGGACTCTTGTTACATTGTCTCAAGGAAAGAAGATGGTGAAATGTTGCTGGATGTATACAATCAAGTACTTGCCTAATGGATCAATTAAGAGATTAAAGGCAAGACTTGTAGCTAAAAGCTTCACACAAACATATAGAGTGGATTACTTAAAAACCTTTTCACCTGCAACTCGCTTGAACTCGGTGAGTAGCACTGGAACTGGGCTTAGGCCGGCCCGATGGGCTTCAAGCCAGCCTGATGGGCTTCGGACCGGCCCAAAATCGAGCCAGGCTTCAGGCTAGGTCCCAAGTAGATCAGGCCAGGCTTCGAGCTTTATAATAAAGCTCATTCAATTTTTGGGTCGGACTCAGGAACCCCTTTGGCTCGGCCTACTCTAGCTCGAAAACAGCACAGAACAGGCTTGACCCTCACTTCCATCGGCTCCACTAGGGGAGTCTCCATCCATTCTTCCCTTCCTTCCCTGCCAATCTCCAAAGCTCGTTCTCCATCCAACCTCCGCACCATTGCTCAGCTACCTTTCACCATCCCAAGGTACACGTCACCTCTTAACTCCCCTTCCATTTAGGTTTCTAACCAAGCATTTGTTGCTTATTTTTCGGTGAATCCTGTAGTTCCGGAGGCCATACACGACGGTGCTGATTGTCCTGATGGGCACAAGAGCATATCGATGGCTTTGCAAGAGACGCGCTGCCCATCACCTCTCCCACACCTCCATCGCTGACTGCATCATCTACCATCCCAATGCATTCCTCTTCCTCTCCTATCCTAATGCCCCATGTCCCCCTGCACAACCCCGTGGCTCCCTAACTTCAATCTCCCTCCCCCGACCCTGGTGCTGTACCCAACACCACCTGTCCCCCCGCATGACCCCACAGTCCCCCTAGCTCTGATCTCCCCTCTCCTAGCCTTGGTGCCCGCACCCAACACCCCTACCCCCCCAAACGACCCCACGGCCCCTGGGCTCCGATCTCCCTCCCTCGGCCCCAATGCCCCCGGCCCCCTAGTGTGACCCCGCGAGCCCCCCGACTCTAATCTCCCTCCCCAAGTCCCGGCACCCACATCCAACGCCCCCCGTAGCTCTGGCTAGTAATTTTTTTTTGTCAATCTTTCAAGCTTCAAGCTAGCTTAGATTCAGGCCGGCCTAATCAGGTTCAAGCCAGGCTCAGGCTTAGGCTCGGGCCAAGGGCCTGATGCTTTTGATGCTTTCACAATATTTCGAGCCTATGTCCGTCCTGAAGCCTAAGATTTTTTTTGAGCCAATGGGTGTGGCTCAGCACAGTTCCAACCCTATCTGTGAGAATAATTCTTTTACTTATTATCAGTTTGAATTGGATCCTTCATCAATTAGATATAAAAGATACTTTTCTTTATGGTGAGCTAAAAGAAGAAGTGTTCATGGCCAACCACCAGATTATGTGGTTCAAAGGGAGAAAAGCAACAAGCTATTTATAATCTTAAGTTGTCACCAAGGGCTTGATTTGATGAGTTCCGTAGAACTATTGGTAAATTTAGTTTTATCCAATGATCATTCTATCTTTGTATATCGCCAAGGTAGTGGTGTGGTTATACTTGTGGTATATATAGATGATATTATTATGATAAAAAATAACTCATAGCTGATTGCTCAAATTAAGAAATGGCTCAAGTATGCATTCCAAATAAAAGATCTTAGATACTTTCTTTGTATTAAAATCGTCCACAAAAGGGACAAGCTAAATTTATCTTAATGCAAATATACTCTTGATTTATTATAAGAGACTGGTATGCTAGATTCCAAATCAGTTGAAACTTTTATAGATTCTAGTCTTAAGTTGAAAACTATTGATTGAGAATTGTTTAGAGATTATATATGCTACAGACGGTTGATTGGTAAGTTGATCCATCTTACATTGACTTAGCCTAATATATTATTTACTGATAGTATTCTGAGCTGGTTTATGGATGCACATAGACATTATCATCAGGAAGTTGCATATAGGATATTAAGAGATTTGAAGAGATGTACTGGTAAAGGACTTATAAAAAATGTAGTCACTATCAGCTCACTACTTTTACTAATGCAGATTGGGCTAGCTTCTATGAAGATATATGCTCTACTACAGATTATTGTACATTTTTGGATGGCAATCTAGTTACTTAAAAAAAAGTAAGATGTAAAGTACCATTGCTCATTCCAATTCAAAAGCAGAATATCATATTTTGGTATATACAGTTGGAGAACTTATATAGCCAAAAACTTTCTTGCTTGAACTTGGTCTTCCTCATCCTAACCTTATAAAAATTAATATTGTATGATAATCAATTAGTTATCAACATCGCTGCTAATCCATTTTTTCATGAACAGACAAAGCATATAGAAATATATTGTTATTAAATTTATGATGCTGTCCTCAAGAAACTGGTGACCATATCCTTTGTTCACTCAACTAATTAGATTACAAATATTTTTGCTAAGACATTATCCAAACAATCATTCCAAAGCCGCTATTTCAAGCTAGATCTGCAAGATTTACATACTCCAACTTAAAAAAATAATAATAAGACTTAGTTATTTATATTATTTTAATTTATTTTATTTTTAGATTTATCTACTTTATTCTTGAGAAGTTATTATGTTATACTATTGCAATAGAGGTAATTTAAAATTTTGACTTTATGCTGATTATATAAAATCCCCTGATCAACTAGGAGGAGCTAGAATCATATTTTCTTGCTTGAACTTGGTCTTCCTCATCCTAACCTTATAGAAATTAAAATTGTATGATAATCAATTAGTTATCTATATCGCTGCTAATCTATTTTTTCATGAACAGACTAAGCATATAGAAGTAGATTGTTATTTTATTTATGATGCTGTCCTCAAGAAATTGGTGACCATATCCTTTGTTCACTCAACTAATTAGATTACAAATATTTTTGCTAAGACATTATCCAAACAATCATTCCAGAGCCACTATTTCAAGCTGGATCTGCAATATTTACATACTCCAACTTAAAAAAAATAATAAGACTTAGTTATTTATATTATTTTATTTTATTTCATTTTTAGATTTATCTACTTTATTCTTGAGAAGTTATTATGTTATACTATTGTAATAGGGGTAATTTAAAATTTTGACTTTATGCTGATTATATAAAATCCCCTAATCAACTAGGAGGAGCTAGAATCATATTTTCTTTTCTTCAATGGGTACATTGATTAAAAGAGGGAATAAATGCATGGTCTAGTACTACTGGGAAGTATTGTTGTTAAGCCATCATTAAACTTTTAACATTGAGCTCTGATTTTAACTACAGCAATTGATGCTCCAACAACCACTTCCTCGAACTGATATTCAAAAACATGACCAAGCTGCCATGCCATTAGCAATAGGAAATGGAGCAAACAGAAATTCAATCAAATTAACTAAAGATGGATAAGCTTTTATGTTTTTATGGAAATGTATAACTATTAATAATGTCATGACTAAGAATCGAAAGAGGATGTCAGTGCCTGGTCTCGATATACTAATTTAAAGAAACTAATTTTGAAAATTGGAATCGCTGATATAAGAACTACTTGCTTTCACCTGCACTAGATACAATCCTACAGTAATGATCAAGCTTCAATGGCAGTAATACAGGAGAATGAATTGAATAAACAATTAATCAAATTTAACCAGATCTATGACAATAGCTAAAAGGGTAATATGAACAGAGATATGAAAATCTCCAATTGGATTAATCATGACTATAACAAACGCATTTTACCTATCCAAACGGAGCTATGGATATTGGCTAATTACCCAAACAGATTGCATTGAGGGAAGACATGCATGAATCTTGATAGATTGCTACATTGAAAAGAAAAGGAGGGGAAAAAAAAAAAAAAAAAAACTTGCCTTTCCTTCTTCTCAATAGCAAAATCTAGAATAATATACAAACTAATTTTAAAGTTGACTGCAATGAAATTTTCTAACACAAAGACATGAATTTAAATGCCACCTTAGATACTACCATCAGCCCATCACCCCTATATGGAGATCAAATGCAGAAAAGGAAGTGGCACCGAAGACAACTTTACCTCTTCCTTCAATCGGGCATTCTCCATCCGAAGCTCCTGCTCATCGACGGAGGAGTCTTCATTGGGCGGTGGCCCGCCACAGGATGGGCAGATGGCGTTCTTGAGAGCCTCCTTCAGCGCAATGTTCTCACGACGAACCTTGTCGTTCTCAGCACGGAGAGTTCTGTTATCGACCCTCTCAAGGTGCGTCTGCAGGCCACTCAGATCGATCAGACATGCCAAAGGCCTCTCCTTTCCGGCATCACCGGCTTCAAAATCCAATCTTTCCATTAAAAACACAAAGAACACAGCAAAACCAAAAGGGAAAGGTGCTTGCCTTCATCTGAGTCCTCTTGTTCTGGAACCAGAACTTGATCTGCCGTGGCTCCATCCCCAAATCCCGGCTGAGATGCATCCTCTGCTTCTCATCAGGGTGCGGGCACGTTTTAAACATCCTAAAACAACCCAAAAAACACAACCATCGCTTCTCAGATTCCACCCCCAAACCCCCCAGCCCCCTTAAAAACCCCGAAAGAGAACCACACGGAGAAAGAGAAGAACAGAGCATACGTTTCCAGCTCTAGAATCTGTTTCGGCGTGTGACGTTGGCATCGTCTCTTCCCTCCCTGGTGGTCGGGTGTCTCTGGCTCGTCCCTGGAATCCATTCCCTGGGGCCTCGTCCGCCTAGAAAAATCGGTCCTTTTCCTAGAAGTGCACCCCACTGCGGTCCCACAACACTCTAGAGGGCGTCCTCGAGGACCCAGCCAGACTTTATATACATGGACGAATTCGGTGTCCACGAGTGGCGCAGCTGCCCCACGAGAGGCTCGGGGCAGTGGCACCACTGGCACTGTGAGCTCTGTCCTAATCCTCCCTCCTTCCCCTGTCTCGCTGGGAGATTGTCTGGATTCGGGATCCGGGCGAGGACAAATTTGGCAACCGGTGCTGCTGACACCGGCAATATCGGCAGCAATCCGTGTGGATTCCCCCCGGACCATCCCCCCGTATTAATACTCGAGGTCCAAAATTAAAAGCTCTCTCCTTTCCTCTCTTTTTGCCCTCTCTCGAGCCTTCAAAGCCTTCCTACTTTCCAGAAATAGAAAGCGAGGAATAAAGGACAGGAGGATTCAAAGCCCGGGTGTTGAATTCTTAGGCCCTTCTCCTCACTTCTCTAGTGATCTTCGTTTTTCTGTTTCTCTGATGGGTTTCGGATTCGGTTTTGGTCTTCGCCCTGGTTTCTCTCTTCTTTGTTCAACCAAGCTCTCTCTCTGCGTCATCTTCGCTGTCAGGGCAGGGTACAGCTTTGAGAATTTTTTTTGATAGAACGATGTATTCATTGTACAGCTTCGAGAATTTAAGAAAGGAGCAGAGGAGCGAGATGGGACTCTTCTCTCTCTCTACTTTTATCTGGTCACCGGCCGTTGGAACACAATGGCAATAATGATTATTATAAAAATAGAATATATATGCACACGGTTTCTACTAAAAATAGATTAAATATTTAATGATTGATGGGAAGGGAGATGAGCTGCTTTATTATTGGAAATTTATCTTAATTATCTAATTAAATTATATTTATTTTGCAGTGTAGTCATAATTTTATTATTAAAAGAGAACCGGTGTAGTCCTTCAATCCTAATATGTGAAATCAAATATACAAGTATCAATAACTGAAGACATGATAGTTATATAAAATCAGACTAATTTTTTGTAATATTAATCATGGTGTACCATTAAATATTATTGTCCAACTAGCTTGTGAAAATATGGTTTCATTACGTTGTTAAATTTATTTTGTTATGGCATTGATCTTAGCAGGAGATGAAATATGAATACTTGTTAAATAAGACTTATTGTACAAGCAATGCTATATAGCTGGACCAATGTATATAACCACGTGGTAACCATTCTCCTTATAATATGCATTAATGGAATTCTCTTTGGTGCTAGGGTTGGACCCTAAGGCATTCTTCATCTTATAATAATCATCATTATAAAAAGTGGTATTCATACTTTAACTCATTTAATATAAGAACTCTTGATTGAAACACTTAAATTCTTTTAAAAAATTTTACATGAGTATGTGTTTAAACAGCAAGAGCCTATGACTGATTGATATCAACCCTTAAATGACTCCTTTCAAAGATAGACTTCACAAAATCCTAAGTTATTCAATGACTATGGTCAATTGATCTTCGTTCTCTAATTGAATTCAACGAAATTCTAGATAAATACTAATACTAGAAATAGTGATATACATATCCTTAAGAGATATATTGCTTAAAACAAAATATTGATAATCAAGTCTTGTTTTAATTCCTTGAGTGTAAAAATTACTATTCCTTACATATAACTCTTCTCTCTATCCTCTGTTCTCTTTTAATATTTCATTGGGGTAGGGAGCTTGCTCTCACCTCCCATTTCTTTCAAAACCGAAAAAGAAATATCGATATTCAATGCTAGAATAATAATGATAATTCAAATATCAAGAGATGCATATGAACTAAGATTATATCAATAAAACATTATCAGTTATTAGGTCCAAAATAGTCGGTATTGATCATGTATAATACAGAGGTTTTGTGTTTAAACTCACGTGATGATAATTTTAAAATATGAGAGGCATCTTACTCTAATACCAGACTTAGTGCTACAGTAGCTTATATCTTGTTGGGTTGCCTTCAATTTTAAATGTATATCCAATAATTAGCTGTGGGTCAACAAAGCTTCTTTTTATTGAGAAGTCTATTATCAAAAGTGACGTCTTCATATTTATCTATTTTCTTATTTTTAATTATCTAAACTGAATAGCTCAAAAGCTAGGAGTAATATTTTGCTTATCTTCCTTCTTTTTCTGTATCTTATTCTCCATAAATAAAGTCATGCTCCGAATCCAGCACTGAGATCAACTACGTGACCAATCGCACAAACCTTAGGTATCACCCTAGAGATCATGTCAGGTCTAAATACACAAGATTCTCATCATTCCTAGAAATTAAATTTTATTAACCAAATATCATTAAAATATTTAATAATAATAGATAGTCAACTCGTTCAATTCATGATCACTAAAAGATCAACTTATTCATTACATGGGTATCAGAAATAGAATTAACTAATTAATCTAAAATATACTGGAACTCAAATTCCATGCTCGACCTGATCCACGCTACATATCCTGTGATTCTGAAAAAAAGAAGTGAAGAGTGAGCTTCACAGCCCAGTAAAAATTCTTGCACATCCACCCATCATAATAAGATAACCAAAATAATATATAATATCACAAAATACTATGTTCATGTATAATAGCATATATCATGTGATGCATGATGTCACACCATAAAATCCTCGTGGCCATCATAAATCAGATTCAATTATCTTAGGATGCTCGGCTTTAAACTACCATAACCACGTTTCCAGCCCGTAGCTGGGTATCAATAGTTTTACATTCCCGGCCTAGAATAGGGCATCAATAGTTTCACATTTCTGGCCTGTGGCGGGGCATTACTGTTACTACATTTTCAGCCTATAGCAGGGCATCGATATTACTACATTTCCGGCCTGTAGCTGGGTATCAATACATGGCTAGTCTAGTGCATGAGATACGGGCTGCTTGGGTCGAAGTCGGCAGGCCCAGCCGACTTCGACCCAGGTCACAAAAAAAATAGAGGAAGAAGGGGGGAGGCGGAGTCGGACACAGAGACTGCTCTTCCCCTTATCCGACCGTCGATTTTGCCGGAGGAGTCGATGGGAAGCCACGGGGGAGCGGGACTTTGGCAGCGATGAGTCCAGAAGGGATTGGGACTCCAGCCAACACGGTTTTTCCTTCCCTACATGACACGGAGACATCGGTGGGTTCCTTTAAATCCCCCACACCGCCGCCCTATCATGCCTCCTCTCATCTCCTTCCTCTCCACGATCGAGAGTCCTTCACCGTCGGTCGATGTGTTCTCTCCCTTATTTTATATTTTGAAATTTTTTTGGGGTGGGGGGCAGATTAATAGGATATTCGGTTTGGTTTGGATTGTACCTCGCCGGTAGCAGTGCAGCCGTCCTCTCTGGTCCATCGAGCCCCTTTCGGTGATCACTTTCCTTGACCGCCGATGACCGTAGGAAGGCCGGTTCGATCAGGCCAAGAGAGAAAGAGAAGCAGAGGAGTTCGGGAGAGAAGAAAAGAAGAGAGAAGGAAGAAAAAATAGAAAAAGAGAGAGAGAGGAGAGAGAAGATGAGGAGAGAGAAAAAGAGGAGAGAGAAAGAAAATAAAAAAAGATAGAGAGGGGTGAGATTGAAAAGTCTCTTTCTCTAGAAATTTAGAGAGCGAGGGTTTCATCGGGAGGACCACTGATAAAATTCTGATAAAAAGATTTTGGGTTTTACAGATTACCCTATGATTTATTTATTTATATTAAAAATTATTATTATAGGGGGTAGCTTTATGAGCAGAAGGGTATTATGCAAGCTCCGGGTATAGATTGATACCAGATATTTTGGATTATCTCTAGACGGTAAGGATCTCTAGACTTGTTCACCAGTTATATATGTGTGTTTATTATGACATGGTTTGATCCATGCACATATGCATTGGCATGCATGATTTATTTTTTTATGGAATAGTTTGACTTTTTATGTTCGACAGTACGATTGTTATTGTTATTAGCTATATTCCTGTATACCATGTTTTATCAAATAAAATGATATTTGTATGGTTTGGATCGTGATGCCAGTTATTGAAAGATTTGAGATTTCATGGTTTGACATCGTGATATAATTTGGCATGATGATGTGAAATGATAGTGTTAATGATAATTAGACTAGCCATGCCACGAGATCGTGGTTACTGATATTGCGGTCATAGGCAAAATCATGACAAATATTGCCTCTCATAGGCATGGACAATGATATTATCGGTCACAGGCGGAATCGTGACAAATATTACCTTTCACAAGCATGGACAATGATATTGCTAGCCATGGACTGAAGCATGACTGTGATTAGTCTAGAGTCCTAAAGAAGAAGAATAATTAAATTGAAAACATAAAGAAAAAAATATGATTTTATAAAAAATTTTGTTACATATGACATTGAGTTATTTAGTTGCTTGATATGATATACTATTATATTCTTGTTATTTTTAAATTATTATTATTGATGGTGACTGTTTGAAAATCTTACTGGACTGTAAAGCTCATAACTCCTATTTGTTTTTCCCTTCTCAGAGTTATACAGATATTCGAGCTTGGTGGTGGATAGGGATTCGTAAAGAAATGATGAGTAGCTAGAGAGTTATTATTACCAATCAGATGACTGAACGATGATTGAAATCGAATCTTATGAGTGTATTATTTTCTTTGTATTAGGATATTTTTCTTATGAATTGTGATCAATAGAATTATGGAGCATTGAAGTTTAAATGAAAATCTTTTTATGCCTTGCATGATCTCTAGAATATATTCTAGGGTTTGTGTGGCCGGTCGTGTAGTCGATTCTGATATTGGATTCGGGGCGTGATAGAGTGGTATCAGAGATTAGGTTATGATCATTTGGAACGGTGATATAAATGGTTAAAATAATAATAACATGATGGTTATTAGGATATGATATGAATAGTGTCAGAGCTTAGGTTAAGATGACTTGGGATTGTGGTATAAGTGATCAGCGATATTAAAATTCAGGTCATGATTGTTTGAGACTGGACATAGATGATTTGGAAATCACATGGTGATTATTAGGACATGATGGAATGATATCATAACTTAGGTTATGATTACTTAGGACTATGACGTAAGTGATTAAGACATGACATGAGTGATATTGAAGCTTGATTTATGATTACTTGGGACTATGATATAAGTAGTTGAGACTTGAGTATCAAGTGCCCTACAAGGTAAACTAATTGAAAGTTGGAGAATGACATGAGGATTGGTTATTTTTTAAAGGTTTAAAATCTCAATCAAGCTAATTTCAAGGATGAATTTTTTTTAACGGGAGGAAAATGTGAGATACGGGCTACTTGGGCCAAAGTCGACATGCCCAGCCGACTTCGGCCCAGGTCACAAAAAAAAAAGGAGGAAGAAGGGGGGAGGTGGAGTCGGACACGGAGACTGCTCTTCCCCTTATCCGACCGTCAATTCCACCGGAGGAGTCGGTGGGAAGCCACGGGGGAGCAAGACTTTGTCGGCGACGAGTCTGAAAGGGATTGGGACTTCGGTCGACATGGTTTCCCCTTCTCTACGTGACACGGAGACATCAGTGGGTTCCTTTAAATCCCCCACACCGTCACCCTATCATGCCTCCTCACATCTCCTTCCTATCTGCGACCGAGAGTCCTTCACCGCCGACCGGTGAGTTCTTCCCTTATTTTATATTTTGATATTTTTTGGTGGGGACATATTAATAGGATATTCGATTTGGTTTGGACCGTACCTCACTGGTAGCAATGCCGTTGTCCGCTCCGATCCACCGAGCCCCTTCCGGTGATCACTTTACTTGGCCGTCGATGACCGTAGGGAGGCCGGTTCGGTCGGGCCATGAGAGAAGGAGAAGCAGAGGAGTTCGGGATAGAAAGAAAAGAAAGAGAGAAGGAAGGAAAAAAAGAGAGAGAGAGAGGAGAGAGAAGATGAGGAGAGAGAAAGAAAATTAAAAAAATATAGTGAGGGGGTGAGATTGAAAAGTCTCTTTCTCTAGAAATTTAGGGAGTGAGGGTTTCATCGGGAGGACCACTGATGAAATTCTGGTAAAAAGATTTTGAATTTTACAGATTACCCTAGGATTTATTTATTTACATTAAAAATTATTATTGTAGGGGGAAGCTTTATGAGCAGAAGGGTATTGTGCGGGCTCCGGGTACAGATTGATACCAGATATTTTGGGTTAGCTCTGGAAGGTAAGGATCTCTAGACCTGTTCACCAGTTATATATGTATGTTTATTATGACATGGTTTGATCCGTACGCATATACATTGGCATGCATGATTTGTTTTTGTATGGAATAATTTAACCTTTTACGTTGAACAGTATGATTGTTATTGTTATTAGCTATATTCCTGTATGCCATGTTTTATCAAATAAAGTGATATTTGTATGGTTTGGACTGTGATGCCGGTCATTGAAAGATTTGAGATTTCATGATTTGACATCATGATATGATTTGACATGATAATGTGAAAGGATAGTGTTAATGATAATTGGACTAGCCATGCCACGGGATCGTGGTTACTAATATTACCGGTCATAGGCAGAATCGTGATAAATATTGCCTTTCACAAGCATGGACAATGATATTGCTGGTCATAGGTGAAATCGTGACAAATATTGTCTTTCATAGGCATGGACAATGATATTGTCGGTCATAGACAGAATCATGACAAATATTGCCTTTCACAAGCATGAATAATGATATTGCTAGCCATGAACTAAAGCATGATCGTGGTTAGTCCAGAACCCTAAAGAAGAATAATAATTAAATTGAAAACATAAAGAGAAAAACATGATTTTACAAAAGATTTTGTCTATGACATTGAGTTGTTTGATTGCTTGATATGATATACTATTATATCCTTGTTATTTTTAAATTATTATTATTGATGGTGACTGTTTGGAGACCTTACTGGGATGTAAAGCTCACAACCCCTATTTGTTTTCCCTTCTCAGAGTTATGCAGATATTCGAACTTGGTGGTGGTAGACCTGTCAAAATGGGCCAGAGTCCATGGGCCATCCCATTTAGCCCTATAAATGGGCCAGGTCGGGCTGGAAAAAAGTGACCCATTTATGTAACCGGACTTTTTAGCCCGGCCCTTGTAGCCCATGGACTGAAGTGGGTTAGGGCCGGGCTAGCCCACCGTTCGCCTAAATGGCAAATGCTTCTGGGTTCCTGTTGCACAAGCCACCACCTGTGCCGATCAGAAATCCCCCTTCGGTACAGCGCTTTCGGCCATCTTCCTAACCTTGGACCACCGCTGGCCTCCACCTCCCAAGTCCCATACGGCCAACGCCCCTCACGAACACCAGTCCGTCAACTTCCTCCATCTCCCTCATCGGATCCAAGGGAAGAATCAGGAACCACCATAGTCCAGCACCCGTCTCCACCGCCGGCCTTCCGACGCCAATCCGGAAGATCTAAGCATGGCCAAAGCTCCCGCCCCGGCCTCTGCCTCCCATGCTCATCATCACCGACAACCACTGCCCTGCTGGCCTGCAGACTCGCGGCTGTCCCATCTCCGCCCGCTATCACTTGCGAGGCATGAGGCATCCCATGATCCATCACCACTGTATCGCCCGAGACCAACCGCACAGATCCGCCCGGACCGCATGGATCTGCCTGATGCTTCACATCCGCCGTCGAACGCCGTCCCCTCCCACGGCGCACCTCCCTCTCATCAAGCCACCATCGTCTTCACCGTCGCATCGTCCAAGATCGAGCGATGCCATCTCTGCTCCGTGCTGTCGTCTTCCTCCCTGCTGCCGTATCTAGCCACCGCCGACTACGCCCATCTCTTCCGTCTACCATCATCGGAACGGAACCATCGCAGCAGCCGACGCCCCTTCGCCCGGAGTCATCTCCAGCCACCGCTTCTCCCAGGCCAAGCCCCCCTCCCCAGCACCGTCACCGGCAAAGCCTACCGAAAGTCTCTCCTCCGTTCCGGCCTTCCTACGTTCGTGGAAAAGAAGAGCCATTCGCACGAACGTGAAAGCAGGAGCCAGGAAGGATTCCGCACGACCGCACTCCCCGGCCCTTCCCCGAACCCCCCGCGATGACTGTGGGTTGGCCCGACCCTGGTCCATAGCCCATATAGGGCTGGGCCGGGCTGGGTTTTTTTGGATCCATTTTTGCAAGTGGGCCTAACTTGGCCAGGCCCATATAATATTGGCCCATATGGGTTAGGGCCGGGCCGGCCCATTTTGACAGGTCTAGGTGGTGGATAGGGATTCGTGAAGAAATGATGAGTAGCTAGAGAATTATTATTACCAAGTAGATGACTGAATGATGATTGAAATTGAATCTTATGAGTGTATTATTTTCTTTGTATTATGTATTTTTCTTATGAATTGTGATCAATAGTATTATGGAGCATTGAAGTTAAAATGAAAATCTTTTTAGGCCTTGCATGATCTCTAGAATATATTTTAGAAATTGTGCGGCTAATTACATAGCCGATTTCGGTGTTGGATTCGGGGCGTGACACAGTGCACCACCACCCATCATGAAATCTTAAAATCAGTTCATGCTTATTACATAGTTTATATCAAAACGTACTCTCATCCAATGAGATATACATGAATATCGAAATTATCATGATCAACAATATATAATTCATATAAAACCACATATACTTAACAGATGAATATATAACAGTTGGTTATCAAATACCACATATACTTGATAGGTAAGTATATAACATATCAATATCAAACCATATGGGGCAAATCATCGATGCACAAAATAGTCTTTTATATAAATAAGTGATCAATGTTCAGAAATTCTTATCTCCTTAGAGATAATCCAAATACATCCAATATCAATCTGTACCTGGAGCTCGCTCAACGCCCTTCTGCTCAGAAGGCTATCCTCTTATAATAATATTTTTTTAATATAAATAAATAATTCTATAGCAATTATAAATCCAGAACCTTTTACCTGAATTTTATCAGTGGTAAGCTTTTACCCTTCACCAATTCACAGAAAGAGAAGCTTTTCAATCTGCTCTTCAATATTTATTTATTTTCCTTCTCTCCTCTTTCTCTTTCCTCTTTCTCTCTCCTCTTTCTCTCTCCTCTCCTCCTCTTCCTCCTCTTCTCTTTCTTCTCCCTATTTCTTTTCTTTCTTTCTTTTTTCCTTTTCTTTTCTTTATTTTCTTTTCTTTTTTTTTTTTCTTTCCTTCTCTTTTTTTTTTTCCTTTCTTTTTCTTTCCTTTTCTTCTTTCCTCTCCGTCTTTTTCTTTTTCCCTTCCCCTCTCCTCTCCTTCTTCTCCGTCGAACAGAGGTTCTCCCCCTCTCTTTTTTTTTTCTTTTCCCTTCCCTTCTTCTTCTCTTCTCCTCATCTCCCCTCCTCCTCTCTCCCTCCCCTCTCCTCTTCTTCTTCTCCACCAAATAGGGGATCTTCCCCTTTCCCTTTTTCTTTTTTTTCTTCTCTTTTCTTCTCTTCCCTTTCTCTTCTCTTCTTCTCCTCTTCCTCCTTCTTCTCTTCCCTCCGCATCTCCTCTTCCTCTACTCGGCTAAGCAAGGCCAGTGGCAGTCTACGGTGACTCAGATTCGAAGCCACGGGAGGAGAGGGTGGCGTAATTGTCTTTGTCAAAGGAGAGGAAGAATAGGGTGAAGGAGGCAGCATGGCGGGCGACGGAGGTGCCGAGCTCGACAGTAAGGGTTTTCTTCCCTCTCTTTTTTCTCTTCTCTTCTTTTTAATTCTTCCTCTCTTTTCTCCTCTGGTACCGTTCCTTTCCTTATCGCCGGACAAGTCCAAGTTCAGTTCGATTTCGGACTCCTCTTGGAGAAGGAAAAAGGAGAAGACTCCCAATGGGAGTCTTCTTCTCAACTTTTCTTTTGTGCCGGGTATTACATTCTCCCCCCTTAAAATAATTTCTTCTTCAAAATTAGTTTGATTAAGGTTTTAACCATGAAAGTAACCGACCCTCATGTCACTCTCAAACTCCCAATTAGTCTGCCTATTAGAGTACTTATTTTTTAGGTCTTAACGTAAAAAATTATACTCAAAACTTAATCCTTTCTATTTACAATGCATGTCAAATTCTCTTGAACTCTTTTAAAATATTAATCTTTTGATGTTAAAACAATCGATTATCCTTGATTAATTCTATAAAAAATTTATGATGCCCAAATCTTGGATATTCCCAATCTTAACATCATCCTCAAGCTTCCAAATAATCCTTCTCTTCGGGATACTTTATTCATAAGACCTTATCATAGCAAAATTATATGGTATCTCCGTTTTGATCATTACCATCCGCAATACATAGTAATCTCCTCCATTTTTTTTCATTGAGAATTAATATCTCAATCTCGAGTTAAGATATATACTTCTGTCTATAAATTTTATTTCTCTTGATTGACTCTACATGAAAATCATAATCAGTCCAATATATTCTTAACCAAAAATTTGAAGGAGGCTTGAGCATTAGAAGACACTTGTCATGGTCTTTAGCATTCTTTCTTCTCTTAACATTCTCCATGATTTTATAATTGATCTTTTATCTTATGAAAATCTCAAGCCCTCCTTAAGTAATGAAATCATAATGTCATAACTAAAGAAGCTTGGTATCAAAAATATTCCCAATCCTAGTCGGGTAAAAAAATTATCACTTCCTTATCTAGATTTAGAGATATCCAAAAAATTTTCTTAGAGCCCTCTACACTAAGAGAACCTATTGATAAGAATTACATGACAATACCTATAGCTAGTCCAAGAATCAATGAGATTATCCTTTCATTTATCACTAAAAGTCTTATTACTGAAATTTAATTTAATTCTCCTATCATAATACTTCTGAATATAGAGTTAATGTTCTTAATTAGTTTTAGAATATTCAAACCACTACGCTTCCACTATTCACTCTATTATAATTTACCAAACGGGCTGGGTTTATTAAATGAATTCTTCCAAAATTTACCTTACATTGGTACCAGAAAGATTCAAAATTACTAAAGTAAATTTTTATTTTGAGTCTCTTTATCTTGTCTATATCCCAGGCATATCATATTAGGATTTATCCTGACCCGGTTTCATATTGAAAGTCCTTGCATAAATCTCACCATTCTTTTAAGACTTCAATAACTCTAATCCAAGTCTGAATTAATCATACTTTCCTTGACAATTTAATTAAACAATTTAGATCAACTTTTATCTTGAAAAATTATCATTAACTCTAACAAAGTAAATGACTTTCAATCAATGCTCTTATGAATAGAATCAATCATATTATCACTCATAGAACTATCTTACCATAATTCTTAGTACCAATTAACAAACTATCTAAAATATTGTTCCACATAGGCTGAATCCATATAAGTCTTCCAATACCAATTTTTTCACTTAATACAATATCAGTAGTAGGGTAACTTAAATCTTTTCATAGATCTTAAATTGGATTTAGAGTTTGATACACCTAATAATCCCCAACAATTATAAGGATGATCAAGTAATTCAATTCAAACTACTGAATAAGCCATCAAAGATTCTACCAAGATATACATGGCATGTTCACATAATATAATTTAATTTGCTATTAGCATATTACCGATCTATACATTATCCCAAATATATTTTTTATTACATATTTTTAATAATAATCCACATATAGGTGCATCATAAAATTATCCTTTCTAATATCATTAAACTCTTGCATAACCTACACGCTAAACATCTTCTTACAACAGTCCCAAAATTTATAATCCAATAATTAACAAGAACTAGCATGTTATCATGATTTGTATCTATATTAGGTTTAGGATTCCAACATCATTCAATTAATAATTGAACATACATATTTAGCATGATCCATTAACATAACTTACTATAATTTCGGGCCAGTACTCTTGATGCTTGAATCAAATCCACTTATCAAAGATAAAGACACATCCTATCTAGCTCTTCAATATCCATCATATACTTACTTATCATGATCAAATAGTATACATCATCCAGCCCTTTACATTCATCCTAGATCAATCCCATTACTTATATTACAGGCCAAAAATCATAATCCTCTTTTGTATTAATCATATGCCATATCTTAAGCATGATATCTAAGGATTAGAAATCCAAACTTCGAATCAATTCTTGCAACTTTTATCATTCATGACTAATTATAATACTAAGTTCAAATACCTCTTAAGCCACAGTCCATAATGATCATTATCTAAATTTTGATATTCAAATCATTTCTTAATCATTTATATCACAGTCCCAAGTGATCATACTCTAAGCTTCTATATTATTCATATTATGTCCAAACCACTTATGTCACTGTCTCAAGTAATCATAAGCTAAGTTTCAATATCTCTCATGTCATATCCTGATCACTTACATCATAATTCCAAATAATTATAACCTAAGTTTTGATACTATTATGTCATGTCCTAATAACCACCATGTTATTTCTTAATCTCTTATATCACAGTCCCAAGCGATCATAACCTATGCTCTGACACTATTCTTGTCATATCCTAATAACCATCATATTATTATTATTATTATTTTAATTACTTATATCACAGTCTCGAACAATCATGATCTGAATTTCAATGTCACTCATATCTATCCTAATCATTTATGCCACAGTCCCAAGTCAATAATCTAAGCTCTGATACCACTGTGTCATATCCCGAACCCAGCACCGGGATCGACTATGTGACCAGTCATACAAACTCTAGGTATCACCCTAGAGATCATGCCAGGTCTAAATACACAAGATTCTCATCATTCCCATAAATTAAATTTTATTAACCAAATATCATTAAAATAATTTAATAATAACAGATAGTCAACTCATTCAATTTATGATCACTAAAAGATCAACTTATTCATTACATAGATATCAGAAATAGAATTAACTAATTAATCTAAAATATGATGGAACTCAAATTTCATGCTCGACCTGATCCACGCTACACATCCTGTGACTCTGAAAAAAGTAGAGAGTGAGCTTTATAGCCTAGTAAGAATTTTTGTACATCCACCCATCATAATATGATAACCAAAATAATATGTAATATCACAAAATACTATGTTCATGTATAATAATATATGCCATGCGATACAAGACGTCATATCATAAAATCCTCGTGATCATCATAAATCATATTCAATTATCTTAGAGTGCTGGGCTTTAGACTACCATAACCATGTTTCCGCCCCTAGTAGGGTATCAATAGTTTCACATTTCCGGCCTGTGGCAGGACATCAATAGTTTCATATTTTTTGCTTGTAGCCGGGTATCAATAATTCCACATTTCTGGCCTGTGATGGGGCATCATTGTTACTATATTTTTGGCTTGTAGCGAGGCATCAATGTTACTACATTTCCTGCCTATAGCGGGGTATCAATACATGGCTAGTCCAGTGCACCACCACCTATCATGAAATCTTAAAATCAGTTCATGCTCGTTTCATAATTTATATCAAAACATACTCTCACCCAATGAGATGCACATGAATACCGAAATTTTCAGGATCAACTATATATAATTCATATAAAACACATATACTTAATAGATGAATATATAATAGTTGGCTATCAAATACCATATATACTTGATAGGTAAGTATATAACATGTCAATATCAAACTATATAGGGCAAATCACCGATGCATAAAATAGTCTTATATAAGCAGGTGATCGATGTCCAGAAATTTTTCCTTCCTAGAGATAATCCAAATATATCCAATATCAGTCTATACCCAGAGCCGCTCAACACCCTTCTACTCAGAAGGCTATTCTCTTATAGTAATAATTTTTTTAATATAAATAAATAATTCTATAGAAATTGTAAATCCATAATCTTTTATCCAAATTTTATCAGTGGTCCACCCATTGATGTCCTTCACCAATTTCCACAAAGAAGAGCTTTTCGATCTCCCCCTACAATATTTCTTTTTTTTCTTTTTTCTTCTCTTTCTCTCTTCTCTTTCTCTCTCCTCCTCCTCCTCTTCTCTCTCCTCTTTCTCTCTCCTCTCTCTCCTCCTCCTCTTCTTTTTCCTCTTCCTATTTCTTTTCTTTTCCTTCCTTTCTTCTCTCTTTTTTTCCTTTCTTTTTCTTTCCTTTTCTTCTCTCCTCTCCTTATTCTTTTCTTTTTCCCTTCCCCTCTCCTCTCCTTCTTCTCTGTCGAACAAGGGGTATCCCCCTCTTTCTTTTCTTTTCTTTTCCCTTCCCTTCTTCTTCTCTTCTCCTCCTCTCCCTCCCCTCTTCTCTTCTACTGCTTCACCGAACAGGGGATCTTCCACTTTTCTTTTTTCTTTTTGTTTCTTCTCTTTTCTTATATTTCCTTCATCTTCTCTTCTTCTCCCCTTCCTCCTTTCTCTCTTCCCTCCCCATCTCCTCTTCTTTTACTCAGCCAAGCAGGGCTGGTGGCAGTCCACGGTAACTCGTATTCAGAACCGCGGGAGGAGAGGGCAGCGTAATTATCTTTGCCAAAGGAGAGGAGGAAGAGGGTGGAGGAGGCAACGTGATGGGCGATGGAGGCACCGAGCTCGACGGTAAGGGTTTTCTTCTCTCTTTTTTCCTCTCCTCTCTTTCTCCTCTCTTTCCTCCTACGGTACCGTTCTTCTCTTATAGCCAGACAAATCCGAGTTTGGTTCTATTTCGGACTCCTCTCGGAAAAGGAAAAAGAGTATTCTCCTCTTTCTTTTTTTTTTATGTATCGGGTATTACAAATAATTTTTGATTTATAATAAAATCTAGCTAGCTACTTTCCTACTCTCGCTCATCATTAAAAAAAAAAAAAAAAAAAAAAAAAAAAAAAAAAAAAAAAAGGCAAGCTATACTACATACTTATAGTACTCCAATTAATTATAGCTAAACTACTGTAGGTTCTTGCAATCAACATAAAGAGCAAAGTGATCCTTGGTGCAAGAATTAGTATTAATTTAGGAGGTTTTTTTTTTCCTCCCAAAAAAAGGCCCTAAGAACCTAAAAGGTGGAGGAGCACGGGTTTTTGGGGACCCAAAGGCTTGAATATTTTGTGAGAAGTAGATTTAGTGTAGTTTTTTTCTTTTCTTTTTTTATTCTCAACCTAGACATTGCAGTGAACAAAGAGGAAGATACATTTTATATATATATATACACACACTTGGCTCGGGAACGAGCGAGGGAATATTACGAAGAGTGACCGAACGTTCCAGCTTGGCCGACGTTACCTAGTATCCGTGCCTATCGTCCCCTCCAAAACCCAGATATATTGGAAAAGGTCAAACTCTGTAAGTCTTAAAAGTTTTTTTCTTTCTCAGAAAAATAATATTTTTTAATAAAAAAAAAAAATAGAAAAATAATTTTTTTAAAAAAAAATAGTTTCCATTTTTGTGCTGTCCACGTTGATCGCGGCGGTAACACAGTGAATTAGAAAATGATAGAAAAATATTTTTTTTTAAAAAAGTACCATCGCTATCATGTCCGTACGAGGTCGAGAAAGTGATTGTTCGGATAACGGTTCGATAGTTCACGTCGCGTCAACGAGATGTTTATTTTCTTTCCATTATGCCCACAATATTTTAGATTTTTTTAAAATAATGTTTTTAAAAATTTATTTTCCATTAGGGTCATCCCAACTATATTTCCCAAATCAGATGCTTGGCCTCAAAAAAAAAAAAAAAAAAAAAAAAAAAAAAAAAAAATCATGAAATCGCAGGTTCAACTTGCGATTTCAAGAAAATACAGGTACAACTTGTAATTTCTTGAAATCGCAGATCCAATCTGCAGTTTTTCATCCATTTTTTTATTTTAAATTTTAATAAAAATAAAAAATTTTAAAATTTTTTAAAATTTTTTAAAAAATAATATGATATTATAATAATATATTATTATATATTTTATATTATAATAGATATTTTATATTTTAAAATATAATAAATATATTATAATCTATTATATTATATATTATATATTATAATATAGTATATTTATTGATGTACATATACCAAACATGGCGATGACAGTGTTGCGTCAAGTGCCATCGACGCGGCATAATGGGATGAGTGGCCAGACCAACAATCGAATAGGTACTGTCCTTGCAGCCAGACTGGCTATCAGATCAGGAGCCAGACTGGCGATCAGACCAGTGACCGGACTGGTGACCGGATTGGCGATCGGACTGGTGATCGGACTGGCGATCGGACCGACTATCGGACCGATGGCCAGAATCGGACTAGCTATCGGACTGGTGGCCGGAGCGACCTCACTACGAAGAATTTTTCTACACTATACTTCTATGCCTATATTGCATTACTTTTAAATGATATATTGAAAAAATATGAAAATATATTGGAAAAGATTAAATAAACCATTGATAGCAATATTTGGTTAACTTAGCAATAATTTTTAGCATTATTTATTTATGCATGTATTTATGTGTGTATATATTATGCAAAGTTCCTATCATCATTTTACGTTCTCACTAGTTTCAAACATCAATTCCAACAATCGTTTCTTAAAATGGTAATTATGATTTTATCGCTTTTTGAAATCATTGCCGGCAAATCACCCGTGGTTGAAGCTTCAGCGACGTCGGGCATCCCGCTCGTGCTTCTGATCCTGCTCCCGGGCATGGATTGGATACCTACAAAAGACCCCGAACCGGATTTTCAACAGGGGACACTCTGACACTCAAGTCAGTAGACGGTCTACGCATCAACAGAATGGAGAATTCAAGAATAGCATAGATGGAAAAGGGAGTGAGTAAAGTGGAATGGCCTTAGACCTTGCTTATCGTCAGAATGTCCCCTCTTACCCTATTTATAGAGGTTGTAATAACCAAATATGGTTGGATTTGTTAAAACCGAATAATAGAATAACCGAAGATGGTTGAAACCAAATAACCAAATAACCGAAGATGGTTGTAACTGAATAACCAAATAACCGAAGATAGTTGTAACCGAATAACCAAATAATCGAAAATGGTTGTAACCGAATAACCAGATAACCGAAGTGGTTGTAACCAGATAACCGAAGTGGTTGTAACCAGATAACCGAAGTGGTTGGCCTTAGTGAGCCGTAGTGGGTCTTGGGCCTTTATGGGCCTTATTGGGCCTTGGGCCCTTATCAAGATCGGATGAGGGGTATAACACAGCCCCCCACTCCCGAGCTAAAAAATATTGTTAGTGAACTGCTTCGGCTTTGACTTCATTTTCAGTGAAGGAAGTAATAAATAATAATAGCCTTTGCACTATGTCAATTGGCCGATTAGATCTACCTTTGACTGATAATGACAGAGAATAAGATTGGCTGGCCAGATCATCACTTGCTGCTGGAGTAATATATGTTGATTAGATGCACCAGATTTGCTGCTAGATAGACCATGTAAGTCATCCCAAAATAAAGATTGGGTCATTTTGGCACTTCATCAGATTTATAGTAGTATAGACCATATGGGTTATTCCTGAATTTTTGATAGAGAATAAGACAGGCTTATCATGCCCACCTCGGCACTTCGTAAGGTAGATCACGTAGATCATCCTTATGCTTTTTGATTAAGATAGGCTGTTCAAGCCCAACTTTGTACTTTGTAAAGTAGATCACGTAGATCATTCTTATGCCTTTTGATTAAGATAGGCTATTCAGGCTCAACTCGATACTTCATAAGGTAGATCACGTAGATCATCCTTATGCCTTTTGATTAAGATAGACTGTTCAGGCCTAACTCGGCATTTCGTAAGGTAGATCACATAGATCATCCTTATGCCTTTTGATTAAGATAAGCGGTTCAGGCCCAACTCGGTACTTCGTAAGGTAGATCACGTAAATCATCCTTATACCTTTTGATAGAGAATAAGATATGCTTCAGTAGGCCTTTTTTTGGGCTTCAGTGGGTCCTGATAAGATAGGCTTCAATGAGCCTTTCCATGGGCTTCAGTGTGCCCTAATAAGATAGGCTTGAGCCTTTCCATCGGCTTTAGTAGGCCTTAATAAGATTGGCTTCGATAAGCCTTTCCATGGGCTTCAGTGGGCCCTAATAAGATAGACTTCAATGAGCCTTTCCGTGGGTTTCAGTGGGCCCTGATAAGATAGGCTTCGGTGAGCCTTTCCGTGGGCTTCAGTGGGTTTTGATAAAATAGGCTTTGATGAGCCTTTCCGTGGGCTTCAGATACATGCAGGAAATGATTTTAAGAATCTCAGAAGTTGAGGAATCTCTTTTGACTTCATCCATAATCTTCTTTGAAGCCTACAGTCGGCATCACCAAATGAAAGATTTATTTATTTAAAATATGTATGGTAATGGTATACTCACAATTTTGAGCTTCATGGGCCTTAGTAGGCCTTCGTGGATCTTCGTGGGCCTTCATAGGTCTTTATACATCTTTGAGGACCTTCATGGGCCTTTTTGTGGGCCTTCATTGACCTTGGCCTTTGTGGGCCTTCATCTTGCGATATTTCTTGGGATCCAACTTGAGGCTGTCCTGGATAAGTCCCAGCATAATCTTGAACTCAGCGTTGTCGATGGAGGCCTCCATGGAGGGACCCTTCTTGGCAGAGCCGAGAACTCCCAGTTCAGGTGCCTTTGGATATCGTCTTCGGATGCCCCCTTCTTCCACTTTCCAAACCCACAGGCTTTGCCTAGCATAAATAATGGATGCTGCCTTTGGAAAAACCTTGGATTCGTGTTTTGCACCAATACCAGAAGATAGGTGGAAGGAGCCGGAGGTAAGGGCCGGAGCCATGGATTCCCGCCATGAGCTGAATTTTGCCAAGTCCCCGGTGATCGCCAAGAAAGCCCTCCTCAAAACTTCGCTTGACTTGGAAGCGTTGAATCTATTGTTCAGAATCTGTGGGCAGGGGACAGCATCGTCCTCCCCGGGCGAACCGTCTCATTGCCCGAGAGATGGACTCTCCTGCGGCCATAAGCGACACCTCCTGCCCTCGATCGACCTCCCCGATGCACGGAATGAGCCCATCCGTGCGTTCTACCTCACCTCCGCTCCCGTGATAGGAGCCGCTGATCCGAAGAAAATGATATGGGGCTTGCCTCCGGCCACCATGAATGGATCAGGCGAGGGATCGTGGCACCCTCTCCACCATCAGATTCAGTGGTGGATCTCGCCAGCGAAAGATCCTTGGGGTCGACAATGAGGTGCCGGCCGGGGATGATGCGACCACTGCCAGATCTGGCAGTGGATCTTGTTGGCGGAAGATCCTTCGAAATAGGTAGATCCTGGTGAGGCTCTGAAAGATAGAGGTCTACACGGGCGGTGTTCTCTCTACCGTTCGCCTGACCCTTCTTGACGAGGTGGAGGAGATGCCCCATGTTCAATATCGACCATGTGGACGGTTACAACAACCAGAACAAACTTTAACAGTTTGGGGTTGGAAAAAGCCCACATGTTCAATATGCATTCTTCTCTTCAAGAGAAGATCCGAAGTGAACCTAACATTCCATTTAGTGGAGCTTCTTTGGAATGACCCAAGAGAATGTTAGCTATATACTTCGGGCAAATTTCTTTGGAATTAACAAGGAAAAATAGTACTTACAGTAATCCTGAGCGACAGAAGGATAATATAATCTAAAGAAATACTCTTCGGATCAGGCTAAAGATACGAGGCCGAAGGAATAAAATCAATAGGCTCATTTCTTCGAACCAGACTGAAGATATGAAGCCGAAGGAATAAAATCAATAGGCTTACTCTTTAAACCAGGCTGAAGATACGAAGTCGAAGGAACAATCAATAGGCTTACTTCTTCGGACCATGCTGAAGATACGAAGCTGAAGGAATAATCAATAGGCTTACTTCTTCGGACCAGGCTGAAGATACAAAGCCGAAGAAATAAAATATCCTTTTTGTGGATCATAATTTTCATCAAACCAAGGAAATATCTCTTAATATGCTGATTTGACTGATAAAACAAAAATTGAAATTGGTTCGATGAATGAACCGGTAATTATTTTAAAATTGAACCGGATTATTATAATAAAAACTTTCTATTTATTATAGCATTATATGGAAATAAAATATTGTATCGATATTCAAACTTTCTAGGTCTAGCAGTTTTCAAAATCAGCATCGATCATCCACAATTTTCATATGATGCGAATCTCATAGATTCCTTTTTATAGTTTCATCTTCTTACTTTTATTCTAGATGATAATATGCTTGAAGATATCCTAATTTCGTAACACTCATTTATTTTAAAAAATTCATTCAAGTGGTTGAATTACTGAGATCCAATATCAGTGTACCAGATATATCCTTCGAGACTTTGCAAGAATGTGCACTAGCACCATGAATAAGCTTATCTCGACATCAACCCCATGACAGTTAATTCTATAAATTTCGAAAATTAGCCCCAGAATGTGCACTAGCACCATCCATATCAAGGATACATGGAAAAACCCCTGATCCAACCTAAAGATGTTTCAATCAAACCCTAATCAACCCAACCACAAATCACGGTGGCACCACCATAAATAATTGAAATACATGACCAGGATTGTCACCAAATTCATTATAAGGGATTTTAACTAGCGGTCCAATCTTTGACTGCAAGTTTACTTGGAATCCCTGTTGACTCTTTTTTTAACTCCCGGTCCAGAACAGACACGACTTAACTTTTAGTCCAATTTTTGGACAATTTTACCCTTTATAAATTTTCCATCGTCGTTCCCTTTCCTCTTCCCACAGAAAAACTCCAAATGCTTCGTCTCTGCCATGGAAGAACAGCAAGAAGTTTTTTTCTTCGATTAAACCTCCATTTCCGATCATAATAAACCTTTCCGTCCATAAATCTCCATTCCCATCTGATTCCCTCTCATCACGGTAAGATTCCTTCTCCGCATAATGTTCGACACCATTTTTTTTGTTACGAGGGTTTTTTGTGACTGTCTTACCCATTATATTGGCAGGAATAATTTTGCAGTCTGCTAAACTCCGTGGGATAATTATTTTGAAAGCTCCGCCATTCAACAATCTTCTCTCTCGTTTTCTGATTCGGTGTTCTCCTTCGGCCCATCTTGTCTAGCATAAGCATTTTCCCCTATGTGAGTGGTTCACTCTTCTCCTCACGTTGCATTTAGAATAGTTTAATGTAATAGCATGATGGCTTTAGATCATACATTCAGTCCATAAAATTTGAAATAAGTGAATTGAATTATTTGGACAAAGCATTTCTGAATATAGATAACACAGCTTAAAGAAGATTAGATCATTGTTTTTCGATAAACTTATTCTACTTAAAAGTTAGTATGGAAAAAATTGTAATGCAGGTCATTTTTTTTAATGTAGTAGGAAGGAGAAAGAAAATGTCAGATATTTGAAACGATATCAAATGTGGTCAAATCATAGTGTTCTGATTTGGGATTAATTAAACATCAATAAAAAGTTGATTTGAGCAGTATTTAGATGCCACTTCATGGTTTGATGGTTTTGTAATAAAAACATGTAATATGGTCAATGATATAGAAAAAGTAATCTATCAAATATATATATCATTCAACCTTGGGAAGTCATGTTTATCATAGTTGAAAATATATTTCCTAAATTTGTTTATGTATGATTGTTCTTGTATAATATTAGTTAATATAGTCTGTTATATTGATAACAAGTAATGTTCGTTCATCAATAGAGGAATGTGTGATAGATTGTGTTGTTATGTTTTTATGATAAGAGCATAATATTTGTAAATTATAATAATTTTTTTAAAATTTTATTTGCGATGCAGTTTTGTAATGGCGCCAAGAAAGAAAGGTAAAGAAGTGGTCATTACGTCGAGCACTATGATAAATGGGAGATGCTACTTTCGCAACTACATCACGGTTGCAGAAGATCTAATTAAGTTGATGTCTGGCGATCAAAGGCAAAGAATAAATGCTACTCCATTTGGGCATTTGCTTGAGCTGCCATACATCAAGCAGAGCAGACCGTTGTTAGATGCACTTTTATCATTTTGGGACATTGAGGGCAAGGATTTTATGTTTGGTAAAACTCTAGTTTCATTTGTAGGGTCCGACATTGTCCTTGTCCTTGGACTGAATGCAACGGGTGATGAGGTTTTTTTTCATAGGGAGGGGACAGTTGAGTCAGACATTCTGAACCATTTTTTTGATGGGGACCATAAAAAGGCAACTCGGGATTTAATTAAAAATAAATTTGTGTCTCTTATTGGAAAGAGTGGATTGGATGATGTGGTAGACTTTACTAAGTTATGGGTAGTTTTTCTTTTTGTAACAATCCTCTTCCCAACTGTACACTACATCATTCCTAAGGATTTGTTTTTATATATTGATGATCTAGATAGTATAGCTATATATAATTGGGGTTATGTTGTTTATTCTTTCATTCGCCAGCAAATTCCGGGCCTAGCGTATAGCGTCCGAATGAGGAACATGAGCAGCATAGGTTCCGCTGGCTATATGGATGGTTGCACGGTTGCGTTGATGGTAAGCTTATCTTTAGTTGTAGTATAATTTATTTAGACTTAATTTTTGTACAATGTAATTATTTCAATTGTCTTTTTTTTTAGGCATGGGCTGTTGAGCATTCAAACAGTCTTGTGGGAAAGCACAGGCCAGCATTTACATATCCCCGTTTGTTCCGTTGGAGTAATGCCCCATTTCCCCGTAAAGTCGACTCCATAATTAAAGTCATGAAGAATTTAAAGAATTCAAAGGTATAATTTTTTTGTATATAACATTAGAAATTTTGTAATCTGATCTGTAACTTATATTTGTTGTTCTTGTTAGGTGGTCGATGTATTACAAGCAACTGAAGATGAGTTGAACCATCTCTTTGAAGGAAGGTTAGAACGGCACGTTCCGATAGAGGTGAGACCACAGGCCCGTATTAAGATTTTTGCGCTTTGATATTTTGCTTTATATATATGCAGTTATATAATTAGTTGTAAACTTCCATTTAAAATAGTTTATTGAAGTGTAATGTTTAATACGACATGTACTTCATATACAAAGCTTAGTCCCTAATATGCTTACAATGCTATATAATATCTCAGGTTCCATCATTTAGCGAGCATAAAAAGGTTTCATTTAGTGATTTAGAAGGAAGAATAACAATAGTTAAGAGGTCACTTCTCTATCATGGTATTCGCATAGAGGACACTCAACCTGCTGATGATGTATGCGGAGATGATGCACGATTATGTTCACTAGGTAGGAGGGTATCGTGCATTGAGAAGATACTACGTGATAATGGTTTAATAATGCCCGATGACAGTGCTGACAGATATACATTCCCCTCTAAGGTGAATATGAAGATATAGATTTTAATATAAATTCCATTCACTTAATTTCAGTTCTAATATTAATATCCTTCAATGTTAGGTGGGCACCGAGCTCCAAGTTGCAGGTGAAGAGAGCTCTCCATTTGTTGGAGACCCTGGTATCGAGTTTGTTCAAGAAGATGTTCAGGTATCTCAGTTTATTGTGAAAGATTTGGTTTTCTTAGTTAAATATGAAGTGTTACTTAAATGAGATTTTTGTTGTTGCTAGGCCACCTCGGTGGATGATGTTTCATGTGATAAGGAAGGTTCTGCTTCAAAACATGTGTCATCTTTATGCAAGAGAGTAAAAATGGGACCTCGCATTAGAAAGCCCACTGAGAAAGCCAAGGTCACAGTAAAAGATCAAAGAACCTATAAACATGCTCGAAAGAAAAAGGAGCAGGAGATGGGTGAAGGAGCTGAAGCATTGCCTACTATCCAGTCTAATCTCCAGGCTCATTGTACACATTCGGAGCCTGTATCATCCGCAAATGTGGAGAAGCCGGAAGAAGTTGAAGAAGAACATGCTTCATCTCCTATTAGAGAGGTTTAGACAATTTTTTTTGTGTGAATTTTTACATTTGTTTGACATTATGTAACCTTATATTATCTGTACTTCAAATATATTAATGTAGTGAATTAAATTTTAGCAAAATCGAGCCTCTTGTCGAAAAATAGATATTTCAAGTTTAGTGATTGTTGATTTGACAAAAGTAACGGGAGCAAGAGGGACTAATATTGAGAAGGGCAGAAATATACTCCCATCATACATGGAAGCAGTAATTCAATTCTTTCAGAGAGAGGATCAAATATAGTAAGTTATTGGAATAAGTATGCGTATGAGAATAACTTTTTTAATAATCATTGGTCGAATATATGTAGTGATACTATTTGGGAGGATCCCGATTCTACAAAACCTTCTTGTACCTCTGCTGCATTGGATCAAGTACTTAAAGATGGCCCAGTACGGAGCGATGTATGTAATATTTAACTGTCTATGGTTGTTGGTTGTTCAAGCTGAGAAATTGTGTTACCTTTTTGGTTTTATTTTTTTTTGCTTTTTAATGATATAGGTCATTAATGTTTACTTATGCATATTGGAGCTTGCACATTTAGAGGACAGGCATTCTTTGAAGAACCGCTGTTTGTTTTTATGGTGTGAAATACAGGTGTACACTACGTTTACAGTAACATAGGTCCTTTACTTGGTTTATGATGTTATTTACTTATCTTCATCTTTTCTTTTATTGAATGTAGAGTGATGTACTTGAACGTCTGTCGTCGGTCAGTGAGGTGACGTTAGATGTAACGAAAGATATTCTATTTTCGACTTCTTCGAGCATTAAGAAATGGTTGGAGAATATTCGCTTGAGTGATCTGCATCATCGTAGGTACCTCTTCATGCCAATGAACACAAGATGGCATTGGTATCTGCTTGTTTTGGATTTGATTAAGCACTGATTTTACTAGTACAACTCTTTATGGAGTATTAAAGTATCAGAAGAAACTGAAAAATATGTAAGCATTAATTATTTGATGTTTTTGCTTTCCATTTTGTTAAACAATCAATAAGTTGGATTTTGTGATAATTCATAATTTATCATTTGGGCAATATTTGTTCGATTTTGGCTTGAAGAATAATCTGGGGTAACCATCCATTCAGCTAAAGTAGAAGATGCAAGAGACTGTCTACAACAGAGGCACGATACAGTTGACTATGGAATATACATGCTATTACTTTCGGAGCATCTATGTAAACATGAATCAACACATTTCAATGAAGTGTTCAACGAATCATCCTTGCACAGGAGGTAGATAGTGGGGAATATTTTGTTACATCACTATTGTGTGACATACCAAGAATTTTTTTTATTGCATGGAAAAGATGATATGTAAGTTGACAATGTAGGGGCATCGTTGTTGTAGAAAAAAATTTATGATGTAAAGGATGCATTTGTATATGAAAGTTAAGGATAGAGAATTTGTAAAGACTATTTGGAGATTTAAATGAAAGAAATTTTGTTCTTAATGATTACCATGTATATCTTTTTTTCTTCGCAATATTGTGTATTTGTTTGTAAATAATTTTTTAATTTTATTGTAAAGGGTCATTTGAATGTTTCTGAAATGATGTCAAACTACATTGAAATATTCAAAATTGCCAACACACTGTATTCTCCATAAAATTTCTCCAATTTGAAGCATATATATACATATCTTTTAGCATCTTTCCTTTTTCATTATTTACTAGCCTTTATAATTTCCACATATATGATTTTTAAGGAAATATTTTTAAAGATAACATAATTTCAGGAAGAACAGATTTTTTCGTTTGTCGACAAATTTGTCGACAATCTCAGAGCTGCCATACAGTTTCAAAGCTTGTACCAATCCTTTTGTCGATAATGTTGTCGACATGTTCGCGATAACTTATTTTTTTTCGTATCAGAGTCCATGTTTGTCGACAAATGTGTCGACAATTTCTCAAGGATATTCTGTTTTTGGCTTATATTGCTGTATTTTTGTCGACAACGTTGTCGACAACATACAATTGATCTTTTATTTTATTGTCGACAACATATATTTCATCTTCTATTTTTTTTGCATTAACTATACAACTTGTCAACACAATTGTCGACAATGTATCATGGTTGTCGACAAATCATACCTTTCTAAATAACTGTGTACACACTTGTCAGGTTTATTATGTACACACTTCTGAATAACTGTGTACACCACTCTGAATAACTGTGTACATCACTCTGAATAACTGTGTACACACTTCTAAAGTTAACTGTGTACACATTTCTAAATAACTGTGCACACCACTCTAAATAATTGTGTACACCACTCTGAATAACTGTGTACACCATTATGAATAACTGTGTACACATTTCTAAAGTTAACTGTGTACACCACTCTGAATAAATATGTACACCACTCTGAATAACTGCACACCACTCTAAATAACTGTGTACATAACTCTGAATAACTGTGTACACCACTTTGAATAACTGTATACACACTTCTAAAGTTAACTGTGTACACACTTCTGAATAACTGTGTACACACTTCTAAAGTTAACTGTGTACACACTTCTGAATAACTATGTACACCACTCTGAATAACTGCGTACACCACTCTGAATAACGTATACACAGCTCTAAATAACTGTGTAAACCACTTTTAATAACTGCGTACACACTTCTAAAGTTAACTGTGTACACACTTCTGAATAACTATGTACACTACTCTGAATAACTGTGTATACAACTCTGAATAACTATGTACACCATTCTGAATAACTGTGTACACACTTCTAAAGTTAACTGTGTACACCACTCTGAATAACTATGTACACCACTCTAAATAACTGTGTACACAGCTCTGAATAACTATGTACACCACTCTAAATAACTGTGTACATAGCTCTGAATAACTATGTACACCACTCTGAATAACTGTGTACACAGCTCTGAATAACTGTGTACACCACTTTGAATAACTGTGTACACACTTCTAAAGTTAACTGTATACACCACTCTGAATAATTGTGTACACCACTCTGAATAACTATGTATACAACTCTGAATAACTGTGTACACCACTCTGAATAACTGTGTACACACTTATGAATAACTGTGTACATCACTCTGAATAACTGTGTACACAACTTTGAATAATTGTGTATACCATTTTGAATAACTATATACACACTTCTAAAATTAACTGTGTACACACTTCTGAATAACTGTGTACACTACTCTAAATAACTATGTACACAACTCTGAATAACTGTGTACACCACTCTAAATAACTGTGTATACACTTCTAAAGTTAACTGTGTACACCACTCTGAATAACTGTATACACCACTCTGAATAACTGTGTACACAGCTCTGAATAACTGTGTACACTACTTTGAATAACTGTGTACACAACTCTGAATAACTGTATACACCACTTTGAATAACTATGTACACACTTCTGAATAACTATGTACACCACTCTGAATAACTGTGTACACAGCTCTGAATAACTGTGTACATCACTTTGAATAACTGTGTACACACTTCTAAAATTAACTGCGTGCACACTTCTGAATAGCTGTGTACACCACTCTGAATAACTGTGTACACCACTCTGAATAACTGTGTACATAACTCCGAATAACTGTATACACAACTCTGAATAACTATGTATACAACTCTGAATAACTGTGTACACCACTTTGAATAACTGTGTACATACTTCTAAAGTTAACTGTGTACACACTTCTGAATAACTGTATACACCACTCTAAATAACTGTGTACACCACTCTGAATAACTGTGTACACAACTTTGAATAGCTGTGTACACCACTCTGAATAACTGTGTACACACTTCTAAAGTTAACTGTGTACACCACTCTGAATAACTGTATACACAGCTCTGAATAACTGTGTATACCACTTTGAATAACTGTGTATACACTTCTAAAGTTAACTGTGTATACACTTCTGAATAACTGTGTACACCATTCTGAATAACTATGTACACCACTCTGAATAACTGTATACATAACTCTGAATAACTATGTACACTACTCTGAATAACTGTGTACACAGCTCTGAATAACTATGTACAACACTCTAAATAATTGTGTACAGCATGTTGAATAACTGTGTACACAAACCAACTCTGATATCAAATACATAATTGAAATGCAAAGTTGTCGACAAAGTTGCTGACAACACAATTACACAATTTTTAAATTAATTAATTTGAAATACAATGTCCAAATATTTGTCGATAATGTTGTTGACAAGCAAGCAGAAACGTAACATAAAAATAAAAAATTTAATCAAAGTTGTCGACAACATTGTCGACAACTCTGCAGCTATCTAGAAACTTAACAGAAATATAATAAAAAATTGTTGACAAATTTGTCGACAAAGTATTAAAAGTTAATTTAAAATTATCCATTTCATGCAGATTTATCGACAAAGTTGTCGACAACCATGATCCGATTGACAAAAAAATAGATAAGAATTGGAATTTGATGACAAAATTGTCGACAAAGGTGAACCACATCCGGAAGGAAAAAAGAAAAAATCGGACAACTTGTTGACAACATTAAACAACCATTTTCATCAAACTATTTTAAATAGATTGGAATCCCTCTATTCTGAACTCCTTTTCGTCAAACATTCCATTCGGACGTTTATGAAGCAACCTAGATGCCCTAATTTCCTACATTTCTTTGAAATCCAACCACCATCCATGTTCTTCCAAATCAAACCCATTGTTTCGAATATTCTACACCAAAATCGTTAGCTTTCAGCAACAAATCATCAAACATGGCCCCCAAGTTGCGGACACAAAAGCATCAAAGGGCCTCCCATGGTGGAACTAGAGGTGAAGTGTCTACCCAACCAGAAATGGGTTCAACTCCTGCAACTCCAGGCAAGATTTTCTTTCTTGAATGACAAGTTGATGTAGGAAGGGTTATAGACTTCAACTTTTTGGATAGAGAAGGATTTATAATTGGAAAAAGAATTAAAATGCAAGGGTGGGAATTCTATTGTAAAACAAAGGTTCCTGTATATATGCAATTGGTTAAGGAATTTTATCAAAATGCATATTTTGAAGAAACATCAGTAACAACAACAGTCAAAGGAACTGAAATAGATTTAACTGAAGATATCCTAGGACAAGCACTTAGGGTTCCAGTAGATGGTGTTCTGGAGGATTCTCCTGATGGGAGAATTGATAAACTGAATTATCTATTGGACAGGGATGATGAAGAAGAAGTGCAGAAAGTTGAGGATAGGGATTTTGATGTGGAGAAAAGACTGTTACATCACATTGTCTCAAAAATCCTTCCTAGGAGTGGAAGATTTGATTTAGTGACCAATCGAGACATAGTGGTCATGTATCACATACTTAAAGAAATCCCCATTAATCTACCTGAATTGATTATATTTGCTATGAAGGATGCCGTGATGAAGAGGAAAGCCGCATTGCCCTATGGAATGGCACTCACCCATGTTTTTAGAATGGTAGGAATAAGATTGAGGGGTGAGTCATCATGCGAACTTGGACATACAGATATTTACAATGAACATTCACTCCATAGGATGGGATATAATAAAGTAAACGATCGTTGGATAAGAGTCAGGGGATTGAGGCCCAGAGATGGTGGGGAGCAGGGGGCAGTAGAGGAGGAAGGACCTTCTAAACCTCATCCAAATGTTGTAGCGGATGAGGAGCCAGTACCAACAAGCGGAGATGTTGGTACTACTTCTTAGATACCTGACAGTTCTGATAGACAGTCTAACAGATGGCATCAACAGGAAATTCATTTAGATATTCCAGCTCCACATGTACCTCCTACTAATCAAGTAAGTCGCATTGAGCTTCATCCCGATCAGATATCTGCCATTGCTCGAGAGGTTGCAAGGCAGATTCAATCATCTACTTCTATTGGTCATCAATACCCATCTTATGTTCCACCCTCAGATTTGACAGCTATTGTTCCACATTCTTCGGTCCTGCTTCAGTTGGTTTCAGAAGTGTTGGAGAAATTGAAGGAATTATCAACCGATATGCATAGATTTTCAGGAAGACAACTTCAAATTGATAAGAGATTATTTGATATTAAGAGAGCTGTGACCTTAATGAATGAAAGAATATCAGCAGAAGGGTCATCCATAGGTCATTCGGGTCAGGGAGATGCAGGGGAAGCCCCTACCTCACTTTCAGACTTGGCATCTGAGGCAGGGAGACTCCGAGGTATGATACAAAATGCTTGTGGAATCCTCGGGTTATTCACTAATGATGTGGAGAAGCGGCACGACAGCTTTGATACATATTTTGTTGCTATGAAGCATCAGTTAAAATCATTGGCCGCTCGCGTCGATCAGCTCCTTTTTGGCAGGCCCCGGCAGTTTGTTGGCCCACAGCCGTCACCTATCTCCACTCGACCTCCAACACAGACGATAGTTGAACCAATTCAGTTGTCTTACAAACGGGTATCAGAAACTCAGACAGGTTCATCCAGACAGAGGGCGAGAGCATCTTCCAAAAAGAAGAAATCAACTTCAACTTCAAAGCCAATAGATATCGATGGATCTTCCTCCGATAATGATTGACCTCATTACAATGTATAGGAGGAGATTACTGACATGTTATTACTTTTTGTTTTATTTTAGATCTTGTAATCAGTAATAGATATCGTTGGATGTATTCCAAGTTGTAATGATACTGTACATCATTTTTGAAGTCCCTTCTGCAACTTTGACGTACTGGCATCTTTCTTATGAATGACTGTTCTCCATTACTACTCTATTTATATTTGTGATGAATTTCTAAAGTGAAGGAAATACACTATTGCATATACATGATTTGAAATGAGATAGAATTATTAAATTATGTATCCTATATCTGTATATCATCAACGATAGGCTCGTCATCAAGATGATCCATAGAAGGATCGTGATGTGCGGACTCGGAGGGAATAGCGTCGTCCTAAGGTGTAGAGATAGTAGCATCGACCTGATGTGCAGAAATAGAGGGACTGCCATCAGACCGATGTGAAACTGATCGACTGCCCTCGGGCTGCTGTGCTGAAGAAGTACCAGCCTCGGTCTGGAAAAACTGAAACTGTACATCTGCTAATCGCTTCCTTCGAGGCATGCTGTACCTAACCTGCATTATTTAAAAACAAGTCAGTCAACATTATAATCAAATTATAATGGAAATGAATTGTAATTTAAAAGATAACATAATCATTAATGCAAAAATATAAACCATCTTATAAACTACTTACTTGTCATAATCAACCAATTGTACCTTCCTCGGAATCCAACCTAACCAAAATGGTTGTATCATTTATATGATTATCCGGCACAATATTATAAGGCATACACTGAGTGTAAGTATCATCATCTTCTTCTTCCACCCTTTTTTCCATGTCATACAAGTCTCTGGGTTTTGTCTTAATAACAGTAGCCCATTCTTTATCTTTCGAGTCTTATACATAAAAAACTTGTCGAGCTTGAGATGAAAAGATAAATGGATCATCCTTCAATAACACACCCGTATGCATCAATCTTGAAAAATTGACAAGTATGAATTCGTTTGAGTCCTTTTTCAAACCTCTCGGTGTATTTATATCCATCCAATCGCATCGAAATAATATAACTTTAAAATTTTCATAATAATCCAACTCCAAAATATCTTTAAGTATACCATAATAAGATTTTCCATCTGCTTCAACCATAATACCACTGTTCTAAGTTTTCCTAAGTTTCTCGCGCTCCTCGGTATGAAATTTAAAGTCATTTATAATAAAACCATTATATTTGTTCACAATATAATTTGGACCTCTGGCAAGTGCAATTAATTCTGCTGAACTATTTTTCTCCATTAGTACCGGTACCTAAAAAATATAATATCAATTATCGATCATTTATTCGATATTAAAAATATATTAAATTATTATACGACTTATATATACTAACCTGATTGGCAAGCCAATTAGGGAATAACTCAACCAACCATCTTTGTTCAATCCTTAGATTAGGACGAGTGGAATAATTGGCTTGTCATTGTACAGATAAAAATTCACTACATGACAATTAAATATAAGTTTGACAACAACATGTCTAATATTTAGTATTATCCATGTGTAGATAGACTAACCTGCGATAGTCAGATATTATGTCACTATGTAGCAATACATAACGGTGTGCTTGTGACATGGATTTATGGTCAAGAACAATACTTTCAGCTTTTCCTATAAATCTTACGGATGATACAAATTTGTATAGATCTGTATTCTCCATTGTATCACCATGACGTTGAGGTCGATTGAATACAGTCTCTACATCTTCGATATATCTTGAACAAAATGTTAAACACTCTTCAGCAATATATCTCTCTACTATTGAGCCCTCAGGATGGGCTTTGTTTCGTACATAATCTTTCAAACGTACAAGATACCTTCAAAAAGTATGATATTTATATCACATTAAATAATGAAAAAGTTATATAAATTATAAAATTTAAGTTTTACAGCATTACCTCTAGATAGGGTACATCCATCTGTACTGTACCGGTCTACCAAGTTTAGCTTCCAAAGCTAGGTGAATGAGTAGATGAACCATAATCATAAAAAATCCAGGAGGAAAAATCTTTTCCATCTGACATAATGTAAGTACGACTTGAGATTGCAACTGATCAAGCTCCTGAGGATCAAGAACCCTACAACATAATGCCTTGAAGAATGATGATAACTGAAAAACAACCGTAATAACTTATTTTGGCATTGACGACCTTAAAACCAATGAAAGAATATCTTGCATTAATATATGTCCATCATGACTTTTAAGATTTGAAATTTTGCGCTCTTTCAGATTCACACATCATGAAATATTTGAGGCATATCCATCAGGAACTTTGATATTCTTTAAAACTGTCAGGAATAGATCTTTTTCTCGACTAGACATTGTATAACATGCATGAAGGATATAAGTTTTATCATTTGCAAGCACTTGTATATGAAGTTCATGTCAGATGCCCATTTCTTTTAAATCAAGACGCGCCTTCATATTATCTTTAGTCTTTCCATCAAGATTTAATATTGTTCCAATCAAATTATCACAAACATTCTTTTCTATATGCATAACATCAAGATTATGCCGGAGTATATTATGCTCCCAATAAGATAAGTCAAAGAATATGCTTCTTTTCTTCCATAATTGCTTAGTATGCTGATGGATAGTTGCTATGATTATATTATCATCATTTTCAACTTCAAAGAAATTATTCGGATCCTCGAACACTGTCGTATCTAAGGTGCAAGTATTGACTTCCTCCGATACTTCTTCTTGTACCGAAGTCTCAACATCATCTCTTCCTTGCTTTTTGGAGGACTTTGTCATCTTGCCATAACTATGTCTGATACCAAGCATTTGTTTACGAATATTAGAACCAGAAGGTAGAATTAGAGCAGATCCCAACTCTATAGATTGTTGTTGAGTGACATGGAAGTTTCTCATTCTAGGACTACTATACCTCATTATGATAATCAGAGTACCAAGTAGTTGCTCATAATAATGTATTCTATGAATGGATCAAACCTATTAAAATTAATTGTCACTTCATCTATTTGAATGATAAAAAAGAAAAGAGACATGCTATTAATGCGAATGGGATAGGAGCCCATGCATCCATGGTCTCCTTTGTTTTAAGCTATCTCCCCTCACAATTAAAAGGCTCTCTCTCCCTCTCTCTCTATAAAACTCTCTTTCTCCATAGAGCCCTCATTTTTCGTCTCTATCATTAAAACCCTCCTCCCTGCCACCACTTCTCTTGCAAAGTCCTTAAATCCCAACCTCACCCCTAACCCTCGACCCATCCCTTAATCCTTGGCCTTTCCCCGAATACTTGACCTCTCTCACACCCTCTAACCTCATTATTTATATAATTTGTTGATGATAATATTAAATATAAAGTTTTTCTTTATAAATAATAATCACATTATATGTAGAATTTATTAATTTATTAAAGTGTTAGTAAATATGGTCTAATTCTAATTCTTACTCTCATGTATTCTATTTATGATTCCGATTGCAAGTTAAATGCACCATTGGAGTATATATTCAAAATAAATTGAAATACTTCAAAATAAAAACAAACTCTACAGTGATAAATCAAAATGGGCATTATTTTCTTCATGAACAAATAAATAATATAATATTTATATTTTAAAAAAAATTAATACCACAGATTGGAGGAACTATCGGTCGGAGGAGGAGGAGGAGGAGGAGGTTCGGTGCTTGGAGGAACTATCGGCCGGAGGAGGAGGAGGAGGAGGAGGTTCGGCGCTCGGACGGGTGCTGCGTCGATGGAACGGGAGGAGGAGGAGGAGGAGGGGGGGGGTTCGGCGACGGCTCGATCGGGAGATCTAGGGCTCGGGCGAGGGGGGTTTGGGGAAGTAGGGGGCCTGGGAGTCCGGCGATGCTTATAAGCATCGGCAAAGATCGGCGATGCTTATAAGCATCGATAAAGGTTGGTGATGCCAACGCTTTTGAAAAGCGTCGACGGATTCCAGGGCGGTGGGGGGTCTAGCGTCCGTCGACGCTTATAAGCATCGGTAAAAGTCCGGTTAGGCATCGGTAATTGCCGACGCTTAAAAGCGTCGGCGGATTTTGGGATAATGCCGATGCTTATAAAAAGCGTCGGCGGGTTCTGAGTCTTTCCTACGCTTCCCAGATGCGTCGGCAGGGAAGCGTTGTCCTTCTCCCACTTTGCTGTAGTGAATTATCATCATTTTCTATATCAATAACAGCATATGCTATGGGGAACATATCATCATTCGCATCTTTGCCCGTGGCACCAAGTAAAACTCCACCATCCCTGTGCTTAACAAATGTTGCATCCATGAATATCATAGGTCTACAACCTTTAATGAAACCACTAATTGAGGCTTTAAATAAAATGAATATACATCTGAAATGATCTTCAATGGTTTCATACTCTGCTATGCTACCAGGATTGGTCGCACGAATGGCATCGCAATACCATCGTACCCGTTCATAAGAAACCGACCTCTCGCCATACAGATCCTTGATAGCAACCTCCTTTCCATGCCATGCTTGATGATATGGCAATTCGATACCATATTGACGATGAATATCTTTTACGATATCAATTGGCTTATATAAAGGCATATCTTGAAGTTTCTCCTTGACAATATTTGAAACCCAATGCTTCGAGGTCTTAGGATGACATCGATTTTGCAAACCTACTCAACATGTATGATCCATGTTCATGGTTTTAATTATGAATTTTTCTTGATTTCCAAAACGAGAAGCATGAATGCGCCATCGACATCCATCATATGCACATTCGACTGTTACACGCTGACAATCATTCTTCACGAACACAAAATCTCTGCCATTTACAATACAGAAGTTGCGAATTGTAGCACGAACGGTTTCAACATCTTTGAATTCTTGACCAATACCCTCTATAGAGCCCTTCCATGCATCCAATGTATTTCTTTGGCTTCGTTCATCTTGAATTGCACATCTTGTTTCTTCAACAACTTTAAGGAAATTACTTGAACTACCAAATGAAGAAATTTTAGATGAATCAACAATTTGAGCATTTTTTCATTCACATTTTTGTTCGACATTCTGTGATGTGCAATTATCCCTGTAACAAACACAAAAAAACTTCTTATATTATACTAGCAATGATTTTGAAAATTTTCAAACATTAATAAGTACTATGATCAGCCTACCAAAACATACAAATGCTCAAAATGACTACTTCAAAATTAAAAATTTTGCAGTTAACTTAAAATAGTATATTACCTCATTTTAATTACCACAGTAGGTGACTCGGTTGGCAATACTGAATGACTTACAACTATTTCAATTATCGCTGCTTTCAACTTCCGATGTATATCATACATATTTGTAACATCCTTGTCCATCATGAGCTTCACAAGCATTCTCGAATTGTTTGGAATGTAGAATTTTACATCTATCATTGCAGGGGATAAATGCTTCCATCTCTCCACTATTTCACTGAAAATGTAATTCAGGGTTGAATCATGTGATATTGAAATTATATAGCCCTCGCCACCATAACTGCAAACGGCCATGAAATTGTCATTTCCATTATTTTTACAATCCATGACTACTACTAAGGTAGATGAAGCCTTTCATAAATATCTATCAGTTTCTTAAAATCCAACTAATATGTCATGAATAACATATCAAGACATAATACTGAAAAAGATAATTTTTTTCAGACCTTCGAGATTTCCAACGACGAATAAAATGGTGTCACTTTTGAAGCAAGAAGAACTCCTAAACGAAGGTCAGCAAAATAAAAAAAACATTCATGACTAAATAACGATTTTTATTAATACATTCTTGTAAGTAATAAAACTATCTATACATCTAATATAATTCCAAGTGATATGGAATTATGGAAGGCCAAAACGAGATTTTATGACAGCCTCTGTTCGAATAGTGATTGAATTACCGAACAGAGATTGGACTTTGCTTCCTTTCCAGTTGACGGAGTTCAGGTCAATGACATCGAACAAACTTCGATTTCAGAAGGAAAAATCGAAATGGATTTTCGTGTGGAATCAAAGCTTTGAGGGAGAGAGTTTAGCCAATGAAATGTATCCAATAAAACAGGGAAAAACGATACGTTTCAATGAACACTTCATAAGAAAGGATATTTTCGATATTTTTCTTGCTTAGATTCCTATAAAATACTGTCGTACATTTTTTCAGGGATTCTCAGAAATCAGAAGTTATAATATTAGTCAACAGAAATTTTTCGTTGATTTCGGATCAAATGGATGATCGGCAATTAAATACCCGTTCATTATAAATAGCCCCCCTCACTCCGTGGCAATTGACAAGAACGAGAGCAGCCCAAAGGTTGAGAGATAGACATAGAGATCAGGAGGAGAGAGCGTGTAAGAGAGAGAGAGATGGAGCCAACAAGAATGATAGAGACCTACAGAGAGTGTATGAAGAATCATGCCGCCCGGCTGGGGACCTACGCCTGCGATGGGTGCTGCGAGTACAGCCCCGACACCCTGCATCCTAACGTCTTGTTCTGCACCGCATGCGGGTGTCACCGGAACTTTCACCGCAAGGTGGCGCCGAACAGCGCCGCCGCCACCACCGGCCCCATCAACGTCCGCGTGGGGTCGGCTCTGGATATCCTCCGGGCAAGGCGACGTAAGAGGAGCAAGTTCACCGCCGAGCAAAAGGCTTGGATGGGGGAATTCGCAGCACGGATTGGCTGGAAGGTCCGGAAGCAAGAGGCGGGCGGCGAAGAAGAGGTGTCGAGGTTCTGCAAGGACATCGGGATCACCCGCCAGGTCTTTAAGATCTGGATTCACAACCACAAGGGTGGTGCTGCTGCGTCCACCTCCACGATGAGCAACACCAATGCTGCACCGACTGATGTCGAGGGAGAGGGAGATGGATGGTACGAGGGGGGGGAAGAGGAGGAGGAGGAGGTCAAGGGGAGCGAGGAGGAAAATTTAAGTAGGGAGGGAGGGTCTTCTTGTCTTTCTTCCATGCGTCCATGGTCTTTGCTGTTTGTCACCTTTTACTGTTGCTTCTGCTTTCTTTCCTTTTATAGCATGTCATTGTAGTCGTCTTCTTCCCCTCTGGCTCTCTTAGAAAGAGAGCGAGGAAGGGAGAGAAGAGGGAGCTGTGTCTATTTGTATGCATCCATTCATATAAATTGATTAATAATGCATGAAAGACTAGTTTTATGTTTAATAATGCTGTGGCCTTGTGGATGCTCTTGTTACAAAGTGTTCTAATGGGCTATCTTATTCTCTTTCATTTAACTTTTCCTGCGATTGAGAGCCCTGCTGGATTCTTAGTGGTAAGAAGGTTGAATGTTATGGAAAGTCTTTGCCACGAGTGACTGGATCTGGATGTAAACGGATGAAAAATAATGTGGATTCATTTGGTGATTTTTGGTCCTCTACACGCTTAGGCTCGATCATCCGGTGGATGGAAACAGATTAAACATGATGCATTCCTCTCTTGCCCCTGCTTGCTAGTTGTGATCTAATTTGGTTGGTGGACCGCTGGAAGCCATGCAGCCAGGGTTACGGCGTTATGCTTTTCACCTTGTTCAATTGGTGCATGCACATAATGCTAGCTTTTGCACTTGTTTGATCGTTGCCACGTGCATTAGAGTCATCATCGATGTGTGACACGTGTTAAGCATTACTCTGAACGAAGATAAGAGTTGGCAGCCGGCTTTTCATTAAGATACGTGTCATGAATCGATGGCACATCTAATTCGCGTGGCACGGTTTAGCCAAGGGTGGCAATAACAGAGCCAGATGTAAATAACCTCACCGTTTTGTGTTAGAGGTGTCGGTTTTCGTTAGGCCAGAGGCTTAAAAGGTTCTGCCTTTGTTCTCATGCGTCGTGATGAGCGCATTTGGCTTGGTCACTTTATTAATTTGTTAAACGAATGCTGAATTATTTATTCCTAGAAAGTAACCGATTACGATTTGATTCACATAACGAACATGCATTATTTGTTTCTTTCCTACATTACTTGTTCTTTAAACTCTTATAATTTCTTAATTTTTTGAGAATTTTCTTCCTTCGTTGTCCATTACTTTGGAATTAATTACTTCATTTGCCAACTTTAAAATGGTCTTTGAGACTTGAATTGAAAACGAACTGATAATAATGTTACAAGTGTTGAGAAAATGAGTTAAATATTAACTCTAGATGATTTTGGTTAATCGATCAATTGTGCAAACTTTATGATTGAATAATTAGTTTTGAATTGAAACAGACCTTATGTTGACAAATAAACCCCAATTAAGTTGCGGCCATATATCACAGCTGCCACCATGATTTCTAGAAAAACTCTGAATTTCCTGAGTTTGTTGTGTTACTCGTTATGAAGACACCAATGATACGAGGGTATTGCGTATGAAAATGCAATCTGAGCACCCTTTGATGGGAACATCGGCCCAGAATTTGAAGCAGCCCATATCAACCCAGAAGCCCAGAACCTAAAGCCCAGCCCAGCCTAAACCCAGAAGCCAGCCCAACCCAGAAGCCCAGCCCAGTCCAAGCCTGAAGCCCAACCCAACCCAAGCCCTGGGACCCAAGATCTTGGAGTCGTTGACAGCACAAATCCCGATACCAGTACTGGATATCATCAGAAATTTTAGGATCAGGATCACAATTATTTTAAAATTTGTTTTAGGATTTGATTGTTTAGTTTGAAAATTTATTTTAAGATTTATTTTATCCTTTTTTGATTTGTTTTTTAGTTTGAATTTATTAAGGATATCCGATTCTTGGTTCGTTGGCAAGGACATCCCGAGTCTGATGACACTTGGATAACTCGAGAGGATCTGCAGAAGATCGTCTCGGACTTGCTAGAGAAGTACTTGAGCCAGTCTAACCCTTACTCGACATGGTCGAGTTCCTCCCACCCGAGGAGAATTGGTGAGGGCACCAGGGCCCGAAAATATCGACAGGTTGAACCCACGTCCTTGTGGATCACCTGTGAATGAAACCCTGGACCCAACCCTTTTATCCATGTAAATAATTTATTTTAATTTTTGTTATTTTGGATTAATTAGGGTTAGCCCCTTTTACCAACTGGAATTAGGGTTTTATTTATTTAGCCTTTTAGGCTAAACCCCTTTTACCAAGTTGAACTATGTATTTACATGTCTTGCCCTTTTGATCAAATTGGATTTCAATTGATCAAATAGGACTTTAGTTATTATTGAGTCCTGTAAAAATTAGTTGTTGAGTCTTGTATTACAGGGAAAACCAATTATAATATCCATGTGACTCAAATCAAGACCCATGTGCTAGTTCAAGACAAGCCCATGTGATCCATGTGCTAGTACAAGCTCTTGTCATATGCTAGCCTATTTTGCATGTCAACTTTGCATGATTTCAGGACTACTATTATCACGTCACCAGGGGAACAATGACACATGGCCTATCACTTAAATTTGGACAAGCTATACTCATCAAGACAATTTCTTTTGGTCGGCCCATGAAGAAAGGTGCACAAAAATTTTTAAGAGGAGTAATTGTGAAGGACTTCTCCTAGATGGAGCCCTTCTACTCATAATATTTCACGCCAAAGTGAGAAGTCGGCCAAGCATTCAAAGGAGTTTGGAAATTTTTTCTCACCTAGTGTTGGAGGTCCAAGGGTTCCTAGCATTCCATTCAAATAAACTGCTAACTGTTCAAGCTTCAAGGATTCTAGAATTTCAGCAGGACTCTAGAGTTCTCTCCAATCCAGACTGAAGAGTTCAGGCAGCTCTAGAATAATACATTATCAAGACACTGGAGTCCAATCATCATGACCAACCCAGAAGCGATCATGACCCTCCATCAAAGTCTCAACTTGGCGCCAACTATGGATAGGAGTCCATTTTTTTTTCATCCAGCAGGAGTCCAGGCAATGTAAACTTGAAGTCTAGAGTTGTAATGAAACTCTTGTATTTGAGTACCTCACTTCTCTGGTTAGGGTTCTATAAATACCCTTACACCTCCCCCCTTGTAAAAAAATGAATATTTTATGAAACGAAATGAAACTCTGCCGAGTTCTTCTTCCAATTCCTTTCTAGCTGCGATGGCTGATAGGTGCTAGGTGCGACACCTAGAACATTTGGGTACGACATCCAAGTTCTACCGGGGTGCGACGCCCTGTTTATCCATCCAATCCCTTCATTAGATCTGATCCCTAAGTCTCTTCAAGGCCTTCATCCAATGCTTTGAAGAGATCCTAGAAGCCAACCAAAGAAAAAGATCCCCGGGAGGACCAACAACCTTGGTGCCAGCCTTCCTTCTAGCTTTTGATTTCCAACATTTAATTGCTATTTTTTTTGATATTTTTTTTGGCAGATTCTCTTGAGATCCGACTCCGAAGATCGGCATCCATGCTTTGGAATCAGTTCGATCGGAATCCGGATGCCAGGAGTGATCAGTTTGGAGTCCGATTCTTCAACCCCAGAGTGCAGTGATCCAGATCTTCATCAGAGGAGGTTTCTAAGCATATCAGTAACTCAAGATCCCTTTCCCTTCCTCTAGATCTGATGCTAGAAAGTAGGAATCTAGTCTAGGATGGTTTCTCAATCACCGTGATCCATCTAATTAATTATTTTGTTAGGTATGCATGCGGGTGATGTAATCCAGTATTTAGTTGCTTGCTATAGATTCTTTTAACGTATTATTTAATAGGCTGTTAGGTTAATGAACATTTGCTCTCGATAAACATAAAATTTAAATCAACCTTTAGTACTGCATTGCATCCATGTCCCGCGTCAAATTTGGTATCAGAGCCCTAGATTTAGATTAGGTTAATCTTGCATTTAGTTAAATTTTGTATCTCATCCTTCCAGTATATGCTCTGTTGTTTTAATTGTTTCTGCACGTATAAAAATCAAAAAAATATGAAATTTGTTTTTTTAGCTTCCTTGAAATTCAAAGTATTTTCAGTAATTTTTTTACAATTTATAGTTTTCTGTGAAAACTACAGTTCTCTATCTTCGGCCTGAGAATAGGTTCTGCCCAAAAAAAAAATCATTAGGGTTTAGTTTTATTAGTTGTTTGTTGCATTCATTTTCTAATTGATTTTTAAGACCATACAATATAACATAGGGGGAGGAGTTCATAACCTTTCCCTAGCCTAAAACCACCCACTTTGCATTCAAGCCCAAGCCCTAATTAAAATTGATTAGAACCTAATTCTCTAGTGAGCTTAGGGACACCAATTGGTCGGGTCCGAGTTAGTGTCAAGTCAATCGTGTCAACTAAATCTATGTGTACCCATTTCTTGGTGTCTAGAACGGTGGTTCAGAGATTATGTCCCGAAAGACAAGTGAGCTAGTTCGCCTATCTGGCCAATCTCTGATTGGTGTCTAGGATTAGCAATCAGGGACCTACACTCCCCTTACACCTGCCTAGCCAAGTCTTGAGTTACTACAGACTAGCTTGCCACCTTGATTAGGCATCTAGTTTGGACTCTAGGTCTAGCTATCCATAGTCGATTAGGTTTGTTTGAGTGCATTATGTCCTTGCATGACTACTAGGTCAGGAACCCCATACCAGGTCCCCCAGGACCCACCTAGTACATCCATAGACCCCACGATGGAAACTTTCATGAGATCTTTGATTGAGCAAATGAGACAGCTTAGTGCTGAACAGAGGCAGTTTAGTACTATAGTCGACCAGAGGTTTGATCAAATGAATGAAAGAATAGGTTCATTAGAAGGATCCCATGTGTCTTAACCTGCCCTACACCACTGGAATTTACCCCACAGTATGGTCCAGGACCCCAGCTTCCAGAGCTTACACATGATCCAATCCCCAGGCATCGAGCCCAACGTAGAGAGGCCACACCTGATCCAATTCCAAGGCATCGAGCCCAACGAAGAGAGGTTACACCTGATCCTATTCCTATGAGGCAGTAGTATGACATAGATGATCAGGAAGCACGAGCCCTTATGAGTATCAGACTAGAAGCCCCCACATTCGATGGTACTTTAAATCCCAAGATGTACTCTGATTAGGAAAGTGATATGGATCAGTACTTCGAATGGTACACCATGTCAGAAGATAGAATCATGTTTCCTAACAGTTTTAGGTAATCCTAAGACAAAGTCCATACTCAAGTTTGCCATAGGCAATCTGGGACGGGGAGTGGGGTCTATAGTCCAATGTTCTGTCTAGGTTGCTTAGCTACAGCACAAGTCCTACACTGGGCTATCACTTGGGCAACATTTTTTTTTAGACTTGGCCAATAAAACTGATCCTCTACAACCAAGATAGTTTTATTACGCCCAAAGTGTCCTGCTAAACCTCCTGCATGTATCTCCCAAATAAGAAAGTCTCTAAGTGATGTCTTGGGAACACACAACCTATTTTCCTTGAACAAATAACCATCCCTTAAGACATACTTACTAAATTTAGTGGATGGCCCTAGCTTCACTGATTCATAAATCTTCCCAAAATCTGGATAAAATTCATATTCTTCCTTTAATCGTTCAAATCTGACTACTTCGGTACTCACACAATTCAGCAATATTGTTCTCCTACTAAGTGCATCAGCTACCCTATTCTCACTTCCAGCATGGTGCTTTAGGACAAAAGTATAGGCTTGTATAAATTCGACCCACTTGCCATGTCTAGGGTTTAACTTTTTTTGAGAATTTAGGAAGCGAAGTGTTTCGTGATCAGAGTAGAGAACGAATTCTTGTGGTAGCAAGTAATGCCTCTAATACCTAAGAGCTTGTACTATCGCATACAACTCTTTATCAAATGTGGAATATTTCAACTTGGCATCACTCAGTTTCTCACTAAAATAAGCAATAGGATGATTTTCCTAACTTAATACCCCTCCTATTCCTACGCCTGATGCATCACAGGCGACCTCAAAGACTTTGGTGAAGTCGGGTAACCTTAGAACTGGTGCCTTAGTCATTCTATCTTTGATCTCTAGGAAGGCTTTATGGGCAGCTCTAGTCCAATCGAATTCGCCCTTCCTAATGCAGTCGGTGATCGGAGCAACAATCGTGCTAAACCCTCTGATAAATCTCCTATAGAAGGTAGCTAACCCGTGGAAACTTCGAACGACATGAACATTCCTAGGTATAGGCCACTCAACTATAGATTTCACTTTCTCAGGGTCGGCGATTACTCCTTCTGGTGTTACTACAAAACCTAAGAAGATGATTCTGGTTGACATGAAGCTACATTTCTTAAGGTTTGTAAACAAAGCTTCCTTCCTAAGGACCTGGCAAATCTGACGGAGGTGGTCTAAGTGATCTTTCCTAGTCTTACTGTATACAAGGATATCATCAAAATATATGACCACGAATTTTCCAATAAATGATCGTAACACCTGAGTCATAACCCTCATAAACGTACTTGGGGTGTTTGATAATCCAAAGGGCATCACCAACCACTCATATAGACCATCTTTGGTCTTGAAAGCCGTTTTCCACTCATCCCCTATTCTAACTCTCACCTGATGGTAGCCACTTTTTAAATCAATTTTTGAAAAGATGGTCGATCCGGCCATCATGTCTAGCATGTCATCGAGTCGGGGTATGGGAAACCGATACTTTATCGTAATCTTGTTAATAGCCCGGCTATCTATGCACATCCTCCAACTGCCATCCTTTTTAGGAGTCAAAAGTGCTGGGACAGCACAAGGACTCAAACTCTCCCTAATAAATCCTTTTTTCATAAGATCCCTTACTTGTCGTTGTAGCTCCTGATGTTCCATAGGGTTCATCCTATAGTGTGTGAGGTTTGGCAATGTGGCTCCTGGTACTAAATCAATTGCATGTTGAATATCTTTTAATGGGGACAATTGATCTGGTAAATCTTCAGGGTAGACATCTTTGAATTCCTCTAATAAATCTACGATCTCCTTAGGGTATTCTAGTTTTGGTTGATCCTGAGCTTCCTTGGTAACTAAAATCCAAACTGGTGACCCTCTATCGATTTTTCATTTTAACTCCTTTGCAGATATCAAATTCAGATTAGACTCATTTTCCTTTAAGTGACTTAACCCTCTCTTAACATTGTCCTTTGGTAGGGTCGCATTAATCACTATCCTCTTTCCTAGATGGTGAAATGCACACGAGTTCGATCGTCCAAACAGGGTGGCATCGTGATCATACAACCAAGGTCTTCCTAAAATGATGCTGCTAACCCCCATCGGAAGAACATCGAACCAAACTCTTTCTTGGTAGAATTGTACCTGAATTGTAACCTGGCATCGCAACCGGATGGAAATGTTGGTTGCATCGATCCATAATACCTTATAGGGGGTCGGGTGTGGAACAGTTGATAACTCTAGACTCTTAACTGCATTAGTATGCATTAGTAGAAATTGCATTGACACAACTCCCACTATCAATTATGACCTTACATACCTTATCCCCTATTTTAATAAAGGTTTGTAGGATATTAGTCCTACGCCAATTCTCATTCCTCTTAGTTTGAGTTAGGATGCATCTGACCATAGGCTAGGTTAACCCAAAACCAAATTATTTTTTTTCATTTTTTTATAAAAACTTTTTTTTCATATTTTTTTTAATTCAAATAAACCTTTTTTTTATTTTCTATTTTTTTATTTCTTTTCCTTCTTTTTTTTCTCACGTTTTTTTTCTTCTTTTTTTCTTTTTTTTCTCTTTTTTTTTCTTCCCACGGTTTTCACTCTAAAGTCGGCATTTGGGAGAGGAACTGCTTTCACGTTCGTGCAGTTCTTCTCCCGGTGCTTTGACGAGCGTGCAAGATCGAAGGAAGGCGCCGAAGGAGCAAATCCGGTGGGTTCTCGCCGTCGACGGTGGCGGGGAAGGAAGACGACGGCTCGGGAGTTTGCGGCGCGGACTCTCGACAGGCAACGGGCGACGGCGACGTCGTGCGGATCGGGCGGAGATGACAGGGAGCAACTTCAGGACGATTTCACCGGTGTCGACACTGGCAGAGGCGGTGGTGCGAATCCATTGATGGCGGCAGTCCGGCGATTAGGTGGCTCAGTCGGGCAGGTCCGGGAAGACGGTGGTCGGACGGATATGGGAGATCTGTGCAATGACTCGGCTGCTCGTGGACTTATCTTCTAGGTGGGAGATGTTGCACGGAGATCTGTGCACAAGGTTCCGATCGGTGATGTCGGAGGATCAATGCGATTGCCGAGGATAGAGAGGCGATGGAATACTGGAGTCGTAGTTGCTTGTTATTGATTTGCTAACGACTCGGAGAGTTTGATTCTCAGTTTGGGAGGGGGAATAGAAGAGGAAACAGAAGAAGCAGGAAGAAATTGGGAGAAGAAGGAGAGCAGAGAGGAGAGTACCCAGAAGAGTATCGAGGAAGAAGAATCCGAGAGGAAGAACTAGAAGAGAGAGGGGGGAAGGAAATCGGAACACACCCAAATCTCATTTCTCAAATATTTTTTGCTCGCTAATTTTATTCAATAACCATACTCTTAAATAGAGTCATCTAAGATATCCGATAATCTGATCGGATATCCCTAATAAATTCAAACTAAAAAACAAATTCAACTAAAGGATAAAATAAATCTTAAAATAAACTTTCAAACTAAACAATCAAATCCTAAAACAAATTTTAAAATAATTGTGATCCTGATCCTAAAATTTTTGATGATATCCAGTGCTGGCATCAAGATTTGTGCTATCAATGACTCCAAGATCTTGGGCCCCAGGGCTTGGGCTAGGTTGGGCTTCAGGCTTGGACTGGGCTGGGCTTCTGGGTTGGGCTGGCTTCTGGGTTTAGGCTGGGCTGGGCTGGATTCTGGGTTTAGGCTGGGCTGGGCTTCAGGTTCTGGGCTTCTGGGTTGATATGGGCTGCTTCAAATTCTGGGCCGATGTCCCCATCATTTTTCCTGAGGTGGGGAGAACTCGACTCCGTCGAGTCGCGCTTCAGCAAAATCTTTCTTCTAACTTCAGGATGCACGGATTTGCATACTGAAATTTTTTACAAATAATGCAAATGTAATAAAATTGACTAACCTAACCTAACCTATTGCTCTGATATCAAATGATTGACGCGGGACACGATCCCGAATCAATTTTTATTCTAGGAAAAAATGGATCGTTGGTCGTTAGGAAGCGATCATAGACTAGGTTAACCCAAAACCAAATTATTTTTTTCCATTTTTTTAAAAAAAACTTTTTTTTCATATTTTTTTAATTCAAATAAACCTTTTTTTTCTATTTTCTATTTTTTATTTCTTTTCCTTCTTTTTTTTCTCAAGTTTTTTTTCTTCTTTTTTTTTTTTCTTTTTTTTGAAGAAGAACTCGGCAGAGTTTCATTTCATTTCATCAATTTATAGGATTATTCCTTATAAGAAGTACAATAGGACTCAATTATATTTTTGAATTTAAAACCTCCTTGCAATCTTGGACTTCTCCTTAAGCTTGAATTTTGAATTGCTTGATCTGATTTGGGCGACAACTCTCTGGAGCATAGGACTCAATTATATTTTTGAATTTAAAACCTCCTTGCAATCTTGGACTTCTCCTTGAGCTTGAATTTTGAATTGCTTAGATCTGATTTGGGCGACAACTCTCTTGGAGAAAGACGCTAATTTCCTTCTTATTTTTTCTTAAGTTGGCGTGAAATCCTTCTTGAATCACCGTGATATCCGAAATGGGACTCCCTTGGTCGGCTAAAGGAATTTGAATGGAGTTTGGATGATGGATAAGTCCTTTTCTTGAATTTGAATGAAGATTGAATGAGGGCTTTTATTTAAAGTTTAAATTCCTTGGAACTCTTCAAATGGGATGGCAACTTGGAATTAACGTGAAGAAACAAAAGCAGATGGCGCACTTCTCCCTTGAGCATAATTTCATTTGTCGTGGAATCCTATTTGAAATTTAAATGAAGAGAGCTCCTCCCCATGGACTCTTTTTTGTTTAAATTTGAACCTCTTTGTTTCTTAGATGGGGCATCTTGGAAGTAGGCGGTTTAAATTTGAACCTCCTTGTTTCGCATCTTGGAAGTAGGCGACAGGAGAGGAAAGAGGGCGCCAGATGAAGCAGACTCCTGCTTTCGCCAAATAATTTTGGTGTTGTCTTGACTTGTGTAGCATGTCGAAATTCAAGTAACAGGCCATGTATTATTATCTCCTTTTTAATACAGGACTCAATAACTAATTATTTTACAGAACTCAATAATTAAAACCCTACTTGATCAATTGAAACCCAATTTGATCAAAAGGCAATCAAAAGACAAGACATGTAAATAAGTAATTCAACTTGGTAAAAGGAATTCAGCCCAAAGGCTAAATAAATAAAACCCTAATTACAGTCGGTAACATGAGCTAACCCTAACTAACCCAAAATAACAGAAATTAAAATAAATTATTTACATGAATAAAAGGATTAGATCCTGAATTTCATTCGCAGATGATCCACAAGGACGTGAATTCAACCTGTCGATATTTTCGGATCCTGATATCCTGACTATCCTTTATATCCTCTCTGACAAGCAAAGCAAATCATTTCAAGGATCAAATATATGAAGTAATTTGGAGCCTTAAGCCCCGAAAGATTGATGCGAAGACAATAGAAACCAAACCTTGGCACCAAATGCAACCTGACACTAACACACATATCACAGACAGACAGATATCCACACACACGCACATATATATATATATATATATATATATCCCCTGAATACAACCAAATTATCCAAGTCAAACAACAGCATGATATTAGCTTTTCTAGCATCATTTCTCACTAAAATTTGACTGCTCTGACAACCGATACAATTTTCTATCAAGCTTTAATAATTTGGCAGTGTTTTCATTTATTTGGACAATTCTACCAACCATTGCCCATATCCCTCCGTATCTGATTCCTAAGCCAAAAAAGCACTATAGAATCTGTCTTGACGAATAATAAATACAAATGACAATACAACTAAATAAAAAAAATCCGTAACAAACGACACGATAATGGTTTAAAATTTTGCTGAAATACATTCACCAAATTGAGAGAGCAATGCCAAAAGCTGGTTATAAGCAAAGCCTGTGCCGCTATGACTGGTCCTCATTAACTTTGAAAAAGGTGTATGACAGGATTAGGTTGTTTATGCCAACCATCTTTGGATCTGTCTCAAATTCGGGGTCAATATAGAAAAAAACCTGCAGATGGCCAATGGATTTGTGAATTCAATGACAAAAGCATAAAATCTTGGATCATCCCCTGTATCAGTGAGAAATGAGGAAAGCAGGTGCTCACCGGCATGTCAATCTGCTCGCCTGGAAGAAGTCGCTGCTCCTCAAAGCAGAAACACTGTATTTTATTGAAGTAAACAGCAGCCTGCACAGAACATCAATTTTATCAAAAACATTGTATACTTGTCCAATACAAGTTTTGAGCAAGGTCAAAGACTTGAGTTCACATATGTAGAGAGTAAAATGTGCGAAGGTGCAACCCTGGAACCTTGACATGCCTTCATGAACAGAGAAAGATAACAACTACACAAACAACTAAAATGAGATTCTAGTCCATTTAATCTCCTCGACAAATAGTAAAGCTACTTGGCCAGCTAGTTGGAAGAAATTCCACAAAACTGCCGTTGAGTTTCTTAGTGGAAATAAAGCTTGCATATATACTAAAGAGAAGCAAATCTGGTGGTGGACAAGCTTACCTATCAGGTTAGAACCCACACGAAGACATAATTCAGAACCATCTTATCCTAGCATGACCATGTGTCACAGAGAAAAGAGAGAGAGAGAGAGAGAGTCCCTTGACAGCGCCCTATTAAGTTTATTAAGAAAAAATTGCATGTCGCTGTTACTCGAAATTCCAATAGAAGTCAAAAGAGCTTCAAAAATAGGAGGTTATGCCTGTAAATTACTGCCTTGCCAAACTTTACAACAGTAGCGGTAGCAAATGCACTGAACGTATGATATGACTTATCAGCACACACAGCTCTAGAAATGATTAATAACGTACTCATTTTAAAGGCTTAGAAAATTTTCATAATTTAAACAAATTTAAAATGAAAAAGAAGTTTGCATCACACTTAAGTTATAGATAATTATAGATCTAGAACTCCATACCTTCATCGGCGTTACATTATATGTAGAAACACCAGTTATTGGAGTTGAGCTGCGATTTTCTGCAGTGTAAAATGCAAGTGCACTTTCACCTGGTTTAACCCTTACCTACAAAAACCAAGAGCATGAAGATGAGAATACAATTGCAACAAGACATTTTCAGGTACAAAATCCCTAGTAAAAGCAACCTCTCTTTGTGTAGGAGTGAATTTCCACGGCATCCCATCAGCAACATCTGCATTGAATTGAACAACAATCTCCCTGCAAATACGAAAGTAAGATTTCAACCAAAAAATAAAATGCAATTTGTCCTTTAATAAGTCGTGCTTAAAATGGAGAAAATATGGATTTCTGCATAGCACTCAGCAACACGAAGATATCTTCTAAAGTAAAAATATGTCACTTCTTGGGAATAAAGCATCTGTTTCTCCATTGATAAAAAGTCCATGGGTAGGACTTTTGGATAGATATTCAATCCTGCGAATGAACCATGACTGATGTTTCTACCCATTGAATTGTGATTGATGTTTCTAACCATTTTTTAGTAATTGGGAAATACCAGAACCTAGCAGAAGAAAATCAAAATTCAAGTTGATGAAAGACAAAATTGCATGTAGAAAGGCTGCATGAACGACTTCTCTAGCAAAAAAAGTAGGAAAACAGCTACTCAAAGAGTGATAGAGGGGGGGAGAGAGTGTGTGTGCATGTGTGTTAAATAAGCAAATGATTGCTAACCTCTCCATGAGGTTATTAAACAAGAAAAAAAGTCCTTGCAGTCAATACATTTGAGCAAATATGGCTGTTATGAACTACCATATTAACTTTTGGAATTGTATACCCACTTCTAATGTTTTCCTTAAAAATATGTTACGTTGGACATGCCCTAGTGTTTCCTTTATCATTATGTTTGATCATTGGAAAACATTAATTTATAATAAGGATACCCTCCCTGCCACACCACCCCCCCCCCCCCTCCCTCTCTATACAAAAAAATTGGCATACTTCTTTCGGGGTCACCTGATTTTTCTTTTCGTCTACTAAGTCTAAACTAAGCTTTAGCATATGCTTCATGCAATAGAGACAAATGGCACTTGAAAAGGTTTATCTTTCTATTTGTATTTCTGGATACATTTCTCAATGATTCTTTTAAAAAATAAAAAAATAATAAAAAATATATATTGTTTGTAGTCAATCCAGGTAGGGAGTGAAGTCATGTGTACCTAGGGAAGTGAATTGTTTGTTGATCAGGAGTCTTGAGTCTAACTCTGTTGAAATATCCCAACATCATCCTATATAGACTAAGAACTCTGATTGGAATTAAGAAACATTACATTATTTATCATTTCTAGATTCGGTTTTTCACATTTGTCTAGATAGAGGATTACATAGAGTCATGAACTTCATAATAATTTAAAAACAAATAGATTTTGAGGTTTATGATGGATTCCCAAACCATAAATTGGTTCACATCTGTGAGGCATCTTCAGGTGAAACTATGAGAATAAAGGATCTTTTCCATTGTGAGCCATGTGAGGATTAACTTCTCATCAGATCTAAAGGTTCCTCGAACTTTCCTTCATCATCATGTGTAGGTCAAATATCACCTTGAATTGCTAATTCATCATTATTTTGAGCATGTCAATCTGTTGCTCCATGAGCTCCATACCTTAATTAAAACTTCATGCTTAGATCCTTTGCACTTGTTAATTGAACAAAGGAGAACGTGAGGAGAGATCTTAGCTCTAATACATTTGATGCAGTCCAATTATGTGTAATTATCAAGAGAGAAGATCATAAGTCAGACAATACAAGAGATGATGGTGAGGGCATTCATATGCATAAAACTAAAATAAAATTTTTAAATGTTACAATAAAAACATTATAAGATCTTCTAAGCAGGCATCAAAACCTAAAATAGTAACCTAATGACATCTAAAACATTGATGACTTGGAAGATACACCCTTGCATAACAAACCAATTCAACAAAACAGATTTGGCTCACTACCAAAATAAGCTCTATTTGCTTCCCCATCATAGTCTTAACCTTTACGAGTTGGCTCTAGATTTCTGGCTAGAGCAACATTGGGTGAAAAAAAAAGAGTAGGTAATACCTTTATAGCAACTATGAAGACCTATGTTACTACTTAAGTTCATCTGACCATGGGCAACCCAACAAGGTTTTCTAAGACTTGAAAGTAAGTTTAGGCAGAGGAAAAAGAAGAAAGGTTTTACCTAAGGATTCACATTCATTGATAAATCGCAATTACAAGTGAAAGTGCCAAACCAAAATACAACACCTAAATGATCATGCATCATTTCATTGTCACAGTTGTAAAATCATATCGTGGTTCAAAGAGATGGTTTTAAGAGTATGCAAGAAATAATAGTTATCAGATTGAAACTTCGTCACGGGGAAAAAATAATAATAAATAACAAAGAGAAACTGTTATTTTACAAACCAAATGAAAAGCCATTATTACCTTGAAGTGGTGGTCCCTTCACGAGCATGCCGGGCGATTTTCTCCTCCACACTCTGCAGAGACTCATTCCTTGTCACAAGCCATGAACCCATTCATTATTGCCAACCAAATTCAAAAACTAATAGCATCATATTGAACCAAAAATTGGCGATCTCAATCTCAAAAACTGTCCCAATTGAAACTAATTCGAAGAGAAAAGCGCAACAGACGACAACAAATTACCTCTCGGCGCTGAACGGTGCCGCCATAACCAGTGGCCTGGCAGAAACGGCGGTAGAGCGGGACGGCAGCGTAGGAGGCGCCAACCATGGCACCAACCACGGCGAGGAGGTACATGAGAATGTTCCGCGAGCTCCGATCCCGGGCGGCGGCGGCGGCGGCGGCGCCACCGGACACGAACCGGAACTGGCCTCCGAGGTGGGAGAAGGTGCCGGAAGGGATCGGTGCGGGGATCGAAGGAGGCCGGAATCGAGCCGTGGGAGGAGGGAACGGGGGTGAGTGGGGAAGGGAGCGCGAGCCGGAGCGATGTCGAAGCCGAGAGCCGAGAACGAAGGATCGGGAGGCGAAAGAACGCCGGACAAGGGAGAAAGGAGGAGATTTCGGGAACGGAGGCATTTCGGGGTTTGGAAGAAATTAGACTGCAAGAAGGCTTCTCTATAGGGTTTCGACTTGTCCAATTTCAGTTTATGACTAATAATTCCTCGGTAGAGAAACCCTGGAAAGAGTCTTTTCTTCTTCTTTCTTTCTTTTCCCCGTTTTAATTAAGAAAGGGGAAGAACCGGGAGCGAGAGAGGAAGAGGAGGAGGAGGAGGAGGAAGAGAGCGTGGGGGAGAGAGAGAAAGAGAGAGAACGCGGGAGAAAGAGAGGGCGTGGGGGAGCTACGGCGAAAGAGGGAGAGATGGAGATGGTGGTACGGCGAGGAGAGAGGAGGTTTGGAGCGGTGGGGACGTGGAAACGGCGACGGGAGAGGCGAGCGTGGACGAGGAGAGAACTGATGGGGGGAGAGGAAGAAGTGTTCGGTTGAACAGGGGGGGAAACTAATGGACCCCTTGGGTCTGGGCCAGGCCCAGTGTCTTCGCACAGCATCTTTTTCGTTCATATTTAGCTGCTATGGTCCGGGGTATTGCAATTTTTTTTTTATTTTTTTTTGGTTGATCTTCTTCTTCTTCTTCCAAACTGTTTGCCGAGCTTGCGGAACTCCCTGCATACGGTCATATGGTCTGCTGAGAGCTATAGTTCCTCTAACCACCTATTGGTTCGAGCTGTTATGGATGCTTTACCTTTTATGGGCTTATTTATTGCCTATACAGTTCTGATCTCTGTATAAACATTGATAGGTACGTTTGGATCATGACAGAACTAGACGGAAGAATTGTTATGGTTCTTCGGAGGCAGCTAGCCGTAGTATTCGATCCTACTGGTCATGGTGAATTAAAAAAGACAGGGGAAGGCATCATTCAAATGGTTGTGACATCAATGATAGGACAAGAAATATACAAATTTTTGACAGAGCAGTGCTTCTTCTAAAGCAAGTGTGGTATGTCTCGAAGATGCGGGGGGGATTTGATTTCAATGGGTATTCTTGACTCTACAAGATATGGATATTCGATGCGATGTAGAGTTCCAACAGGATATATAGCATCATACCGTTTTAATGAAGGGTGATAAGTGCTGCAACATATATTAGTTGACAGGAGGTAGTTGTAGTAGGTAGCATTTCAATGGAGTTCGTAGCACGATAGAGCCATGATGCTTGGAATGGCGGAGTAACTTTTGCCATGGTGCACTTTTTCCGAGAAATCTCTAAGACATGCAAAGTTACGGATGGCAGGATAAGCAGATCCGAGCAGGACTCGAGTTCTTGCCAAGCTAAGTTGAACTAGGTATTGCCCGAAAGAAAGGGACCAAAGGGGGTATTATGTGAGAGAATTGTTATCCGGGGCATCGATGGAAGCCAAAAGGTGGAGAAAGTTGGAACATGGCTCTTGATTGCCACTACAATACCCAAAGTCCATATCATGCTCTAGACTTTGGCCCCACGGGATTGGAAAGAGGTTGATGCCTCTCTTTTGTTATAAAGCGGAGAGTCGCAATGGAGTTTTGTTTATCCTTTTGGGGTGTGAAGCAAGGTTCCACGAAGGAAAGAAAGATAAAAAGAACGGGAGGGGAAATTTTTTTTTTTCAAAAAAAAAGAAGAAGAAGAAGAGGAGGAGGAGGAGGAAAAAAGAATTTGTTTTTGATATTTTGCTTGACTTTTGATTATTTGACAATTTCTTGATGTATCTTTTCTATGATTTATTATAATTTTTTTTTCCCTCCTGTATTAAACTCTTTTTAACAGTTTTCGATGAGTTATTTTCCGTTGGTGAACACTAGGAATAACCTCTGTACTTGTTAATAATAATAAATTTCTATAAGATGGAACAGGCTAAATTTCTATAATTTTTGCTCATGGAGTTTGTAACAAAAACAGCAATTACCCATATTGACGAAAATAATCTACAGCTATCTAAGCATTAGCATAGACATTGATATAGAATAATACAATTTTGTTAGCGGATTTGCGTTTAGAAAAATAATTCGAGCCTTGTTTCTCACTGTGTTGCATAAAGGTTGTCAACCTCGGGCGACCGGGGATGACCGAGGGCCAGGACAAGCCCAACCGAACATAAAAATGACCGATGATCCTTATTAACCCAGGCACTGGCCATCCAAGGCAAAAGGTAACTCCAGGTCAGGAGCGCAGACAGTATCTGCCCCAAAAGACGTGTTTCCGGTTTTAGATTTTTTCAAAAAAATTCTCCTCTTTATTATGTCATTTCTCCCATATTATTACCGAACACTTTTTTTAAAAAAAATATTCACTTAAAAATTTATAAAAAAAATATTATTCTCCCGTATTATTACCGAACACTTTTTTTTCAAAAATATTCACTTAAAAATTTATAAAAAAAATATTATTCTTTTAAGCAATCACATCTCGAATCCAGCACCAGGATCGACTACATAGTCATAGTCGGCCTCACAAACTTTAAATATCATCCCATAGATCATGTTAAATCTAAGTACATGATATTCTCATTATTTTCAAAAATTAAATTTAATTAACCAAACACTATTAAAATAATTTAATAATAATAAATAGTCAACTCATTCAATTCATGATCATTAAATGATCAACTTATTCATTACATGGATATCAAAAATAAAATCAACTAAACAATCTAAAAAAATTTCTGGTACCCGATCTCATGTCCGACCCAATCCTTTCCATGCATCATGTGATTCTAAAAAAATAGAGAAGTGGAGAGTAAGCTATACCATCCAATAAGGATTCCATACAGCCATACCAGTAATAACATACTTTGAAAATAACAAGAAAATAATAGTATATCATATTATGCAACCAAAAACAACTTAAATGACATATATAATAAAATCTTTGATAAAATCATGTTTTCTTGTTATATTTCAATTTAGTCATCATTCTTCTTTAGGATCCTGGACTAACCATGGTCATACTTCAGCCCATGACTAGCAATCTCAGTATCATACTTCAGCCTATGACTAGCAAGCACATTGTCACACTTCAGTTTATGACGGACAATCTCATTGTCACACTCCAATCTGTGACTGGCAATCTCGGTATCACACTCCAGCCTGTGACTAGCAATTTCATTGTCATACTTTAGCATGTGACTGGCAATCTCGTTATCACACTCCAGCATGTAAATGGCAATCTTAGTAACCACGATCTCGTGGCGTAGCTAGTTCAAACACCCAATCTTTTTAATTATCACTTTATCACATCTTAGATACGTTTTTAAACTATACTCTTTTCAAGATTTACAACAATTGGTATCATAATCCAAACTATCTAAATAGTCATGTCTGATAGGAATATATCATACAAAAATATAAATAGCAAACTAACAATCATAATTGTCCATCATGAGAAATTAAAATATATAATGCATAAATAAGCATGCATGCCAATGCTCATGTCCAAGGATCAAAATCATGCTATGTAAAATATATTTATAAAATGGTGATCATGTCCAAAAATTCTTACCTCAACTGACAATAGACTTAATACATTAGATACCAGAATGAACTCGGATCTCGATCTAGGTACTAGGAAATTCACTCGATACTTCCTGTCTAGAAAATTATCCTTCTGTAATAATAATCTTAATATCAATAAATAATTATATAGTAATTATAAATCTCAAAACCTTCTATCCAATTTCATCAGTAGCTCATCCACCAATCCCTAGTCATAACTTTACAAATTTTTGATCCCCAGAGGAAAAATTTTTTTATCGATCTTCCTTTCTAAATATTTGTTTATCTATCACGCCATTCTTTTCTCTCTCTCTCCTCTTCTCTCTCCTCTCTCTCCTCTTCTCTCTCCTCTTTCTTCTCCTCTTCTCACTCTCCTCTTTCTCCCTCCTCTTATTCTCTCTCTCCTATTCTCTCTCCTCTTTTTCTCTCTTCTTTCTCTATTTCTCTCTTCTCTCTTCTCTCTTATCTTCCTCTCCTCTTTCTCTTTCTTCTTTCTCTCTTCTTTCTTTCTCCTTTTTCTCTATCCTTTTCTCGCTTTTCTCTCCCTCCTCTCTCTCTTTCTTCTTTTTCTCCCTTTTTTTTTTTTCTTTTTTTTCTTTTCTTTCTTTTTCTTTTCTTTTCTTTCTCTTCCTTCCTTTTTTTTTCTTCTCTTCTCCTCTTCTTTTTCTTTTTCCTTTCTCCTTCCTTTTTCTCCTCCTGCTCAGCCGAACAGAGAACCTACGCTCCCTATGCTCTCCCCCCAAAGTCCCAAAGATCTCACCAAAAAAAGGTTGTCCGAGACTACGATCCACAACAGTGCAGCCTCCAGTCCTGAACCGGCGTCCAATAACGATGGCGGCATCGGAGAACTAAGATAATAAATTCTCTCCCTTTTTTTGGCTTAATTTCTCCATTCGACCCAGAACTCCGATAGTCCGGATTTGTGGAGGAGGAGATCCCTCCTTATAGATGGAAAAGCCTAATTCCGGCTCAATTTAGAGTTCCTCTCGGAGAAGGAGAAGGAGAAGATTCCCATCGGGAGTCTTCTTCTCATATTTATTTTTTTAATTTTGGACTGGGATTACATTCTCCCTTCTTAAAATAATTTCATCTTCGAAATTAGTTTAATTGAGATTTTAAACTTTGAAAGTAACCAACCCTTATGTCATTCTCGAACTTCTAATTAGTCTACCTCTTAAAGTACATGTTTCTCAAATCTTAAGGTATCGAAATTATATAATACTCAAAACTTGATCCTTTCTATTTATAATACATATCAAATTCTCTTAAGCTCTTCCAAAAGAATACTAATCTTTTGATATTAATATAATTAATTATTGTTGATTAATTCTACAGAAAATTCATAATGGCCCAAACTTTGGATATACCTAATTTTAACATCATCTTCAAGATCCTAGATGATCCCTTTCTTAGATGTTTTCTTCATGAGTCCCTAACATAACAGAGCTATATCATATCTTTATTTTGATCCTTATAATTTACAGTACATGATAAATTCTCTTAATCTTTTTTAAATGAACATTAACGTCTCAACCTCGAATTAAAATACATAATTCTTCACTCCTGAAATTTATTTCTCTTGATTAACTCCACATCATAATCGATCCTGTTCTATACTATTAACACCGACAAAAATAACTTTGAGCATTAAACACTTTCTACAATCTAAAACCTTCCTTCTCTTAATCTTTCCTATAATTTTAAGATTAGACTTTCATTTCAGGAAAACCTTAACCCTCTTCAAACAATAAGATCACAATATCAAAACTAAAAAGAGCTTTGTATCAAAGTATTCCCGATCTAAGCCTGATAAAAGAATCGTCACATGTTTTTCTAAATTTTGAAGATGTCCAAAAAAAATTTTCTTAAAGTCCTCTACACTAGAAAAACCTATTGATAAAAATTGCATGGCAACACATATATAGACTAGCCCGGGAATCAATAAAATCTTGTTACTAAAATTTAAATCAATTCTCCCATCATAATACTTCTAAAATTAAAGTTAACATTCTTAATTAATTTCAGAATAACTCAAACCACTACACTTTCACTGTATACTCTGGTCTAATTTATCAAATTATCTATGTTCACTAAATGAATCCTCCCAGAAATTCACCTTACATTAGTACCAGAAAAATTCGAATTTACTAAAGCAAAGCTTTCGAGTCTCTTTATCTTATCCATTCCTCAGGCATATCATACCAAGATTAATCCTGACCCACTTTCCATATTTAAAATCATTACCTAAATTTCACCATTCTTTTAAGACATTAATAATTTTAGTCCAAGTCTGAATTAATCATACTTTTCTTGATAATTCAATTAGATAATCTAAATCAACTTTTCTTTTAAAAGGTTAACTTTAATTCTAACAAAGTAAATGACTCTAAATCAATATTCTTATGAGTATGATTGATCATGTTATTGCTTATAGAGCTATTTTACTATAATTCTTAACATCAATTGACAACCATTTAAAATTTTGCTGCTCGTAGCTAAACTCATATAAGTCTCCCAAAATCAATTACTCTACTTAATGCAACTTCAATAACATGATAACCTAGATCTTCTTATAGATCCTAATTAACTTAGAGTTTAACATACCCAATAATCTCTAACAAATATAGGAAAGATCAAGTAATCCAATCCAAAACTTCTAACAAAAACTATCAAAAATCTTACCAAAATATATATATCATATCCGCAAAATATAATCTACTCTACCAATAGAAAGTTATAAATCTTTATCCCAAATACCTTTTCCCTTACATAATTTCAATCACGATCCACAAACAAGTTCTTCAAAAAAATTTATCTTTCTAATATCATTAAACTCTTTCATAATCTACACCCTGAACATTTTCTTACAACAATCTCAAAATTACAATCCGATAATTAACAACAAAACTAGCATATTATCATGATCTGCATCAATATCAAGTTTAGGATTTCAAAATCATTCAGTTAATAATTAAACATACATATTCAGTATAATCCATTAACATAACATACTATATTTTTAGGCCGTTACTTTTAATGCTTGGATCAAACCCACTTATCAAATGCAAAGATACATCTTATCCAGCTCTCCAATATTCATCATGGCTTACTTATCATAATCAAATAATATAAAACATTCAGTTCTTTACACTCATCTTAGATTAATCTCATTACCTATAGTAAAGACAAAAATTATATTCTCTTTTTTGCACAAGTCATATACCGAATCTTATGCACAATACCTAAAGATTAGAAATTCAAACTTCGAATCCATTCTTGCAACTTTTATCATGTCCCGACTGATCATAACATTGAGTTCAAATACTTCTTAAGTTACAATCCGTAGTAATCATAATCTAAATTTCGATATCACTTAAATCATATCCTAATCACTTATATCATAGTTCCAAGTGATCATAACTTAAGCTTCGATATCATCCATGTCATATCCTAATCACTTATATCACGGTCCCATACAATCATAATCTAAGTTCCGATATCATTCTATCATTTCCTAATAACCTCCATGTTATTTTCTAACTACTTATATCACAATCCCAAATAATCATAATCTAAGCTCCGATACCACTCCGTCACGCCCATAACCTAGCACCGGGATCGGCTACGCGACCGGCCGCACAAATTGTAGGTATCACTCTAGAGATCATGCTAGATCTAAGTACACGAAATTCTCATCATTTTCAGAAATTAAATTTAATTAACTAAATATCATTAAAATAATTTAATAATAATAAATAGCCAACTCGTTCAATTTATGATTACTAAATGATCAACTTGTTCGTTACATGAATATCAGGAATAGAACTAACTAAACAATCTAAAAAATTTATAGTACTCGATCTCATATCCAACATAACCTTACTATGCATCCTGCGACTCTAAAAAATAAAGAAATAGAGAATGAGATTTACAGTCCAGTAAATACTCCATACAGTCATACCAGTAATAATATAGTTTGAAAATAATAAGAGAATAATAATATAACATATTATGCAACCAAAATAACTCAATTGGCATGTACAACAAAATCTTTGATAAAATCATATTTTCTTGTTATGTTCCAATTTAGTCATCATTCTTTTTTAGGATCCTGAACTAATCACGATCATGCTCCAACTCATGACTGGCAATCTTTGTATCATATTTTAGCCTGACTGATAAGCTCGTTATTACACTTCAACCTATGACGGGCAATCTCATTATTACACTTCAGCATGTGACTGGCAATTTCAATGTCACACTCCAACTGTGACTAGCAATCTCATTATCACACTCCAGCCTGTGACTAACAATCTTAATAACTACGATCCCATGACATGACTAGTCCAAACACCCATTCTTCTTAATTATTACTTTATTACATCTTAGATATATTTTCAAATAATACTCTTTTTCAAGATTTACAATAATCGATATCACAATCCAAACCATCCAAATAGTCATGCCTGATAGGAATATATTATACGAAAAATATAAATAGCAATACCATCAATCATAATTGTCCGTCATGCAAAATTAAAATATATAATGCATAAACAATCATGCATTCCAATGTTCATGTTCAAGAATCAAAATCATGCTATATAAAATATATTTATAAACTGATGATCACGTCCATAAATCCTTATCTCAACTAACGACAGACTTAATACATTAGATACCAGCCTGAACTCGGATCCCAACCTAGGTGCTAGGAAATTCGCTCGATGCTCCTTATCCAGAAAATTATCCTCCTACAATAATAATCTTAATATCAATAAATAATTCTATAATAATTATAAATCTGAAAACATTATGTCCAATTTCATCAATGGCTCATCCATCGATTCTTAATCCCAACTTTATAACTTTCTGATCCCAAAAAAAAAATTAGATCTTACTTTCTAAATATTTATTTATTTATCATCAATGGCTCATCCACCAATTCCTAACCCCAATTTTATAATTTTCTGATCCCCGGAGAAAAGAATTTTTTTAGATCTTACTTTCTAAATATTTATTTATTTATCTTACCATACTTTTCTCTCTTTCCTCTTCTCTCTCCTCTCTTCTTTCTCTCTCATCTTTTCTTTCATCTTCTTCCCTTTTTTTTTTTTTTTTTTTTTCTTTCTTTCCTCTCTCCTATTTCTCTCTCCTTGATTTCTCTCTCATACTCTCCACGATTTCTCTCTTCTTTCTGTTTCATCTTTCTCTCTTTTTTCTTTCTCCCCTTTTTTTACTCCTTTTCTTTTCTTTTTTTTTTCTCTTCCTTTTTTTTTTTTTTTCTCAATTTTTTTTCTCCTGCTTGGCTGAACAAAGAACTTGCACTCTCCCCATGATCTCCACCCAAAGTTTCAAAGATCTCACCAATAAAAAATTATCCAAAATTGCAATTCATAGCAATACAATCTCCAATTCTAGTCCGATGTCCAACAATGACACGGTGTCGTAGAACCAAAGTAAAAAATTTTCTCTATCTTTTTTTTAGCTTAATCTTTTCGTTCGATCCAAAACTCCGGTAATCTGGATCGTAGAAATGAGATCCCTCCTTATAACCAAAAAAAAGTTTAATTTTAGCTCAATTTAGAGTTCCTCTCGAAGAAGGAGAATTCTTCTCAAATTTTTCTTTTGTATATTGAGCCTGGTATTACAAAATACACAACCGACTTTAAGACCATACATCCATTTTATTGTAAATAAGGTAAGGTTGCAGATTCAATCCAAAAGAATCAAAGAAGAAAGTTTCCATGACGCTAGGTTAACGATGGGAAGATTACTTCAAAATGCTCTCAAAATACATAAGTATTCCTGCTTGAAATCTTATCCCACTTGAAATCATATGTGGCATGAGCCCAGAGCACAATCCGACAAGAAAAACACCCACATAAAAATCAGTAACATACTTAGGGATCACCAGTTCGGATATCTGCATATACAAAGGCTTATCATATCAAAAGCAAGTAATTCTGCAACTTCAAAGCTACCAAACACAGAAAATCACTGAGAGATGAGGTACTTATATCACGCTAAAGGAGTCATTCACATAAATAATCTCACCGACACTGAACTTCTGAAGTAGGGGCTTAGCAACTAAAAGAAAGGGAAACCACAAAAACTCATTCAGAAAATACATGAAAGGTGGATAATGGAGAATACCGATGATACATATAGCAAGAGTTTAAAGTAGAGTTTAGAATGCCCCCAATGGAAAAGATGGGACACTCACTTGGCCAACATCATCCTCACAAACTCATCATAGTTCACTTGCCCGTCACCATCAATATCTGCTTCTCGTATCATCTCATTCACTTCCTCATCTGTTAGCTTTTCTCCAAGGTTTGTCATCACGTGGCGGAGCTAGACATCAAAAAGAATCAAGGTTTTGTCAACCAACAAAATTTATGATACAGGAGTCCCACTGGAGTCTTTGGAAAGGCAACGAAGTATGGAAAAACAGCTGATGATGGTAAGCCCACTTCTTCAGGACATCCAACACCATCAAACATTGAAAAGAGGATAGGAAGCTCACCTCCGCAGCAGATATAAAACCGTTTTGATCCTTGTCAAACACTTTGAATGCTTCCTTAAGTTCTTCCTCAGAATCAGTGTCCTTCAAATATTGAAGCTCCATGCATTAGAAAAACTTGAACAAATGGATGCAGAAGTTATTTGCTTTCATGTTCATGCACATGACGCTAAAAGAGAAGTTTCATATGGATGTGCAAAAACTTGTGCGCATAACAAGACACCAAATTCATGGTACAAGAAATTCAAGAATGTAAATAACAAAATAAAATAATGTGTTCACGTATAAAAACAAGACCAAGTAGCCTAGCAACCGAACAAAGAAGTCTAGCAACAAGGCAGGAGGAATTACAACTTACTTCAGATGCTTCCTTACAACAATGTGCAAAAAAAGGCAGAATAAATTTATCAGAAAGGAACAAGCAAAATACTGACTATCAAAAAGAAAGTAGACACAGGTAATTCTGAGTAACATATTCTACCTATTGACCGGGAATAAATTACCAACAACAGGGTGCGGAAAACTCAATCCTGTCTTCATTAACCCAAGAATCAGAGAGTCAACTGGACATGAATGATCCATAGGATGCTAGCAACAAAGATGCACTAACACTGCAAAATAATTGTTACTTTGAAAATTGCTGGTAGAGTTCTCTGTATGTACAAGCCAACTTAAGATTGGTATCCTTTTCTTGACAGAATTCCTGAAACATATTTTAGATCTCTAAATTCTCTTTTTAAGCAAACTGAGACGGAGAAGAAATTTTACACAAAGTGATGCAATTCTCGAAGACTACCTTGCTTTCTGCCTTATGACTGAATAAACAATCATTAACAGCTTACTAACAGAAACAAATTATTTATTTCTTGAAGTGGACCATCTCTAGAAACACATTTGATACAAATGGAGCAGCCAATTGACAAACGAGGATCAAGGAGAAAACCTGAATAAGTTTGGAACATTAAGCAATTTATGTGACAACATGACCATAAAGCACAAGCATTATTCCATCTATTTAAGATTAATTTTATAAATCTTTCTTTGCCAGTTGTCCTTATCACTGGTTAAACAATCTAAAAACAAATATATTTGAACTTCTCCCACATTCCCACAGATTCCCTTAGACAGGAAGTAAGACCCTTCTCCTAACAAGGTTCTTCTCTGCACTATCATACATGCATCTCAGCTGGTTCTGCATCTCTTTAGCATCAAGTGCAACTCCAATGCTATGTCAAGTTTACTCTTATTGAACTTTCCTACAGCTGAGAGCACGCCCATCTCAGGATTCACATCCATAAGGCTGGAATCCTGTAATCTTGTGTGTTTAAAATTGGCTTGTTGATCCAATACTTTTGCCCACACAAGACTCTCAGCCTGATTTCATACTGCAATTGACCCTTTACTTCTCTTAAAGCAATTAATTATCAACTAAAACTTCATAAACACATTGACTTCACCTAGACCACTACAACCTAAAATTGAAAGTTCTAGTCTACCTCTACATTCATCAGTGTAAAACGCACAAGACAATCCATAGTTATCGCATCAACATTTTAGTAGTTACCGGGGGCCTCATTTTCATTTTCCTTTCTCCACCAAAACTACATAAAGTTCATGATATAGCCTAGGCAACTAAAAGCAAAAATCTAGTTGTCATAATTGAGATAAACTTTGATTGACAAAAGCATAACCAGAATCCAGGTAACTTCAGGCTGGCATATTTGGCAGGAGACAGCATGTATTAGGAATTTGCAAGATCTGTTGTGTGGACTGATTTCCACATATTTATCCTTCAGCCAGTTCTTGTTATCACAAAGATCAGTGATAAATATAATTTTACAATTTACCCACACAAGGCATGCATCTAAGTCAACCTCACAGTCTTCAATTATACAGTCCTTGCCTAGGCCACAGACTTCTCAGTTGATCTAGGCCTCAATCTTGGTCCTACTTCCCAGAACTCAATTCAATCAAACGAGTATGATTCCAACAAAATCTATGATCCGCATACAGTAGAACATATATCCAATCATACTAGAATATACCAAAAAAACAGATAGCTAACTTGCAGGATACAGAGAATGGACTTCAAACACTAATTAAATCACCTTACCCAGCATCACTGCTAAAACTGCAGCAAGCTGTTTTCACGAAAACTTTCTTAAAGCTCCAAAACAACAAAAACATCATCTTTTATCATCCAATAATTTTACCAGACTTACATGGCTTAGGTAAAAAATAAAAAAAAAAAAAGAAATATAAGCAACAGTTCAGAGTCAGAAGGGACGTAGAGCTGCAGCACCACAGTGGCAGGTAATGTCACACTAGTGTGGGTAAGAATCCTCGTGACACTGCAATTCTTAGGTAAGAGCATGGTAAGTCATTAGATGTAATAAGAGTTAACTAAAGTATCACAAATTAAGACCTACACAAAGCTAAAATTCGATATCAAGTACAAGGATCATAGGTAGAGACCATGATCAGGATTAGGTTAGAGTAGCCAAAGTTTTTTTGATGGAAAAAAAAAAATTTGGACCATTTCTCAATTTGTGCATGTCATCCTTGCGCAGGGGCCATGCTAATTTTCTCTGTATCATTCCAATTTTATCAGATGTCTTTGAAGAGACGAGTAGTCAAAGTTAACATGGTATTTCGAAAGTAATGGAGAAAATAGCATAAATACACAAAGTCAGTTAATGTCGGCAACCTTAGTGAGGATTGATATAATCCACATATTCTACAAAGCAAGACATGGTAAATAGTTAGACATCGAGCACATGTAAATACAATTAACTAAGTGATATAACATATGAACCATGGTTACATTTTGAAGATGGCAATCAATTAGTCTGTCGGTTTAAAAGTAAAAGTGTTAAAATTCCCCTTCACAGTAGTCTAGCCGAAGCTGCTGCTTCTTAAACTGTAATGTCTAAGTGGATCACAAGGTGGACTTTTACTTTACCTAGACATGAGTTATTAAACAAACGTATGGACGAAATGGTTGTAATTAAGACAGTGGACTATCATCTAGTTAACAGCATTTCAAATCAAGAAGAACACCTAGAAGGTACAGATTATCAGTTGAATCCATCAAGAAAATTCTAGACTGATGTAGCCAGATGAAAGATGATTCCAAAGTCCAGGGGAAAAAAACCAATGATCACAAAATTGTTATCAATTACAAGGAAAAATCAGAGCATAGTTTAAGTCTTGACAGATTAAGGATATTCCTTAGTCTTCAAATATAACAACAAATATCTACTGCTAAGAACAAGTCTGCAACAAGACACTCAGAAAGGAACATCAAAAAGCAATTTTACTAGGTCTAGAATATTAAGTCATGACTTAGTAAGTTCATAAGATACAAAATGGACCCTGGAAGAAGATATACAGCTTACTTTCATTTTGCGTGCCATCAAATTCAAGAACTCAGAAAAATCAATGGTTCCATTTTGATCAGCATCAACTTCATTGATCATATCCTGCAGTTCAGCTTCAGTCGGATTCTGTCCCAAGGATCTCATCACAGTGCTCAGTTCCTTGGTAGTTATGCAGCCTACATGGGAGAAGATCAAAAGCAAATAAATACCTAGTAATGACCTCACTAGACTTCTTGTTCAAAGGCAAAAATATGTAACAATACCAGTTTGTTATCCAATTCATTTTTTAGAATATCTAACCAAACAAATTTGAAGTTAATATACTGGATCAATTTTTATCTAACTCAAGAAAATACAATTGGACATTATTATATACCTGCATAAATGATACAACTAATTTATAATCTTACATGCAACTCTACATATGGAGACACAAATGTAGAGAGAGAACCAGGGAGGTGTTGAACTCCAACTGGAAATAGACAGAATGAAGAGGATGTCAACAGAACTGGTTGTGGCAAGGCCAAAACCCAGCTATAGGATGTATGACACACGATGTCCAGAACCTAAATGGAAGTAGCCACAAATCCATGTGCCTGTCATCTATGGATGGCTATGAATGTTTGTTGGAGGAAGAGGCATGGCATGTCTCACTTTTCCAAGGCCAAATCACCACTTTAGTTGGCCACTCTAAGGATACAGCACTCACGTGCTCACTCAAACCTTAAGGATCCACCAAAGGAAGGGGAGAGAGAATAGAGAGAAAACAAGGGAAGAATATTCCAAAAAAATTTACAATCCAATAAACTCAAGGATGTTATCTAGTAGGAGCCCAAGGGGGTATTTATAAATAATACAATAGGAACCCTTTTCTTCCCCTTTCCATTGTGGATCTCCCAATTTTAATAGAACTCTAATTATTAAAAGAACAAATAATTAATATTAAGAATCCTACTAACATCAAAGCTTCACTACTAACTAAATAAGTTAATTAGCAAAAAAGCTTAGATGCTTCTGCCATCATTCTCCACTGGTTGGAGAAGACTCGCCATAGAGTCTTGGTCTTCATGGTAAGGAGAGAGATTGGCTTCGTTGAAGGTTGCAAACTTATCATAATCTCAAAGAAGTTCAATCTTGTAAGCATTGCCATTGTCATAAACATGGCATTCATGCAAGGAAAATGCTCTTTCCCCAAGTATACTCAAACAAGGTCACATACTTTGAAGATGACAAGTGTTCTATCATTATTGGTGTGACACTAGTAATTTGCCATTTGTCTAAGTATTCTCTCTTGTACCTCTTCATGTAGCTAATCTATCTTCTTAGCACACTCATCAACATCTCCACTGAATTGGCATGTTGTTGGTAGTGGAACAGGGTCTAATGGGCTCAAAGAATGTCTGCCATAGATGATTTCAAATGGACATGTCCCTGTTCCTTGGCTCATTGAGTTATTGTAGGCAAACTCAACTTGTGCCAACAAAAGATCCCATTGTTGCACATGTTTGCCAATAAAGCTCTCAATAGATTTCCTAAGCTTCAATTCTCAATCTCAGTCTATCTATCAATCTATTGATGGCTAACGAAGCTGAATTGGAGTTAGCATCCATCTCCCTCCACAAGGTACACCAGAAATGACTCAAACTTTACATCTTGATCAAAGGTAATCGTCTTAGACCTTTAAGGTGCACAATTTTGTGAAAGTAAAACTCCATGATGTAAGAGGTACCGTGTGCCTTGTGGCATGGCACAAAGTCCACCATTTTGGAGAATCGATCAATGACCACCCTAAACGAATCCTTATTATGTTATGGGTAAGCCTACAACAAAATTCACACACACATGGTGCTTGTGGAACTAGCAATAACAAATATAGCCCCATATTCTGACCTCTAGATTTGGCAATATGGCAAACTTGATATCATTCAATATGGCACATTGCATCTTTTTCCATCCTTCACCAATAAAAGTTTTTCTTAATGTGTGCCAATGTCTTGTCTGAATTTGCCAATGAGTTCATTATCATGGAATTCAAAGATAATAGCTTGGCGCAACAAGCACTGAGGCATGCATAGTTGGTTGCTCTTAAATAGGAACCCTTCTTGGCAATGGAATTGCCAATGTGAACGCTCAACACTTGATTCCAGATCTCTCCAAAATCTGGATATTGCTTGTACAACTTTATGACTACGAACCCAACAACTTTCAGTTGCATGTTGGAAAGAAGTACATGTCACTGGCTCAAAGGATCTGCCACTTAATTCTAGGTGCTAGAGCAATGTTTAAGGTGGAATGGAAAAGGCTGAATGAATTCACTCCAAAATGCATGTCAGTGACTAAGCTTATATTGGAAGTTCAAGTGCTTGAGTGCCTCGTGGTCAAAATAGAGAATAAACTCCTTATGCAATAAATAATGGCTCCAATGATCCAAGATGTGCACTATAGCATAGAACTCCTAGTCAAACATCTAGTACTTAAGCTTGTGGCATCGTTCAACTTCTCAATGTAAAAGGCAATAGAAAAGCCTTCTTGGCTGAAAACAGTGCCAATGTCAATGTTGGACGCATCACAATCAGCTTCAAAGATTAAGTTGAAGTTTCGAAGCGCCAACATTAATGCTTTGGTAATTCACCTCTTCAATTCTTTGGCATTTCTTTGAGCTTTGTCAGTCCCTTCAAACCGATCTCCCTTCATACACTCAGTTATCAACGTGACAATGGAACTGAAATTCTTGATAAATCACTGATAAAAAGAAGCCAAGCTATAAAAGTCTCTCGCCTCATCAAGCAACTTTTGCATGGGCAAGCTGACGATGGCATCAACTTTGCTAGGATCCACCTGTCTTCTCGGCATGACATATCCAAGGAACACTAGCATGTTGGTGAGGAATTGACACTTCTTCAAAATTGGTAAATAGCTTCTGCTCTCTCAAGAGTTGAAACACTTGTTGGAGGTGTACCATGTGTTCTTCCTTGCCCTTGCTATACATAAGGATGTTGTCAAAATAGATAACCAATCGTCTAATGAATGTCTTGAAGACTTGGTTCATTAAGCACTTGAATGTGCTTGGGGCATTAAAAAGACAGAAAGGCATGACCCGTCCACTCATACAAAACAAACCATCTCAAGTCTTGAAGGCAGTCTTCCATTCATCACCAGGGTGCATTTGAATTTAGTGAGAGCCAATTCACATGCCAATCTTAGAGAAAATAGTCATGCCATGTAGTTAATTAAGCAAGTCATCAAGTCAAGGAATGGAAAATTGATACTTGATTGTAATCTTGTTAACAGCATTGCTGTCTATACACATACACCATGACACATCCTTCTTGGGTACTGGCAGAACTGACACAACTGATTGACACTCTCCTTGAATAATCCTTTCTCCATGAGTTCTTTCCCATGTCATTAAAACTTTTCATGTTCTTTGGGGTTCATGTGATGAGTATGTTGAGGATGATGGTGTTGAGAGATTACATGTTGATTAATATGAAATCCGAAATAACAAACAAGCATACAATCTAACACAACAATATGTGTTTCAGCTTTTGGCCTACATCCACGAACGAAGATGAGAGAGATTCCACTATTTAAAAAAAAATGGAGTACAAAAAGAACGAGCAATATGCTCTATAATGTGCATCAACTATTTACCTTATTGAACAAAAGATGCGATTACAATATATATAGCCATGAAACCCCAAAAAAATAGGAAAAGACCAAAGCCCATTAGAACACACTCTAAAACTAAATAGAGTTCTATTTGAACTTGGAATCAAGTTCTATTTGAAATAGCACATATAATTAAATCGAGTCCTAAATTAATATGGACTTAAATTACCATCCATAATAAACTTTCAATTGATGTGGATGTGTCTTACTAGAAGTAGAATTTAAGACAAACTCAACAGTTTAACATCTTAAAACAAAAACCAAGTCCAAGCAATGCTTGAACTTGAGAGTGATAATTGACTTGATCATCATATCTGCTGGATTATTTGTTGTAGATATCTTCTTTAGTGAAATAATCTCCTGTGATATAACCATATCCAAAATCTTCTTTGATGCACCCAACTCTTTCATCTCAAATTCACTACTAAGCCGAGCCTTCAACTTCCTAATCTCAAACATGCTCTTTACTGCAATGTACATGTCATCAACCTAGAGCAACAAATAAACAAAAGAATCATCTGAAAGCTTCTATGATAAACACAACTTTCATAATCATTCTAAGAGTAACCATGTCCAAGCACAAATACATCAAATCGCTTATACGACTGTTTAGGAGATTACTTCAAACCATATAATGATTTTCTTAGGCAAACATGATCCTCCGTCCCTGCACAACAAATCCCTCTAGCTGCTGCATATAAATCTATTCTTGAAGCTCACCATGCAATAAAGCTATTTTGACATCAAGCTGCTTAAGCTCTAAGTCAAATAATGCAACAATGACAAGCAACACGCGAATAGAGCTATGTTTTACAATAGAAAAAAACTTCATTAAAGTCTATACCTTCGCTCTAATTGTAGTCCTTTACAACCAAGTATACTTTAAACCTTGGTGCTTCAACTCCTGAAATATCTTTTTTTTTTTCTTGAAGATCCATTTACACCAAACAATCTTATAGCCCTGTGATGGTTTTACAAGATTCCATGTCTAATTCTTATGAAGAGACTCAATTTTCTCACTCAGCAATCAACTACCGTGTAGACTCATTACTAGTGATGACTTCATAATAATTGATAGGCACTGCCATAGACAATGCAGAAGAGAACAAATCTACATATGCATATCTCTGAGAGGGTCTAATATATCTCCTTGATCTATCGATGGCTATGGTATACTGCTACTCTTGCATGATATCTATCTCATCAACAATCTCAAGCTCATCATCCTGAACTAACTGAATTGAAATATCACTATGCCATAGATGAATTGAAGGTCTAATCTCAAGCTCTACCTACTTGTAAACACCATGATCTTTATCTGTAGCAATTAAGGTTTTAAATCTCGAAGAACAGCATTGTCCCGATTTTTTCATAAAACAGGATGCGCGGATATCCCGTTCCGTCCTAACACTCGGAACAGGGGATATCCCAAGACATCTCAATTAGGATGTTGGGATGCTAACGGGACATCCTATCCCGATACATAGGATGGTAGCCCATCCTAGTATCCTATGGAACATCCCACTGAGATCTGAATCTTACTAACAATTGACTCCTCTCTCTAATGAAGTATAGCCATTTCATCAAAGATAACATCTCTACACCACAATCCATAATCTTTCATTCTAGACTAATAACCAAAAGAGATATATTTCTATGCCCTTTTTTCAAGTTTATTATCATTGACATTTACATGAGCAAGACAACCAAAAATCTTCAAAATAGAATAATCATCAAGTATACCGGACCACACCTCAATAGGAGTCTTCATCTTAATAATAATGGATGGAGATCTATTCACCAAGTAACAGGCTATATTAACAGCTTTAGTCCAAAAATCCTAAGATAAATTGGATTGAAAAAGCATACACCATGCTAGCATGCTCTCTCTGAAAAGATTATGTTCATGCATTCTATAACACCATTCTGCTGTGACATCTTTCTAACTATGTGATGTCTCACAATAACTTCAATGTCCCATAACTCATTAAAGTGACCCTCACAAAACTCCATATCATTATCCATTCTCAATCTTTTAATATTTTTGCCGGATTGTTTCTTAACAAGTACTTCCCCTTCTTGAAAATGGAAAAGGCTTCATTCTTATACTTCAAAAAATATACCCAAACTTTTCTCCAAAAATCATCAATAAAAATTAATAAATACTGAGAACCACCTTTAGATTTAACAGGTGCTAGAGCCGAAAGATTAGAATGGATATAATCCAATGTATCGTCCTGTAAATGGCTGTACTGAACTTGACTCTTTCATAGACAATGCTCACAAAAGTCAAGCTTCCAGGTATTATGACCATACAAAAATCCCATTTGCTCAAAACAAACATGTCAACCTTATTCACACGACCCAACCGTATATGCCACAAGTACTATCTAAATTTGGATCTGATAAGAAAACTGACACAACACCAACAACCATGCTATCCTGAAACAAGTAGGGGCCATGAGACAATCCGCCTTGGAGTATAATGTGAGCATCCTTTAAAATCTTTAAAGCACCACCTTCATCATAAAATACTATGAATCAAGAGTACTGAAAGAAATCAGATTTCTTTCTCAAATTGGTACATGTCGCACATCAAACAATCCTAATAATACCATCATGCATGTTCATCTGAATGGTTCTTGTACCAACAACTTTGCAGGACATGTTATTCCATATGATCACAACACCATCAATAGGGTGATAAGTATAAAAATAGTTCTGATGAAGACATATATGGTAAGAACATACTAAATCAAGAACCCAAGCATCTCCGAATGAACTGACATATATTGAGAGAACTTCGATATCATTAGAATCATCCTCCATTACATTGGCCAAGTTACCAGCATTAACGACATTATTGAACTTTCCCTTCTTTTCTTTCAGTTTAGGACAATCAGATTTTCAATGCCCTTCCTTCTTACAATAATTGCATTTGCCTTTCTTCCCTTTTCCTTTGGATTTTGATCTACCTCTATTACTTCCTAAACTTAAATATGAATTCTTTTCTTTAGACCTACCTTTAACAACTAGGCCATTCGCCTAATTTTCATCCCAACTTTTAAACATATTTTTTTTAACTCTCTCAAATTTAATGAAGCCTTCATGTCTTCCATGGAAAAGATGTCCCAACCATATAGCATCATATCAACAAAATGCACAAACAAGGTAATGAACACAACAAAATAAGGACTTGATCCTCATCATCAATTTTAACATCAATATTTTTTTAAATATAGAATAATTTCATTAAATTCATCAAGGTGGTCTTTGATAGACATAACTTCTTTTATCCGAAGAGTGTGGAGCCACTACTTTACACAGAGCCAATTTGTTAGAGACTTGTCATATAGATACTCTCCAGAATTAGCCACAAAGCTACAACAAATGGCTTATCTGCAATCTCTTGCAGAATCTTGTAACAATTGAATCGTATTGTGTGCAGGTCCTGGAGATCATTCTTATCCTCTTCCAACAACTTCATTGACAAAGAATCTCTACCCTTTAATGCTTTTAACAATCTCTATTGAACCAATAGGACTCACATCTTCACATGCCAAAGACTGAAATCGTTTTTTTATCGAACTTTTCAATCTCAAATTTCATAGCCATCACAGAGAACAAAATCAACAAATAATTGGAACCCAAAACAAATCTGTTGAACAAATCTAAACTTGAGGCTCTAATGCCAGTTTGTTGCAAAATTACCTATTGATTAGTATAATATCCAAAATAACAAACAAGCATACAATTTAACATAGTGATTTATGCAGTTCGATTTTTGCCCTACATCCACGGACGATGATGGGAGAGATTTCACTATATCAAAAAATGAAGTACAAAAGGAATGAGCGATATACTCTACAATATGCAGCGACTCTCTTTCTTGTTGAATAAAAGATGTGGTTATAGTATATATAGCCACCAAATCCTAAAAAAAACTAGGAAAACACCAAAGCCCACTAGAACACAAACTCTAAAACTAAACAAAGTTCTATTTGAAGTTTTGAACTCGAAATCAAGTCCTATTTAAAATATATATAATTAAATAAAGTTCTAAATTAATATGGACTTAAATTACCATCCATAATAGGCTTTCAATTGATGTAGACTTGTTCTATTGAAAGTAGAATTCAAGACAAACTCAACAGATGGCACTAGGTATACAGTTGATGCTATGTTGGATATCGCACGTAGGAGGTAGTCCAATTGAAATATCATCTAAAATGACATCAACAAACTCTTTGAGAAGTGGTGATTGACCTAGGTAGCTCAAATGACTCATTATTCTCTTCTAGCAGCACCAAGGCACATGCAAAATGAGTCTCCTTACATGCCATGACAAGTCCAAACTTAGCGATGAAGGCGATGGTTTCCACTAGAGGCTTAGGATAGTTATCGATCTTCAATGCTATTAGAATTATCTTTACACCATCCTTCTCGAAGGAATAAGTGTTGTTGAATCCATCATATATAGCTTGATGGTCATACTACCATCAATGTCCTCATGATATGTGACAGGCATCCATATGGATAATATCACACCATGCTTCACCTTGATATCATCTCCCCAACAGAAAATTGGACTAGATAGCATTTTGTCACCTTCACTTTTTTTGCCTTTCCTCAACCACTACAGCTTGAAGGAATAGGAGAGATCCTTGGTGGGCAATTTCAATTTGTCGACCATCAAAGCGGCAATGACATTTTCATAACTCCCACTACCTTTACTGGCATTGCATAACTTGCCGCCTAAAGTGCACTTAGTGTGGAGAATGTTGTGGCGCAACTAGTCTTCTTCATCAACTACCATGGTAGTGCTAAGGCTTCAATGTACTCCTAGCGTTTACCTTGATCGGCATACACCACCTCTTCTTCATCATCCCATTCAACCAGCTGCTCTTATTCTCCTTCCTCTTCACAAGCTTCTTCCTCCACAAAAGATATGCTATTATGGTTTGGACAGTCAACCACAATGTGTCTAAACCCTTGGCAATTGAAGCACTTGCAGGGTATTGGATGAGGTAGAGTTGGAACAGCTTGAATTGACATCCTTGACCTCCTTGACAATCAACTTGGAAGAGCTTGCTTTTGTTGATGGTGATGACTTCAATGCGGAACTTGTCCAGCTAGATGCACCAACTCTATCCTTTCAGAAGCGTGAGCTACTTTCTTTCAATTAATGCTTCTAAAACTTCAATGCCAACTAAATTACATCATTCAACATCAAATAAGGTTGGAGCAACACAATTTGCTCAATATTAGGCTTTAGTCCACCAAGGTATTGCGCTATGGTCTACTCCTCGGGCTTTATGATGTCACACATTATGAGAAACGCGAATTCCATCATATATTTTTCTACATTCATGTCGCACTAACAAAAGTTGAGTTTAAGGAATTTACCTTGATGGAAATATGCAGAGAGGACATTTAGATTAAGCTCATGGTGCATCTTATCCCAAGTCCTAATCTGGCTTTGCCCTTCATGCCCGTGTCATTGCTTCAGATTTTCCCACCATATTAACAGCTACCTTTGAGCTTGATGGTGACTATATTAATGCTTCAATCATTGAGAATTTCATTAAGCTCGAAAACTCATTCAACAGTATAAAGCCAATATATGAACTTGTATGATTGCATTCAACCCTCAAAGTTGGAGATATTGTTGGCTTTAGCCCTTGATTTTGATGACTAACAAAACGTTGAATACATATTTTATACTAATGTTTCAATTATAGTTATGAGTTTCAGGATACAGGCACATCAAATTCTTAATATAAAAGTATCATGACACTCATTGAAAGCTGAGCAATTTTCATGATTTAAAAAATCTTCTCATCTAAAAAAGGCTTCTAAATAGATCAATCGGAGCTTTACTAAAAGTGTATTGAAGTTTTATTAAAGAGCATTTTGAATTTTGAAAGTTGGCACATTTTTTATCAAGTTGCAGAATCAAGTGTCGACTCATGGCACACTAAGTGTCGACACTTCAAAAACTGGCACGTAGAAATTTTTTTTTGGCACGCCAAGTGTCGACTCACAAAAATAAAGTATCGATTCAAGGCCTGAGATTTTTTAAGATACAGAACTATGCCTTTTGGAGGTTTTTGTGTCAAGTGTCGACTCAGGAAATGCAAGTGTCTGACTCAGGAGATTCAAGTGTCGATTCACATGGTTTAAGTACCAACTCAAGGCCTAAAATTTTTCAAGATACAGAACTATGCCTTTTGGAGGTTTTTGTACCTAGTGTCGACTCACAGAAATCAAGTATCGACTCACAGGTTCTGATAGCAATAACGGCTATATTTTCTGAAAGGCAGATTTGATCCCTACAAGCTCCCAACGGCTTGTTTTGCTCCTCCAATAGTCTTAAACCGTTTTTTGCAAGTTTTTGAAGTATGTAAGATTCACCAAACTCATTCATGAAGCATTGAACACACAAGAGACAAATATTCCTCAAGAACTTCACTTCCAAAACCAAAAAGAGAAGATTCCACTGAAAAAGCTTACAAGCCTTTCATTTCAGTATTCCAAAAGTGTCTTTGAAGTGATTCCAAAGAGAAGTCAAGTCAAGCAATCATCAAGAGCCTCAAAGCTTTCATATTCCACTATATAAGAAAGTTTAATTGTGCTTTTATTCTTGTATCTTAGACTTTATTCATTGTTAACCTAGCTTTCAAGATTTTTGAAACTAGGTTGTTAAGGTTGTTGGTGAGCCAAAGTGACAAAACCAACTAGGATTTGACTTATGAGCCCAAAGACAAAACAAGTTGTAAAGGTTGTTGGTGACCTAAATGACAAAACCAACTTAGATTTTGACTTGTGAGCCTTGGAAAACAAGTCGGCTGTAATCTTAAAGAGATTATAGTGAAATTTCCAAGAAAGGCTTGGGAAGTGGATGTAGGTGCTTGAATTTCACCAAATTACTATAAAACTTTGTATTTGTGTGTGATTGCTCTCTCTATTACTTGATCTTCATTCCCTGCATTTAATTTGTTGTTATCCGCTGCATATCTTTTAGAGCTAAATCACTTTGCTTCACAAACACTTCAAAACCAGTACATGATTGTTTAAATTTTTGAAAAACCCAATTCACCTCCTCTTAGGCTCCATTTCTGGGCAACATATATTATTTTGATGCCCAGGTTGTGATGGTTGTGCTGCAGTTTTCGTTTGCACAGGCAACAAGTTTCTTCTACACTCGACAAGGACTATCTTTCATTGTAAAAAGTATTTAGATCTTCAGCTTCTTCATTAGAATGTTCATTTTCATCACCAGAGAAATCCTTGCCAGAATCATAATTAGAATCTTGATAATGTAGGCATTCATTCTACTCCCGACATTGTCGAAGCTACTGATTTTCTTGTCAGAGTTGTTCAAGATAGCGGTGTGGTTTTTCTAATTTGATGTCACGCAAATCTTGCACCCATTCAACATGCTCTTCAATGGTGCAGCAGCGTGCAGGCATTTTGGAGCATGTGCACTAATACCAATTGACACCTCGAGGTGTTGAACTCGACTTGTAAATAGAGAACATGGAGGATGTCAACAAAATTGATTGTGGTGAGGCTGAAATCCTATTATGGGGTGTATGGTACATGATGCCCAAAACCTAAATGGCAGCAGCAGCAAATCCATCACCCATCAAATATAGATGGCTATTAATGGTCGTTGGAGGAAGAGGCACAGTAGATCTTGCTCTTCCAAGGCCAAATCACCACCATGATAGACCACTCTACGGATACATCTCTCACACTCACAAACCCTAGGAATCCACCAAATGAAGAGGATAGAGTATAGAGAGAAAACAAGGGAGGAATAATTTTTAAAAAATTATTCACTATTTAATACACTCAAGGATGTCAAATGAAAGCAGCCCAAGGTAGTATTTATAAATAATACAATAGGAACCCCTTTCTTCCCCTTTCCAATATAGGATCTCCCAATTTTAATTGAACTCTAATCATTAAAGAACAAATAACTTATATTAAGAACCCAACTAACATCAAAACTTCAATACTAACTAAATAAATGAAGTAGTGATAAAACTTTAGACGCCTCCAATGTCAGAACTCCTCTTGTGCCTATTTTCTGATTTGTGGAGTTGCCACGTTTGACACCTACCTAGCCACCATGCCTATGCTACAACGCAATTCTCTTGTCTTCTCTAGACAGACTATAAGCACACTGTCTCAAATAATCACCCTCTCTGAGTTCTAAAATATGTATACTAGTTTGCAAGGCACACAGGCACCTATTGAATATATGGAAGAAATATCATTTCTATAGAAGATAATGACAAATGACAATGACAAGAACCGAATTCAAAAAGATTGTCACCCTTCTTAGATTATTAGAGATGCAAGCACTTCTACCACAGGACATGCATTAGGAGATGCACAGAAAGCAACAACAAAATACAAACCCCAAAACCATCTTATCTTTATTTCCAAGTAAACCAAGACAATACTGGGACCAACAAGACCACAATCCTTGGGAACACCATTTCCCTCTAACCACAATTATTACCTGGACCACAGTTCCTCTCCTGCAACCAAACTATTATTTACCTTTCACACTTTTAAAAAAGAAGCTTGCTGGCTGGCCAGAGCAACCTTGCAGCCACATGTCAAATTTCAACGAACGGACGGCCATAACTCAAAACCAACTGCGAAAGATCAAGACAAAATGCCAAATCCCCTTTCAAGCATGAAGAATAATGAATAAAATATGCAAAAGAAAAAAATGGAAACACGGTCAAGTCAATATCTCTAAGATTCAAAGAGTAGTACCGAAACCACCTAAGATTCCACAACAAAGAAGATTGTTATTCACCTACCCCACCCATCACGCAGATCTTTCCTAATACCGAGCGCGTATCAGTCAACATCTTTTGTACGATAACAAAACTACACAAGAAATCAAACCGAACAATTTCAGATCCTAACCCATCAAGAATACAGATCTCTACCGCGCAAACCGATCTAAAGAGACCAGATCTCACAAATGAACAGCAAATAGCTGCAATCCAGTTAAAAGCTTTCCGTCAACACAAAGAAAGCAAGAAATCACCAAACCTATCAACAACTACAAAATAATCCAGTCACCCGAAACTAAGAAAACATGATATGAACTTATCTAATCACAGTACCGCATCAGAAACGAAGAATAAGACCTTATCAACCAAGATCTAGTGTTAGAGTGTCGGAAAAAGAACAAGAAAAGATGCATCGAGAGAGGGCAAAACGGACGATACCATCACCGTCCTTGTCGAAGAGGCTGAAGGCCTCCTTGAACTCCGCGATCTGCTCCTGCGTCAGCTGCTCCGCCATTGATTCCGATTCCAAGCTAGTAGACCACGACGACACGCCCTCGCTTCGTCTCTCTCACCCTCTCCTGCTCTCTTTGTAGTTTTTTGTGTTTCTTCCCTCTCGGTCTCGGCGGTATCGGAGAGGGCTTCTTCGTCAAGGAGTGAAGCGACTTGGAAGGCTGAGGAGTCGGTTGTTTTAAAATGGGAAGGGCTTTCCCAGTTGCAGGTCTCCACGGAATTTGGTAGGTGGGCGCGTGTCAAGATCCTGGACTTGCATCGGAGCACGTGACGGCTGAGTAGGCGTCCGCGTTTGAAAATGCATAGATTTTACATGCTGGAAATATCTGCCGTCCAGTTTTCCCCGGGTCATACATTTGCCTTTTCGCCTGGGAAAGATTGGAGGTGGTTCAAAAATTTAGGCATCCCCAAACCACGGAAAAAAAAAAAAAAAACAAAACTGAGCCATCGACACAATGCCAGCACGTAAGGATAGAAAAAGAAGTAATTGGATCGAAAACAAGATACATCAAAATTTTATTAATCCAAATTTAAATAATTTATTAAATAAATGAAAAAATATAAATTATTTTATTAAATAAATAATTTAATTTTGTTGATATCAAGTCTCCCAGATCGGGTTCTCTTGACTTGGCTGAAGCGACAAAGAAGTCCCGCGAGCTAGTGGTGTTCCGGCGAGGGACACTCCGATGGCTAAGTTAACAGAGATCTTTAAAGCAACAGAATGGAGGAATCAAAAAGAAAATAGCTCGTGGAGAAGGAAAAGTGTCCTTACCATTCGAAGTCCCCCGTTTACCTTATATAGGCGCGGAACACTACCAGATTCTATTAGGGGCTAGGCTGGAAATGTCCAATCTGCCCCTAGGAGAATCAGGGTGGTGGCCAGATGACACCAGGACGTGGCCACGCCGCGAGATCTGTTGTAACAAAATTCCGGTACCAGCTAGAAGGGGCTTCTAGAGCCTTATGATTAGTATGGGTATGGCTGAAGCAAGTCAGTCGAACCTCGAACGGGTCGGTCGGACCCGTAGTGGAGTGGGTCGTTCGGACCTCTACTGGAGTGGGTCATTCGGATCCCTGGTGAAGTGGGTCACTCGGACATCTGCTGGAGTGGGTAGCTCGGATCTTTGCTGGAGTTGGTCGGTCGGACCCCTGGTGAAGTGGGTCGGTCAGACCCCTGGTGAACTGGGTCGCTCGGACCTCTGCTGGAGTGGGTCGATCGGATCCCTGGTGAAGTGGGTCGGTCGGACCCCTGGTGATCGGTCGGATCTTCGGTCTGGTTCAGAGAAAAGTTGATTGGGTATTGATGTGGCGGGATTGCTAACATGGGAAAACCGATAGACGCCACGTCAGTGGAAGCCGCCGCGTTGGACGCCACGTCAATTCTCCTGCTCGGACTCCTCTACCGAACCGAGATAAGCTCCATCGAGACAACGAGTCAAGCTCCGGCCTCCGCCAGGCCGGCCCCGCGAGCTCGGGATGCCTAGGCCAGAGCCGCACTCTGCCCTCCAGAGTGAGACCCTCGGAGATCGAGCCATGTGGTCGGAGTCAAGCTCAGCCCTCATCCGCCACGTGGAGCCTCTCCGAGCGCGAGCCCTCTGGACCGGGCCCGCACTCTGCCCTCCAGAGCGAGACCCTCGGAGATCGAGCCCTGTGGTCGGAGTCAAGCTCGGCCCTCCTCCGCCACATGGAGCCTCTCCGAGCGCGAGCCCTCTGGACCGGGCCCGCACTCTGCCCTCCAGAGCGAGACCCTCGGAGATCGAGCCCTGTGGTCGGAGTCGAGCTCAGCCCTCCTCCACCACGTGGAGCCTCTCCGAGCACGAGCCCTTTGGACCGGGCTCGCACTCTGCCCTCCTCCACCGAGACGACCCCGCAAGCTTGGGACATCAAGGTCAAAGCGAGCCCCGCCATTCCAGCTCAGCCCCAGCTTGGACGTTGGCACCACCATCCCAGGATACCGGCGAGCCACCCGAGGACTACACTGGAGTACCTGCCAGACCGTACTAACCGCCTGCAGCCATCGGTTACACTAGAAAGGGGGAAAAATATACTGATCGAGGCACCACGCTCCTCACCAACCACCTGGACCACCCGAGAGAGGAAGCCAACCAGGAGATTCGAATCCCAGGGATAGCGGCCCACCGATCGAGGTACTGCCATGTTTCTTGGAATGAGGCGACCAAGGAGGATGTCAGAGCACATGACAGCTTCCCTTATCACGAATCAAGAAAGGCTCCTCAGGACACCGTCGCACGCGCCTGACAGCCCGGTGGAGATCCCAAGACGGATGCCCAACGGTAACCTAGTTCACTAAAACTCGGAGGTAACAACCACAACACAAGTGAGGCACAAGCCACTACACTAGAACACAAGTGCATGCTCCACCAAGAAGAGGAGCACGGCACCACCAGCATACTCAAGCAAGGTCGGGCGGAAGGGCCACACAGAGACTTCCTCTAACCAGGCCACACTTCCCCTGACACACTTGCATCCCACTCTTACACAACACACTCCTCCTCGTGTGGAGTCCATCAAGAGGGGCTCGTCCAGGAGGATCTGTTCCCCTGGATCGTCACTAACTTGACCGTCAGAGTGCCCCCGCCAGAAACCCCAGCCCGGGTCCAGGACCAGAGGATCGCCAAGCAGCAAAGGGAGTGCACTCCGGCGCCGGCAGCAACTACGGGCCATGGCGATCTTGGCGGCAACAGATTGGCGTGCCAAGAAGGGCGGCGGATGACATTGTGGATGACCTTTGATTCAGGTCAAGCCCTCCATCTTTTTGTAGATCAATGCTCCACGGAAGGATGGTGACGACACGAGCACGAGATGCCTCCACCAGCCGTGCAGGGGGCTCCCCTTCTTGAGGGAACCCACACAATCTTGAGGCGGGGCCATCCGCTCCAGCAGTTCAACCACCTCCGGCGGAGTCTCAGCTGGCCGCACTCACCCAGCAAATGCAGATCCTCGCTACCGCAGTGCACCAGCTTCAATATCAGCACCGGTCCTTGGCTACCCACCAGTAGCCAGGGACTCTGGCGACCCGCGCCGCAGCCCCCCGCGACAACCTGTGTTCCTTCCAAGGAAGGCCTTCGCAGCCGTGGGCCGTCACCGACAACCGGGATAGTCATTAGACTCTCGCGAAAAGGCAACGAGCCGGGTCTCCTGACAGGGAGAGCCGCTCACCAAATCTCGGGCGGGTGGTATCAAGGCCCCACCAAGGTAGGAAAAGCAAGACCCCCCGCCATGGGTGCCAGGCATCCACATCACCTTCTCCGTCTCCTTCAACGGAGGGGTCTATTGACGAAGCCATCAAGCACACAGCGGAGAAGCGCCTGGAGGAACATGAACGCAAGCTGGCGGAGTTCTCCTGCTGGTTTGCCAACATGCAAGGCTCAGCTAGCGAGCCGGTGGGCTACGACGCCCGTCCCCCATTCTCCAAAGAAATCCAAGCGGAGCCGATCCCACATTGGTTCCGGATGCCGCCGGTGGATCCTTACGATGGGACCACTGACCCCTTGGACCACCTGGAAAGCTACCGGACCCTCATGAGGGTCCAGGAGGCCACCGATGCTCTTCTCTGCGTCGCCTTTCCTGCCACTCTCCAGAAAGCAGCCCGGGCGTGGTTTACCCACTTGGAGCCTGAGAGCATCAACTCTTTCGCCCAATTAGGGCAGAAGTTCGTGGCCCACTTCGACACCTGCAGGAAGTTGCCACGAGAGGCAGACAGCCTCTTCTCCATCCGATAGCAGGACCGCGAGCCCCTGCGAGACAACGTGGCCCGCTTCAAAGCTACCGCATTGGAGATTTATAACCTTGATGAGCTAGTTGCCATGTTGGCACTGAAGCGAGGACTCGGGACTTCCCGCCTGACCTACTCGCTCGACAAGAAGCCTCCCAAGACTTACTTATAGCTCCTTCTCCAAGTCCAAAAGTACATCCGTGCCGAGGAGGTAGACCGTACGAGGCAGAAGTTCGATGGGAAGCCACTGAAGAGGCCAACCCCCACCGAGATGCCCGGGACTCGGAAGCCAGAACCCCAAGTCCCGAACTCCTGAAGTGACCGGCCGAGACCGAGAGGGGCTCCCGTTCCTGAGAAAAATTACACCCCTCTCCTTGCCCCGAAGACAAAAATCCTCATAGAGATTGAAGGCGAGGACTACCTGAGACGCCCGCTTCCAATGAAGTCCTCTACTGGCTGTGATAAATCGAAGTAATGTCGCTTTCACCGTGACCACGGCCACAACACCGAGGAATGCCACAACCTCAAGTGGAAAATTGAAGAACTCATCAAGAAAGGCTACCTCGAAAGGTTTGTGGGGGGCAGACCACAGGTGGTACCCAGGCGCTTGTCGCTCCTCAACCAGCTTCAGCCATCGACAATCATCCCACCGAGAAGCCAGTGGGCATGATTTCCTGGGGAGCTGCGCGCACGCCCAAAAGACCGGGGAGCAGGGGATCTTGAGAATGTACTCCCTTTCATGAGGGAAGGAGGAAGCAAGGAAAAAATGTAAATAATGATGCCGTAGTTGTCGAGAAAACGATCGCAGAGCATCCTGTAAAACACATCATGGTTAATAGTGGAAGCTCCGTAGACGTGCTTTCTTATGATGCCTTCTCCAAGACGAACCCTTCTCCCAATTAACTTGAACCTGTGCATACCTCCCTTGCTGGTTTCACAGGTGATTCCGTAAGGGTGAAGGGAGAGATCACTCAAGATCACCACCGGTAAAGCACCAATTAACTCGAACCTGTGCATACCTCCCTTGCTGGTTTCACAGGTGATTCCGTAAGGGTGAAGGGAGAGATCACTCAAGATCACCACCGGCAAAGCACCATTATGGTCGACAAGCTCCTTTCCGCCTACAACGAAATCTTGGGTCGGCTCGGGCTCAACTTGCTCAATGCCATTGTCTCCACTAAGAGACAACGAGGATCTGTGTGGACTACACCGACCTCAACAAAGTCCACCGATAGTGAGTAGCCCGGTACTGCAACGCTCGGGTCATGCCAGAAGCCTTCAAACCCAGAGACTTGGTGCCGTGCCGGGCAGAGGTATCTCAACCCGGGAGCGCGGCAAGCCTTCACCGAACTGGGAAGGTCCTATTGCCGATCTCGCCGCCGCGCCTGCAGCTTCAGGGCTGGTGATTTGATCAGACCGTCTCGCCTCGAGGTCTCCGGGCTCCCAATCCTGCAAGACAAGGTCAGAAACCCTAGTCAGGGATCCCGGCGAGGGGGCTCCGACGGTCAAGTTAGAAAACGGCGAGATGGAACAGAGTCTCCAAGGTGGGCCCCTGAAGGAGTCCCAGGCTTAAAGATTATCTTCGCAAAGGTCTCAGGAAGAGTAGAAATTGGGCCAGGTTCTTTCATCGAGCCTGCGCCAAGGGACCCCTCTCGGGATCTTGGATCCTGCTCTTGGTGCCTTTCCTTTTTCCAGCCTTTTTTCCCCTTACCTGGCCGTCCGCTCTTCCTATCCTTTTATCCCATCATGCTGCCTCCGGCTTCCCGCCCTTGGGAGGCTCCCTCTTTGCTTTCACCTCCTTCTCTCCCTCTCTTTCCCCTTTCCCCTTTGGGTCTAAGAACCCGGCGACCTCCTTGTCTTGCTTGTCGAGCCTAGCGAGGAAAGGGTAGAGGGAGGATGCCGGCCATACCCTAGGGCCGAGCGCGAGCGCTCTCCTTCCCAGGCGTCGACAATGCCCGTTACCGGGTCCTGTCTTGCCAGGACTTCGCCTCTCGACTGTGGAACCTGTCGGGCCGATGTAAACGAGGTTTCGCGCATGCTGCCGATCGTACTGGCGCTCCTCTCGAGGTGCGACGCGCACTGCTCGAGAGGCGATCTCGAAACTTATGCTCCTGCTTCTCGGTGACCTCACCATTCTGGGTAGCCGACCTCGGCCAAGATGGGCCCCTCCTGGGCGAACACCTGGCGGAGCAGCAGAGGAGCGCTTGACTTCGGTCGAGGTGGACTCGTGTCCGGGCACCTCCTGGCGAAGGAGCAAGAGGGCCTGGCTCGACCTCGGCCGAGGTGGAACCGTCTCAGGGCGCCACTCGGCGAGGGGGCAAGGGGCCGCCGGCTTCGACCGAGGTGGACCCCTCCTGGACGGACACTTGGCGGAGCGATAGAGGGGTGCTTGACTTCGATCGAGGTGGACCCCTCCTGGACGGATACCTGGCGAAGGAGCAAGAGGGCCCGGCTCGACCTCGGCCGAGGTGGAACCGTCTCAGGGCGCCACTCGACGAGGGGGCAAGGGGCCACCGGCTTCGGCCGAGGTGGACCCCTCCTGGGCAGACACCTGGCGGAGCGGCAGAGGGGCGCTCGACTTCGACCGAGGTGGACCCCTCCTGGGCAGACACCTGGCGAAGGAGCAAGAGGGCCCGACTCGACCTCGGCTGAGGTGGAACCATCTCAGGGCACCACTCGGCGAGGGGGCAAGGGGCCGCAGGCTTTGGCCGAGGTGGACCCCTCCTGGACGGACACCTGGCGGAGCGGCAGAGGGGTGCTCGACTTTGGCCGAGGTGGATCCCTCCCGGGCGGACACCTGGCGAAGGAGCAAGAGGGCCCGGCTCGACCTCGGCCGAGGTGGAACCATCTCAGGGCACCACTCGGCGAAGGGGCAAGGGGCTGCCGGCTTCGACCGAGGTGGACCCCTCCTAGGCGGACACCTGGCGGAGCGGCAGAGGGGCGCTCGACTTCGGTCGAGGTGGACCCCTCCTGGGCGGACACCTGGCGAAGGAGCAAGAGGGCCCAGCTTGACCTCGGCCGAGGTGGAACCGTCTCAGGGCGCCACTCGGCGAGTGGGCAAGGGGCCACCGGCTTCGACCGAGGTGGACCCCTCCTGGGCGGACACCTGGCGGAGCGGCAGAGGGGCGTTCGACTTCGACCGAGGTGGACCCCTCCTGGGCGGACATCTGGCGAAGGAGCAAGAGGGCCCGGCCCGACCTCGACTTCGGCCGAGTGGAGCCACATCTTACCTTGCTGGACTGCTCCCATTCTACCAAAAAAATCCACGTGGTTCGGATCATGCCCGGCGAAATCTAAGACACGCCACGTCATCGTAACGGCTGTAACAGTTGCCCCCCATCCCCCCGTTCCGCTGAGGTATCACGGCTCGGAACGTGGGGATTTAATGTGGAGATGACGTGGGGAAGGCGAAGATCTCGCGCCATGATTGCCATGATCCTCGTCGCCGTTCCTCATCGCGCCCGAGGTCCTATGAGAGGCTGCCACGCATCGCTTCCCTGGTCACATCTAATGCGTCGCTTCGAAAGGGAGGCCATTTCCTCGCAACCGAAGTGTCAATGTCGGGCATGCATCCACACGGCATCCATCTGGTGGTCCGGAACAGAATGAGGGGTACGGCCACTGTCGATCGAATTTGAAAAGGAGGGAGACTTTCCGGAACGAGGCCCTTTCCCTTTCTCGCGCTCCGCCGGCGGTTGCAGTGGGCTATCCTTCACTTCAGTGGGTTGCCGCTTCTTTTGCACAGTGTGTTTCGGTGAGGGCCTTCGTCTGCTTCCTTCCCCCGTCCCTTTCCTTAGCAATCTTCTCTTCACCATTTCCTTCCCCATGGCGCGCCGTCGTCATGTTTCGTCTAATCCGGACGAGGCCGGTCCGTCCCGGTCGAGGACTCCATCCTCCTCTTCCTCGGAAGGGGAGGTGATCCCGGAAGAGATCCGCATGCGGCTCCAGCCTGGGGGTGTAACCATAGGCGTCCCTAGGGGTCCTAGGTCTCCCCCTGTAGTTTCCGCCCGTCCCATCTCTTCCCTTCCTCCTCCTGCCATTTCCTCTGCTGGTCCCTCCGGTCACGTCTCATCGATGACCGAAGGTGACCTTTCTCTGCTCCGGGAAGTCTATGGCATCCCGGGGTCGATCCACCTTTCTCTCCCGCGGCCCGGGGATCGCGTTACCTTAAGCGGCCCCGGGCGAATAGCCTTCTACGAGGACTTCCTCCTTGGGGATCTTCGGTTCCCCCTACATCCTTTCTTCCTCTCCTTTCTCAGCCACTACCGCCTGGTCCCGCCCAGTTGGCTCCAAACACCATCCGGGTCATCTTCGCCTTCATTGTCTTTTGCCACTTCCACGGGCTCGTTGCCCGTTTCTCTCTCTCTTCAGGGCTCTTTTTACCCTGAAGCGTTATTCCACCGATGATGGCTGGTGGTATATTTCACCTCGGCCTAGGTGTCTCCGGTTCGACCTCCCTTCCTCTATTAAGGGTTGGAAGAACCGGTTCTTTTTTGTCTCGGTTGAGGACGTCGACTGGGCCTGGAGCGAGCCGGATCGGTCCCCGAACTGGAACTCTCAAGTCGAGCTGGCAGACCAAGAGGCCTATTCCTTGCTGCTGAACAACGCGGTCCCTATGCTCGATGTTCTGCTCTCGGAGCAGAACTTGTTCGAGGCGGGGATCAGTCCCATCCGGGAGCCGGGTGAGGCTCAGCCTTCCTCTCTGCTCTGCACCTCCCCCCTTTCTCCCTTTTTCTTTCTAACTGGGCTGACCGATCTCAGTTTTCTTTCAGGTTTGAAGTTCTCCTTGGAAAACCTCCTGGAGGGCACTGCTCAGAGGGACATTGTCGAGGGAGATGAGCCCACGGCGAAGAGGGCTCGCACCGAGGTGAGCCGGGAGGCCATGCCGACTCCCGCCTCCGGTCAAGTGGTGGCAGCTCCCGCATTCAGGCCACCTCGAGCCCGGGCTGCTGACGCCCCTGTCGCCGACCTCGACAGAGCTGCAGAAGAAGGGGGGCCAGCTCTTTCCCGGGTAGCACCCACCTCCACCGCTGCTCCGACGGCACCCCCGGTGGCTCCAGCTGCCTCGTCGGTGGCAGTTCCACCCGGCGGGGGGACGGTCGCCACTGCCGCTACCGATCTATCCACCCCGCCACCGAATCTCACCAGCCGGTGCTCCGTGATCCATGACCAGTGCCTCGCGGAGAGGGTCATGGAGTTCGCCTGCACCTCCCGGAACCAGCGACTGAGGGACGGCCGGGACTACGCCGATGCCCTGCTCGGGATCCTTCCGCAGCTCTTCACGATAAGTCCCGGACTCATAACCCTTTCTTTTAAAGTTCTAGTTGGATTTTGACTGACCTCTCTTTCTCTGGTGCAGATCGGGAACGACGTACTACTGCTGAAGAATTTTCTCGCAGGGTACGCCAGGAAGGATGCCGAGAAGGAGGAAAAGCTCGGCAAACTCGTAGCCGACGTGAAGGACCTCATGGAGAAGGGGGTCGAGCTGCAGGGGAACAACCAGGCCCTTCAATCCGACCTGGCGCACGCCGAGGGGCGCATCAGAGAATTGGAGACCTCTCTGTCTGAGGAGAGGATCTCCAACCAGCACCACGTGGAGGAGGACGCAGCGGAGAAGGCTCGCCTCTGAGCTCAGTCCCATTCGCTGGAGCACCGGGTGGAGGAGGCTCGGAGGGAGACGAACGCAGCAAAGGATCGGAGCTCCTACGTCAACGGGCTGCTGGAAGCTTCAAAGCGGGAGGCACAGGAGGCCGTCCCGAAATTCCGGGCCTCCGAGGAGTATATCACGGAGGTTCGGGAGGCCACCGTTGACTCCTTCCTGAAGGGGTTCCAGGTGTGCCGGGAGAAGGTGGGATTCTTCTACCCCGAGCTCGACCTCAGCGGGGTGGTCCTTGGCGGAAGGAGGCAGGAGCCCAGCGGTGAGCCGCCAGTGGCAGCAGGCGACAAGGCTGCAACTTCAGAGTAGCCCCCCGAGCAGCCACCCGTCGACGGTGCAAGTGGAGAGTGCGCACCCCCGCCCGAGGACAGTGCCACCATGCTAAATTAGCTTCCACTTGTATTTCTTTTCTTTCTGCTTCACTTCTTCTTTTTTTTTTTTTTGAGGACTCCCGGCCTGTCGGGACTCCTTCATTGTAATCCTCCTTCAAGTCAATGAAGAATCTCCTCTTTGACAAGTCCCAACCTTGTCTTCTCTGTGTTCTCTTCTTTTTTTTGTTGAGACCGAGGGTTGGTTTCAAGTGCCAAGAATAAGTCCCGTGGTTTGCTCCGAGCTGAGCTCGCGGGTAAACTGAGTCCCGCCCAGCATTCAGATCGAAGTTCGGAGCTTCCGGGTTGGATGCCGGTGGAGCAGGCCTTGTGTGAGTCCTTCGAGCTTGCCGGGCTGTTCTTCCGTGATTGCGTGGGCAAGCTTAGCTCTACCCTGCCTTCCGGACCGAAGTCCGGGACTTCCGGACTGAACCCCGGGGCCACAGGCTTTATCCGATCCCTGCGCGGCTTGCCGAGCTGTTCTCCATGATTGTGTGGGCGAGCTTGGCTCTACCCCGCCTTCCGGATCGAAGTCTGGGACTTCTCGTCTTCTCGGGTCTTCGGCCACAGTCGTGTTTGCCGAACCCAGAGCTAAGTGTCTCTCTTCCTACGATGTGAGAAGAAGCATTTGAAGTAAAAGAATTTTATTGCAGGAGTTTGAGGAACCTTACATTATTGGTAATACATCCTCAGGTTCGAGGCATTCTAGGTCCGAGGGAACCTGGACCCTCCTAACTCCTCCAGGTAATAGGCCCCGTGAGGGAGAACTTCCGCCACCCTATACGGACCCTCCCAGTTCGGGTAGAGCTTCCCGCACTCCCGTGGCTGGGAAGCTTCAGCACGCCGGAGCACCAGGTCTCCTGGGCGAAAGGACTTCGGTCGCACCCGGGAGTTGTAGTACCTAGCCACCCGCTGCCTGTACGCCGCCATCCGGACTCGGGCCTTGTCCCACATCTCCTCAAGGAGGTCCAGGTTCAGCATCATCCTGGCGGGGTTCTCCCCTTCGTCGTACTGCTCCACGCGCAGGGTGGGTAGGCTGAGCTCAATCGGGATAACCGCCTCGGCTCCGAAGACGAGGTTGAACAAGGTCTTGTCGGTGGCCGTCCTCGGGATGGTGTGGTATGCCTACAAGATGCTCGGGAGCTCTTCTGCCCAACCACCCTTGGCCTGATCCAGCCTCGTCCGGAGGCCTTGTAAGATGGTTCAATTCGTCACCTCGGCTTCTCCATTTGTCTGCGGATGCGCCACCGAGGTGAAGCGATGGTGGATGCCGAGGTCACTGCAGAATTCTTCAAACTCCCGACAGTCGAATTGATGTCCATTATCGGTGATAATGGTATGGGGGAGGCCGAAATGGTAAATGATTGACTTCCAGAGAAACTTGGCGACGTTTGCCTCCGTGATCCATGCTAGGGGTTCGGCCTCGACCCACTTCGTGAAGTAGTCGATGGCCACGATCAGGAACTTTTGCTGTCCGGATGCCGGGGGAAAAGGTCCTAAGATATCCATCCCCCATTGGACGAACGGCCATGGAGCCGAGAGCTGGGAAAGCAGAGTGGAGGGTTGCCGCTGCACCACGGCGTGCCGCTGGCACCGATCACACCTCTTCACGAAGTTGGCGGCATCCTCCTTCATCGTCTCCCAGAAATAACCTTGGCGGAGGGCCTTATACGCTAGTGTTCTGCCCCCCGCGTGGTTCCCGCAGATGCCCTCGTGGATTTCCTGGAGTACGAGTGCGGCCTCCGTGAGTCTCAGGTATTTGAGGAGGGGGTAGGAGTAGGACCTCCGATACAGCTGCCCATCCATTAGGACGAACCGCGCGGCCTTCTTTTGATAAGGCGGGCCGCCGCGCGCTCTTCCGGCAAGGTGCCGCCGGTAATGTACTCAACGTACTTGTTCATCCAGTTGGGCTCTTAGCTGACCTGCTGGACCTCCACGGGGGTCTCGTAGCTCGGGGCCTTGAGACGCTCAACATGAGCGTGGCCCAGCAACGTGTCCAGCAGGGTTGCCAGCCGGGATAGAGCGTTTGCACGAGCATTTTCCCCGCGGGGTATGTGGAAGATGCTGAAGCGCCGAAACCCGGTCGTGCTCGTTCTCAATAGCTCCAGGTATTTCACCATTTGAGGGTCGTGCGCTCCATACTCTCCGGAGATCTGTCCTGCCACCAGTTGGGAATCAGTGAAGGCCTTGAGGTTGGCAATGCCTAACTCGTGGGACACTCTCAGCCCGGCGAGGAGTGCCTCACACTCCGCCTGGTTGTTAGTTGCGGCGAACTGGAAACGGAGTGCACATTCGGCGATGACCCCATCGCTGTTGGCGAGGATGAGGCCGGCTCCGCTCCTGCCGAAGTTCGAGGCTCCGTCCATATGAAAGATCCACACGTCCTCCTCGGGTCCCGGTTTCAACTGCCGATCCAGAGGGTCCTCCTCTGTCCCCTTGCCTAGGCCTGTGCACTCGACCAAGAAGTCGGCGAGCACTTGCGCCTTCATGGATGACCTTGGCTGATAAGCGATGTCAAACTCGCTGAGCTTAAGTGCCCACTTCGCCGATCGCCCGGATGTGTCGGGTCGGCTGAGTATCGCTTTCAGTGGCTGATCAGTCAGGATGGCAATGGGATGTGCTTGGAAATAGGGCCTGAGATGTTGGGCAGACACTATTAATGCAAAAATGAGCTTTTCAGATCGGGAATACCTGAGCTCCGCATCGCGGAGGAGTTTGCTTGTGTAGTACACTGGTCTCTGAACTCCCTGGTCGTCGGTCCGAACCAGGACCGAGCTGACGACCTCCGGGGTGACCGCCAGGTAGAGGATGAGCTCCTCTTCTTCTTCAGGCATGGAAAGCAGTGGGGGCGATGCAAGCATCTTTTTCAGCTCGTCGAACGCCTCCTGGCACTCCTCGGTCCAGGCGAAGTCGCTCATCTTCCTCAGCACTTTGAAGAAGGACCGGCAGCGTTCGGTCGACCTTGAGATAAACCGACTCAGAGCAGCTATCCGGCCGGTGAGCCGCTGTACTTGCTTCTTGGAGGTAGGTTGCTCCATGTCCAAGATGGCCTGGACCTTTTCCGGGTTGGCCTCTATCCCTCTTTGGGTCACCATGAACCCCAGGAATTTTCCGGCGGAGACACCGAAGGCGTACTTCGCCGGGTTCAGCTTCATCTGGTGAAGTCGGAGGTTGCCGAAGGTCTCCGCCAGGTCGCCAACATGATCCGAAAGGGGCTTGCTCATTACCAGCATATCATCCACGTATACCTGCATGTTGCGACCGATCTGATCCTTGAAGACTTTGTTGACCAATCGCTGGTACGTGGACCCAGCGTTCTTGAGGCCAACGGCATCATCTTGTAACAGTATGTTCCGCGGTCGGTGATGAAGGCGATGTGCTCTTTGTCTTCCGGGTGCATTCGAATCTAGTTGTACCCGGAGAAGGCATCCATGAAAGAGAGGAGGCGATGCCCTGAAGTGGTGTCCACCAACTGGTCAATCTTCGGAAGAGGAAAGCTGTCCTTCGGGCAGGCTCGGTTGAGGTCGGTGTAGTCCACACAAATCCTTCACTTGCCACTACTCTTCTTCACCATGACCACATTCGCCAACCAGCTGTGATATTGTACTTCCCGCACGAAGCCGGCGGTGAGGAGCTTCTCCACCTCTTCGTTGATGGCCCTCTGCCTTTCTGCGGCGAAGCTCCTCTTCTTCTGGTGGACGGACGGCACCTCGGATCCACGTTCAGCCTGTGGATGATGACTTCAGGGGGGATGCCCGGCATGTCGGCCGCGGACCATGCAAACACATCCACATTCGTGCGGAGGAAATCCAGCAGGCAGGTCCGTTCTTCCTCCGGGAGCTAGGCCCCCACCTGCACAGTCTTCTGAGGGTCCGAACCGAGAGGATACGTCGACAAATGTTCCACGGGTCCTCCCCTGGGTTCCTTCTCCCTTAAGTCGAGGTCGTCGACGTCGGGCCGAGCTCGGCGCCTCGGGCACCCGGGACCGCCTGAAGGCAATGCTGGACTGGCTGGGTCGTCCCCCTGATCACCCCAGGCCCGCAGGCCGTGGGGAATTGTACTAGCAACCACTTCGTGAAAATCATGGCATCCAGCTGGTTGAGCCCCGGACGACCGATGATCGCGTTATAAGGTGAGGGGAGCTTGACGACGGTGAACGCCATCATGACTGTGGTCTATCGAGGTGGGGATCCAGCGGTGACAGGGAGAGCAATCCCCTTCGATCCCCACCGAGTCCCCGGTAAAGCCCACAAGAGGGGTGTGCACCGGCCTTAGCTGATCATGAGACATGTTCATTTGGGAGAAAGCATCATAAAAAAGCACGTCAGCAGAGCTCCCACTATCTACCATAATGCGATGTACAGGATGCTTTGCGATGGTCATCTCGACCACCACAGCATCATTATTTACATTTTTATTTTCATTCCCTTCCCAAAGGGGGAGACATTCTCCGGGTTCCCCACCTCTCGGGTTCTCTTTGCCGCCCGCCCGATTCCATAAGAGATCATGCCCACTGGCTTCTCCGTCGGGCGATTATCGATCGCAGGGACCGGGGGGAGGGCTGCGAGCAGCTGTCCCTCCGTCGGAGCTTCATTCCTCATGAACTTCCTGAGGTAGCCTCTTTTAATCAGCTCCTCGATTTCCCGCTTCAGATTGCGACACTCCTCCGTGTCATGTCCGTGCTCGCGGTGGAACTGGCAGTACTTCGACTTGTCGCGGGAGCTCCTTGGGTTCTGAGGGGAAGGTCGGCGGAGGTAGTGCTCGCCCTCAATTTCCATGAGGATCTTCGTTCTGGGAGCAAGGAGAGGGGTGAAACTTCGCTCTAGGGCGGCTCCGCCCTTCGGCTTCGGATTCGGATGGGGGTCAGCGGTGGCCCGGGCCTTCGGGTCCCAGGAACATCTCTCGGGGCTGGCTTGTTCAACGTCCTCCCGTCCAGTTCCCACCGGGTGCGATCGGCCTCCTCCGCTCGGATGTACTTGTAGACATGGAGGAGGAGCTCAGAATACGTCCTAGGGGGTTTCTTGTCCAGGAAATAAGTCAGGCGGGACGTCTTGAGCACGCGCTTTAATGCAAGCATGGCAACGGGCTCGTCCAAGCTGTAGATTTCCAGGGCAGCGATCTTGAAGCGGGTAACATAGTCCCGAAGCAGCTCTTTGGTGCGGGCACCAGAATCAGAAGAAGACTTCAGGGTTCCATCTGGATCTCTGATTGACCTTGCCCGAGAAAATTAGGGTTTGTAATAAGGATTGACCTGATCAACCCAATTTTGAGTCTGTAATTTTGTCATTTCAATTTTTGTTGAGTCATGTTGACTCAGTCCAAGTCCAGGTCCAGGTTGGCACCATTCCCTTTGCCATAGGGTGCCACATTTTTTCTTCCATGATCCAGTTACAAGTGGGTGCCACACTCCCTGCCACATCTCCATCCAGTGTCTTTGGTCCCCACACCATAAGAAGTAAGTTCCCCTTTTTCTTGCACCACTTGGGGGAGAAATCCATCAAGATACCTCAATCCAAGGAGGAGCCAACTTCTTTCCAGATAAACCCAAGCCAGGATGGCAAGAATTTTTCTTGAAGAGAGAATCAAGGAGATGCCCCACAATGTTCCATAAAAATCCAAGTTATAAAAGGAAAGAGAGCATGTTTTGGGGAGAAAATCAAGGAGGCAGCCAAAAGTTTCTTAAAGTGCCAAAGCCATGAAAAGAAGAAGCCTAAACTTGTGGAGCAAGACTAGGAGGTGTCCAAAAGAGCCAAACCATGAAGAGAAAATCCTTGATTCATGGAGAGATACTAGGAGACACCCCCATAACCTGCCATTTGGAGCTGATTTTCAAGTTTTCTTGGAGTTTTTGGGCCACTCACTCATGGAAGGAGTCTTGGTTGGCCAAGGAAAGAGAATTTGATGCCTAAAGTGTAGATTAGTCCTATTAGTCCCATATGGGAACTTGTATGGTTTTGATTTTTCTTATAGGTCTATATATTAGACCCCTTTTATAACTTGAACTTATCTTATAAAATCTTATGAATGAAATCCCTTGTTTTTGAGCAAAGTCTTGTTCTTCCGTACTTATTCTAAGTATTGAGCTCCGTGAGGGAGTAAATCCGGGTTCCCTAGGAACCTTGAGGAGGTGTGAGATCTCCAACCCCAAAATCCTAGCTTAGTCCACCCATCTCTACTCCACCACCACCAAACCCTAGCCTCTACACCATCTCCAAGGTTCTTCTTCCAAAGAGTGGCCGACCACCAGGACCCCAGTCCAGCCATCTTCAAGTCAGCTACCACTGCTTCAGAGTCCATCCAGCAGATCCAGGAGAAGAAGTCCCAAATCCGTAGCCTAGGAGTTCCAGATCAGCTGAAGACCTTCAGATCCCATCCTTTCTTCTACTCTGGTAACTCTCTTCCCTGAGTCTCTTGTTCCTAACCTTGTTCTTCTTCTCTCCAGGATCCAGGGTTCAAGAAGAGGCCAACTTTGCCAAGGACCATTATCGGAGGATCCATTGCGAAGATACCTTGACTTCCAGGATCCAATAATCTGCTCGAGAGAGTCTTTTTCCACCAAATGGAGAGATATCACTACTAGGTAACAAGAACCTTCTCTTCTCACTTTGTCTGTTTCGTTGAAACTCAGAGCAAACCCTAGATCTGGGGGTTTCTCAATTCCCAGCGATCCTACTTCTGAGTTACTCTGATAATCCACTCCTTTTAATTGTGCTTTCTGTCATTTCTTAGTTTCTTTCAACATTAGTTTATCTTTCCTTTGAGTCAAAGCCGACTTCTGAAAATATATATATAAAAAAATATATTAATTTTAATTTGCTTCCACATTCCACATATCCGTTCTGCATCATTTTTGGTATCAAAGCTTTCGTTCTGCATTATTTTGGTATCAGAGCCCTGTCTAGGGTTCTTGCTTGTTTGATTGTTTTTTCGTTCCTTTTTACTTTGCTGCCTGGAGTAGACTCCCCTGACCGTCCGGCCCTAGGAACAAGTGAGATGCAAGCCTCCTCCTCCCATTCCACGGGGGTTCCCAGGGCGTGTAGGGGTGCCGTTGGGTTATAACTTCTAGGCAGGGATTGTAAACGGGACACACGTTCTATTTTTTGCCAGTAACTATCCTGTTATTTGAATTGTTTCTCCATGCAAAAAATTCTAAATTAAGTAATTCTTATTTTGCTGGAACAAGTATAATTGAAAGTGATTTACATAAAATTTTCATGATTTATTAATTTATGTAGATTTTCTGAGATCAATTTTACTGCTGTTCTGCTTTTTTTTAATTTCTGCAAGCTGTTCTTTTTATTTGAGTGTGCATAAATTGAATCTATCTTAAGGGCACCAAAGTTGCAACATAAGGGAAGGATTGAGACCCTCTCCTTAGTCCAAAACCACCTCCCGTGCATTCGAACCTAAGCCTTTAATCTTAAAATTAATTAGACCTAATTTGCCCTAGTGGGCTAAGGACACCAACTGGTCGGGTCTAGGCTAGTGTTGAGTCAGTTTGTCTAGTTACTCTGTGTGTGCTTTGTACTCAGTGTCTAGAACGGTGGTTCATGGATTCTATCCCGAAGGGCTTGTGTGCTGGTCCGCCTACCTGGCCAATCACTGATTGGTGTATAGGATTGGCAATTAGGGACCTAACACTCCCCTTACACCTGCCTGGCTGAGTCCCGAGTTACTACATGCTAGCTTGCCACTCTGATTGGGCATCTAGTTTGGACTCTAGGTCTAGTTAGCCCGTAGTCATTTCAGTCGAGTCTCATTTGGTGTGCTTGCTTGCATCATCATGTCCACCCGGAATGGAGTACCCTACCAACCTGGTCAAACCCAACCTGATTTAGAGGCCATGATTAAAACTCTTACCGAAAGTATGACCAAATTGAGTCAGGATATGAATAAGGGTTTTGCCCAGTTTAGAGACCGAGCCCAGGGACTTAAGAAACGTAGACATCAAAATTGGATCCCTGATCCAAAATTTAATAGGCCCCAACCTCACCCATGCCAGGAGCCTAGGAGGATCTTATACCGTGATCCTGAGCATAACCCAAGGAGCCTATACCCATACTTGGTTGACTCAGAGAAGGGACCCGTTAGGAACACCGAACCTTATGCACCCACTTTTGATGGAAGACAAGAGACATATATTAAGTGGGAAGAACAAATAAATCGGTATTTTGAGTGCACTAACATATCAGAATTAGGACAAGTTAGGTTGGCCAAAACCAAGTTCACCAAACATGCTAGATCGCATTGGTATGCTATTGAGCGTGAGTGTTATCAAAGAAAAGAGGAAATATATATTTGGAGATATATGAGAAGTAAGTTGAGAGATAGGTACAAAGGTAGATCCTATGAGAAAAGACTTTTAGACCAATGGTACTGTTGCCGCTCCCGTCGTCGCGCCCGTGCCACGGATCCGCCGATCCCTCCTGACCGCCTGGCGAAGGAGCCTCCCTGACTGCGGCGAACCTGCAAGAAAGGGGTTAGAAGACCCTGGCCGGGAATCCTGGCGAGGGAACTCCGACGGTCAAGTCAGTAGACGACGAGAAGGAACAGACTCTCCAGACGGACCCCCGAAAGGGTTCCAGACTTAGAGAGTCTACTAGTGAGAGAGACGCTCTGGGGACCAGAATCTCGGCTGGGCCTCCTTGCCGAGCTCACGCCCAGTGATTCCCTCTCGGGATCTCTGGTTTTCACTCTCCGGAGCGAGGCCTTTTGCCGTTGCTTCTCCTTTGTCCCCAGGCTTGTTCGCTTACCTCTGTTGTCCCCAGATTCCTCCCTCTTTATCTCCTTCCGTCGTGTGCTTGTCTTTTCCTCCTGGGAGACTCCCCTCCCCTGTCTTCTTCTCTTTTCCCCTTTCGGTGAAGGGGGGCCAGGCGGCTTTCCGACCTCGTCCGCCGAGCCCAGCAGGGAAAAGGCAAAGATAGGAGAGAAAAAGAGAGGGCGATGCTGACAAGGCGGCCGGTCAGGCCTCGGGCCCAGCAAGAGCGCTCTCTCTCCCAAGCGTGGGTGCCATCCATCTATAGGGCCTGTTCCATCAGAATCGTGCCCCTCGACTGTGGAGCTTGTCGGGCCGATGCAAGTGATGTTCCGCGTGCCGCCGCCCTCCGTACGGGGCACCGTCTGGGATTCATACGGCCCGAGGGATGGCCTCGGGGCCCGCAACTCTTCCTTGAGATCTTCTTCGTACGGGCGGCCTGACCTCGGCCGAGGTGGACCCGTCTCCGGGGGCCACCTGGCGAAGAGCGAAGGACCAGCCGACCTCGGCCTAGGTGGACCCCTCCTGGGTGGACACCTGGCGGGATGGCAGGAGGTCGCCTGGCCTCGGCCGAGGTGGACCCGTCTCCGGGAGGCCACCTGGCGAAGGGGCGGAGGGTCGGCCGACCTCGGCTTAGGTGGGCCCCTCCTGGGTGGACACCTGGCGAGGTGGCAGGAGGTCGCCTGGCCTCGGCCGAGGTGGACCTGTCTCCGGGAGGCCACCTGGCGCAGGGGCGAAGGGTCGGCCGACCTCGGCTTAGGTGGACCCCTCCTGGGTGGACACCTGGCGAGGTGGCAGGAGGTCTCCTAGCTTCGGCCGAGCTCACTTGGGCGGATATCTCCGGGCTTGGGCTCCATCGAGTTGGTAGAGGAGCTCCGATCCGAGCTCGACCTCGGCGGGGGCAGTTTGCCTTAGAGAATTGTCGGGCGCTGTAGTCTTGTCGAACCTGGTCTTGAAGACGTGGCGCTGACTCGGCCGAAGAAGCCTCCACGTGGCCCGAGCGCATTCGGTGGTACCTGAGCCTGGCCACGTCACTGTCACGGCTGTAACAGTTGCCCCCCAGCCCGCCGTTCCGTCGGGGCGTCGTAGAACGGAACGTCGGGATTAAATGCAGACATGACGTGGGGAGGCGAAGATCTTGCATCATAATTGCCACGATCCCCGTCGCCGTGGCTCGATGCGGCAGAAAACCTATGGGGAGCCGCCACGCGTCGCCCACTTGCCCGCAATAAATGCGTCTCTTCGAGGCAGAGGCCGTTGCTCTGCTAACGAGGCGTCGATGTCGGGCGTGCGCCCACGTGGCGATCGTCCAGTGGCCCGAGGTGGAATGACGGGTACGGCCGCTGTCCGCTGAGTTTGAAAGGGAGGGGACTTTTCAGAACGAGGCCTTTTCCCCTTGCTTCGTGGGCGGTTTGCTGCAGGCTAACTCCTGTTGCCCTACGCTCGTCTGGCGTATTTTTGGTGAGTGCCCTCATCTTCTCCGACTCCCCTCCTTCCCTTCCTTTTTCTTTTCTCCTTGATCCTCCGTTCTTCTCTTTTTCATGGCGCGCCGTCGCCATGTCTCTTCCAACCCGGACGAGGCCGGTCCATCCCGGTCGAGGACTCCATCTTCTTCCTCCTCAGATGAGGAGACAATCCCGGAGGAGATCTGCCGGCGTCTGCAACCCGGGGGTGTCACCATTGGCATCCCTAGGGGGATCCGGCCTCCTCCGGTTGCTCCTGCCGTCCCCATTCGCTCTCTTCCGGCTCTTCCTGCTCTTCCTGCACCTCCTTCTCTTCCCGCCGGTCCCTCCGGTCATGCCTCCACCATGACCGAAGGCGATCTTTCTCTGCTCCGGGATGCTTACGGCATCCCGGGGTCCATTCGCTTGTTCGTTCCGCGGTCCGGGGAGCGCGTCACCATAAGTGGCCCCGCCCGCATAGCCTTCTACGAAGACTTCCTCCTCGGGGGTCTTCGGTTTCCTCTGCACCCCTTCTTTCTTTCTTTCCTCAGCCATTTCCGGCTTGTCCCGGCCCAGCTGGCTCCCAACGCCATTCGAGTCATCTTTTCTTTCATTGTCTTCTGTCACTTTCACGGGTTCGTTGCCCGTTTCTCCCTCTTCAGGGCCTTGTTCACCCTGAAGAAGTGCTCCACCGATGACGGCTGGTGGTATATTTCACCCCGGCCCAGGTGTCTCCGGTTCGACATCCCTTCCTCGGTGAAGGGCTGGAAGTGCCGGTTTTTCTTCACCTCAGTCGAAGATGTCGACTGGGCCTGGAGTGAACCGGACCGGTCCCCGAACCGGAACTCTCGGGTTAAGTCGGCGGACCAGGAGTCCTACTCCCAGCTCCTGAGCGACGTGGTCCCGGCACTCGACGTTCTGCTTTCGGAGCAGAACCTCTTTGAGGCCGGGATCTGTCCCATCCGCGAGACTGGTGAGATTCGGCCCCACTTTGACTTCTGCCCCCCTTTTTCTTCATGACCGAGCCGGCTGACTTTCTGTTCCTTTGTGTTGCAGGGATGAAGTTTTCGCTGGAGAACCTCCTGGAGGGCGCCGCCCAGCGAGATGTCACCGAGGTGGACGAGCCCGCGGCGAAGAGGGCTCGTACTGAGGCGAGCCGGGAGGTCGTGGCGGCGACCGCACCCAGCCCGATTGCCGTCGCTCCCCCGCCCAGGCTGCCCCAGGGCGGGGCCGCTGATGCCTCGGCCGTGCGACCTGGTAACGCCGCTGCTGAGAGGGCTCCACCGCCTGCAGCTTCGTCCGGCGCCGGTCCCGTCGTCGCCGCTGCCTCGCCAGTGCAGCCGGTGGCCACCGCCGGCCCGTCGACCGCGGAATCAGCTGAGGGGGCGGTCAGCGCAGGAGCCGGCCGGACACCTCCGGCACCGGTGATCACCCATCGGGACTCGGTCATCCGCGACAAAGGGCTCGCGGAGAAGATTATGGAGTACGCCTCCACCGCCCGTGATCGCCGAGCTCGGGGCGGCCGGGACTACGCAGATGCCTTGCTCGGGATCCTCCCGCAGCTTTTCACGGTAAGCCCGAGCTCCTTCCTTCCCTTTTTTTTTTTTTCAAGATCTGACTCCTTTCATCCTGACCTGGTTTGCTCTTGTTGGTGCAGATCGGGAACGACGTTCTCCTACTGAGGAACTTCCTCGTAGGGAACACACAGAGGGATGCCGAGAAGGAGAAGAAGCTCGGCAAGCTCGCGGCAGACGTCAAAGACCTCATGGAGAAGGGGGTCGAGCTGCGAGCCAACAACCAGGCCCTCCAGTCCGACCTGGCACATTCTGAGGGGCGGAACAAGAAGCTGGAGGCTTCCTTGTCGGAGGAGCGGGCCGCCCACCAACGCCGCACGGAGGAGGACGTGGCGGAGAAGGCTCGCCTGCAGGCCCACTCCCAGTGGCTGGAGCGCCAGTTGGAGGAGGCCCAGCGAGACGCGAGCGCGGCGAGGGATAGGAGTGCGTACATCAACGGACTTCTGGAGGCCGCAAAGCGGGAGGCGTAGGAGGCCATCCCGAAATTCCGGGCTTTCGATGAGTACATGTCGGAAGTCCGGGAGGCCGCCGTGGACTCCTTCCTGAAGGGGTTCCGGATGTGCCGGGAGAAGGTGGGGAGCCCTCTTCCCCGAGCTCGACCTCAGCGAGGTGGTGATCGGAGGCAGAAGGCAGGGAGTCGAGAGCAGGGCTCCTGGAGCGGCTGACGCAACTCCTGCGGCGCCGTCGACTAGCAAAGCTGCGACTCCGGAGCAGCCTCAAGAGCCGGCCGCCGCAGAAGTCGAGGATGCGATGCCTGCGCCCCCGGCAGAGGGCTCCGACCCTGCACCCCACTGAGCCCGGCGCCTCCTTCCTGTTTTGTAGTGTCTTTTCTTTTTCTTCTTCTGTATTTTCTTCCTTTGGGGACTCCCGGCCTGTCGGGACTCCCGGCTTGTACCGATCCTTTGTATTAATGAAAATTTTGGTTTGACAAAATTTCGAGTTCGTTCCATCTCACCTTTCTTTTTCCTTCTTTCTGAGATGTTGGTATGGAATGCTTGAAGCGGTTGTAGGCCTGGCCCTTCCATTGCTCAAATCGAAGGTTGGGGCCTCCCGGATCGCGTGGCGGCAAAGTAGGCCTTAAGCGGATCCGTCTTTGGGATCGCCCTCATACTTGCGCAGGCGACATGGTTTCTGCACCGCCTTCCAGGCCGAAGCCCAGGGTCTCCGGACTGAGCTCGATGTCGCAGGCTTTCTCAAGCCTTATGCGGCTTGCTGAGCTGTTCTCCAGGCTTGCGTGGGCGAACTAGGTCCGTGCCACCTTCCAGGCCGAAGCCCAGGATCTCCGGACTGAGCTCGATACCGCAGGCTTTCTCAAACCTTGCGCGGCTTGCTGAGCTATTATCCGGGCTCGCGTGGGCGAACTAGGTCCGCGCCGCCTTCCAGGCCGAGACCCAGGATCTCCGAACTGAACCCGATACCGTAGGCTTTCTCGTCGAAGTGAGAAGGGAGTGTTTGAAGCGGAGGAACTTTATTACAGCAGCAGGGAACCTTACATTACTGATAGTACATCCTCATGTTCGAGGCGTTCCACGTCCGGGGGAACCTGGCACCCCCCAATTCCTCCAAGTAATATGCGCCATGAGGGAGGGCCTCTGCCACCTGATATGGGCCTTCGCAGTTGGGCGAGAGCTTGCCGCATTCCCGTGGCTGGGAAGCTTCAGCGTGCCGGAGGACCAAGTCTCCGGGACGGAAAACCTTCGGCCGCACTCGAGAGTTGTAATACCTGGCCATGCGTTGCCTGTACGCCGCTATTCGAATTCGGGCTTTGTCCCTCGTTTCCTCGAGAAGGTCAAGGTTGAGCATCATCCTGGCTGGGTTTTCTGTCTCGTCATATTGCTCCACACGCAGTGTGGGTAGGCTGAGCTCGATCGGGATGACTGCCTCGGCTCCGAAGATGAGGTTGAACGGGGTTTCGTCGGTGGCCGTCCTCGGGGTGGTGTGGTATGCCCAGAGGACGCTGGGGAGCTCGTCAGCCCACCTGCCCTTGGCCTGGTCCAGCCACATGCGGAGGCCCTGAAGAATGGTCTTGTTCGTGACTTCGACCTCCCCATTGGTCTGGGGGTGCGCCACTGAAGTAAAGCGATGCTTGATGCCGAGGTCGCTGCAGAATTCTTCGAACTCCCGGCAGTCGAACTGGCGCCCGTTGTCAGTGACCACGGTGTGGGGGAGGTCGAAGCGGCAGACGATGGACTTCCAAAAGAACTTGGCGACGTTTGCTTCGGTGATCCTCGCCAAGGGTTCGGCCTCGACCCACTTCGTGAAGTAGTCGATGGCCACTATCAAGAATTTTTGCTGGCCAGACGCTGGCGGGAATGGGCCCAGGAGGTCCATCCCCCACTGGGCGAACGGCCAGGGGGCTGAGAGCTGGGAGATTGGGTTGGAGGGCTGTCGTTGCACCGTGGCATGACGCTGGCACCGGTCGCATTTCTTCACGAAGTCGGCGGCGTCTTCCTTCATCGTCTCCCATAAGTAGCCCTGATGGAGGGCCTTGTATGCCAATGCCCTGCCCCCCACGTGGTTCCCGCAGACGCCTTCGTGGATCTCCTGGAGCACAAGCTTGGCTTCCGTGGGTCCTACGCACTTGAGGAGGGGGTAGGAGTAGGATCTTCGATACAACTGCCCGTCCATCAGGACGAATCGCACGGCCTTCTTCCTGATGAGGCGAGCCACCTCGCGGTCCTCCGGTAGGGTGCCATTGGTGATGTATGCGGTGTACTTGTCTATCCAGCTGGGTTCATGGCCGACCTGGTGGACCTTCACCGGTGCCTCGAGGCTCGGGACCTCAAGGCGCTCCACGTAGGCGCGTCCCAACATCGTGTCCGGCAGGGTCGCCAGTCGAGAGAGAGCATCCGCACGGGCGTTCTCCCCGCGAGGGATATGGAAGATGTTGAAGCGTCGGAATCTGGACGCGCCCTCTTTGACGAGCTCCAAGTATCTCGCCATTTGGGGGTCGTGTGCGACGTACTCCCCGGACACCTGCCCCGCCACGAGCTGGGAATCAGTGAAAGCCTTGAGGTTGGTTACGCCCAGCTCGCAGGAGACTCTCAGTCCGGCAAGAAGTGCCTCATACTCCGCCTGGTTATTTGTCGTAGGGAATTGGAAACGGAGTGCGCATTCGGCGACGACCCCGTTGCTGTTGGCAAGGATGAGCCCAGCCCCGCTCCCGTCGGAGTTCGAGGCTCCGTCTACATGGAGGATCCATGTGTCCTCTCCGGGCTCGTCGGTGCCTACCTCCATCGACCGGCTTGAGGGGCCTTCCTCGGGCTCCTTGCCCAAGCCTGCACATTCGACCAAGAAGTCAGCCAGCACCTGTGCCTTCATGGCCGACCTTGGCCTGTACGTAATGTCGAACTCGCTGAGCTTCAGTGCCCACTTTGCCAATCGTTCCGAGGTATCGGGTCGGCTGAGCACTGCTTTCAGCGGTTGATCCGTCAGGACAGCGATGGGGTGCGCTTGGAAATAAGGCCTGAGATGCTGGGCAGACACTATTAGCGCAAAAACAAGTTTCTCGGGCCAAGAATACCTGAGCTCCGCATCACGGAGAAGTTTGCTGGTATAGTACACCGGTCGCTGGGCCCCCTGGCCGTCGGTTCGAACCAAGACTGAGCTGACGGCTTCCGGGGTAACCGCTAGATAGAGGATAAGCTCCTCTCCCTCCTTGGGCCTGGACAGCAATGGTGGCGATGCGAGGGTCTTCTTCAGCTCCTCGAAGGCCTGCTGGCATTCTTCGGTCCAAGCAAAGTCATTCATCTTCCTCAGTACCTTGAAGAAGGGACGGCAGCGATCCGCCGACCTGGAGATAAAACGGCTGAGGGCCGCAACCCGGCCGGTTAGTTGCTGCACTTGCTTTTTGGAGGTGGGCTGCTCCATATCCAAGATGGCCTGGACCTTCTCCGGGTTGGCCTCGATTCCTCTTTGGGTCACCATAAATCCTAGGAATTTCCCGGCAGAGACGCCAAAGGCGCACTTCGCCGGGTTCAGCTTCATCTGATGGCGTCGGAGGTTGCCGAAGGTCTCCGCCAAGTCAGCCACGTGATCCGACTCGAGTTTGCTCATTACCAGCATGTCGTCCACGTACACCTGCATGTTGCGGCCGATCTGGTCTTTGAAGATTCTATTGACCAGGCACTGGTACGTTGCCCCCGCGTTCTTGAGGCCAAATGGCATCATCCTGTAGCAAAAAGTTTCGCGGTCAGTTATGAAGGCGGTGTGCTTTTCGTCCTCCGGGCTCATTCGGATCTGGTTGTATCCGGAGAAGGCGTCCATGAACGACAGGAGGCGATGCCCTGAGGTGGTGTCGACCAGCTGGTCGATCTTTGGAAGAGGGAAGCTGTCCTTTGGGCAAGCTCGGTTGAGGTCGGTGTAATCCACACAGATCCTCCACTTACCACTACTCTTTCTTACCATGACCACGTTTGCCAGCCAGCTAGGGTACTGGACCTCCCGCACAAAACCGGTGGTGAGGAGCTTCTCCACTTCCTCGTTGATCGCCTTCTGCCTTTCCATGGCGAAGCTTCTCTTCTTCTGGCGGACCGGGCGGCAATTTGGGTCCACGTTTAGCCTGTGCATGATGACCTCGGGCGACATGCCTGGCATGTCAGCTGCTGACCAGGCGAACACGTCAGCGTTGGCACGGAGGAACTCCAGCAGGCGGGTTCGTTCTTCCTCAGGGAGCTGGGCCCCGACTTGCACCGTCTTCAGGGGATCCGAACCGAGGGAAAAAGTCAGCAGGCGCTCTACGGGCCCTCCCCTGGGTTCCTTCTCCCTCAGATCGAGGTCGTCGATATCATGGGCGAGCTCCGCGCCCCTGGCGCCCGGGACTGTCTGAAGGCAGAGCGGGACTGGTTGGGTCGTCCCCTTCATCTCCCCGAGCCCGAAAGGCATGGGGAACTGTACCAACAGCCTCCTTGTGGAGATGGTGGCGTCCAGTTGGTTGAGCCCGGGATGCTCGAGGATGGCGTTGTAAGGCGAGGGGAGCCTGACGACGATAAATGTTATTAGGACGGTCGCCTGCCGGGGTGGGGATCCGGCGGTGATCGGGAGAGTGATCTCCCCCTCGACCCCCACGGAGTCCCCCGTGAAACCTACCAGGGAGGTGTGCACCGGTTTCAGCTGATCGTGGGACAAGTTCATGCAGGAGAAAGCATCGTAAAAAAGTATGTCAGCCGAGCTTCCACTATCAACCATGATTCGATGTACAGGATGCTTCACGATGGTCATCTCGACCACCACGACATCGTTGTTTACATTATCATTTCCCTCCTCCCCCCGGGGAGGGATTACATCCTCCGGGTTCCCGACTTCCCGGGCTCTCTTCGTCACTCGACCGGACCCGCGTGAGATCATGCCCATAGGCTTCTCCGTTGGGCGGTTGTTGATCGCAGGGACGGGCGGTAAGGCCGCGAGCGGCTGCCCTTCAGAGGGGGCCTCGTTCTTGACAAACTTCCTGAGGTAACCCCTCCTAATCAGCTCCTCGATCTCCTGCTTCAGGTGGCGACACTCCTCTGTGTCGTGCCCGTGCTCGCGGTGGAACTGGCAGTACTTCGATTTGTCTCGGACGGCTCTCGGGTTCTGAGGAGGAGGTCGGCGGAGGTAGCGCTCGCCCTCGATTTCCATGAGGATCTTCGTCCGAGGTGCGAGGAGAGGGGTGTACCTCCGCTCGGGAGTGGCCTTGCCCCTCGGCCTTGGATTCGGGAGAGGGTCGACAGACGGCCCGGGCCTCCGAGCTCCCGGGACGTCCCTCGGGAGCGGCTTCTTCGGAGTCTTCCCGTCTAACTCTCGACGGGTGCGGTCAGCCTCCTCCGCTCGGATGTATTTGTGGGCGCGGAGGAGGAGCTCGGAGTACGTCCTGGGCGGCTTCTTGTCCAGGGAGTAGGTCAGGCGGGACGTCTTGAGCCCGCGCTTCAAAGCCAGCATGGCGACGGGCTCGTCCAAGCTGTAGATCTCCAGGGCCGCGGTCTTGAACCGGGTGATGTAGTCCCGGAGCAGCTCCTGGTCCTGCTGGCAGATGGAGAAGAGGCTATCCACCTCTCTCGGCACCTTTCGACAAGCGTCGAAGTGTGCCACGAACCTTCCTTCCAGCTGGTGGAAGGAGCAAATGGATCCGGGCTCGAGGCGGGTGAACTAGACTCGAGCGGCCTTCCGATGGGTTGCCGGGAAGGCAATGCACAGAAGAGCGTCGGTGGCCCCCTGGACCCTCATGAGGGCTTTGTAGCTCTCAAGATGGTCCAGAGGGTCGATGGTCCCGTCGTAGGGATCCACCTGCGGCATGCAGAACCATTTCGGGATCGGTTCCGCCTGGATTTTTTCAGAGAAAGGGGGGCGGGAGTCGTAGCTCGCCAGGTCTGCCTACGAGTTCTGCAGGTCGGCAAATCGACGGGCGAACTCCGCCAGCTTGCGCTCATACTCCTCCAGGCGCCTCTCGGCCTGGCACCTGATGGCTTCGTCGGTGGAGTCTTCCACCGAGACTGCAGGTGAAGGGGGCGCCGATCGGTCTCGGCATGAGGTCTGGCCTCGGCGTCGCTTGCTGCGATACACCGTTTCGACCCCGTCAGCTGGGGATCGGCTCTCGTGATCCTCCAAGCCGGAGTAGTTTCTCTTTGCGGGAGCTTGGTGGCTCCCCCGGGGGTTGGAGGCGGCCCTCGGATGGGATGGCCTGCCCTGGATGGAGCGCAGGCTCCCACCCGAGCCGCGGGGGTCCCTGGCTGCGGCTGGGTGGCCAGGGAGCGTTGCTGGTGCTGAAGCTGCCGGACCGCTGAGGTCAAGGTCTGCAGCTGCTGGATGACGGCCGCAAGGGGTCCGTCCGCTGGGGTAGGCTGCTGTGCAAGAAGAGGGGGAGCCGGATGCTCCCTCTCCGGGCTGAGGGCCCCTGGAGGGGAGTGAACCTCCCCCACGCGGCTGGTGGACGCCTCGCGGCCACGAGTGACCACCATCGTCGGAGAGCGCGACACCTGCAGAAAGCTGGCCCCCGCTCGGGTTTGGTGTCCTGCTCCCCTTCCTGACGCGCCAATCTGTTGCCGCTCCCGTCGTCGCGCCCGTGCCACGGATCCGCCGATCCCTCCTGACCGCCTGGCGAAGGAGCCTCCCTGACTGCGGCGAACCTGCAAGAAAGGGGTTAGAAGACCCTGGCCGGGGATCCCGGCGAGGGAACTCCGACGGTCAAGTCAGTAGACGACGAGAAGGAACAGACTCTCCAGACGGACCCCCGAAAGGGTTCTAGACTTAGAGAGTCTACTAGTGAGAGAGACGCTCTGGGGACCAGAATCTCGGCTGGGCCTCCTTGCCGAGCTCACGCCCAGTGATTCCCTCTCGGGATCTCTGGTTTTCACTCTCCGGAGCGAGGCCTTTTGCCATTGCTTCTCCTTTGTCCCCAGGCTTGTTCGCTTACCTCTGTTGTCCCCAGATTCCTCCCTCTTTATCTCCTTCCGTCGTGCGCTTGTCTTTTCCTCCTGGGAGACTCCCCTCCCTTGTCTTCTTCTCTTTTCCCCTTTCGGTGAAGGGGGGCCAGGCGGCTTTCCGACCTCGTCCGCCGAGCCCAGCAGGGAAAAGGCAAAGACAGGAGAGAAAAAGAGAGGGCGGCGCTGACAAGGCGGCCGGTCAGACCTCGGGCCCAGCAAGAGCGCTCTCTCTCCCAAGCGTGGGCGCCATCCATCCATCTATAGGGCCTGTTCCGTCAGAATCGTGCCCCTCGGCTGTGGAGCTTGTCGGGCCGATGCAAGTGATGTTCCGCGTGCCGCCGCCCTCCGTACGGGGCACCGTCTGGGATTCATACGGCCCGAGGGATGGCCTCGGGGCCCGCAACTCTTCCTTGAGATCTTCTTCGTACGGGTGGCTTGACCTCGGCCAAGGTGGACCCATCTCCGGGGGCCACCTAGCGAAGAGCGAAGGACCAGCCGACCTCGACCTAGGTGGACCCCTCCTGGGTGGACACCTGGCGGGATGGCAGGAGGTCGCCTGGCCTCGGCCGAGGTGGACCCATCTCCAGGAGGCCACCTGGCGAAGGGGCGGAGGGTCGGCCGACCTCGGCTTAGGTGGGCCCCTCCTGGGTGGACACCTGGCGAGGTGGCAGGAGGTCGCCTGGCCTCGGCCGAGGTGGACCTATCTCCGGGAGGCCACCTGGCGCAGGGGCGAAGGGTCGGCCGACCTCGGCTTAGGTGGACCCCTCCTGGGTGGACACCTGGCGAGGTGGCAGGAGGTCTCCTGGCTTCGGCCGAGCTCACTTGGGCGGATATCTCCGGGCTTGGGCTCCATCGAGTTGGTAGAGGAGCTCCGATCCGAGCTCGACCTCGGCGGGGGCAGTTTGCCTTAGAGAATTGTCGGGCGCTGTAGTCTTGTCGAACCTGGTCTTGAAGACGTGGCGCTGACTCGGCCGAAGAAGCCTCCACGTGGCCCGAGCGCATTCGGTGGTACCTGAGCCTGGCCACGTCACTGTCACGGCTGTAACAGGTACCAATTGCGATAAGGTAATAGGCCTATGTCTAAATATATCGAGGACTTCCAGTGGTATGACATGAAATGCAATACCAATGAGACCGAAGCTCAGATCATATCAAGGTTTAGGGTTGGGTTACACCCAGACATTTATAGGAAGGTATGCCTTGAAAAGACCAATAAGTTAGACCGAGCCTACCAAGAAGCCCAAGACTATGAGTGGTCTTTAAGATATAACCAATCAAGTACTTTGGACTTAAAGCCAACCTCTACCAACTTGAGTCAAGTTCCGATTGATCCGACACCCGTAGTGAACCAGACTTTTGTTTGTCAATTCCCACTTATGTCACCTCTTGACCAGAAGGATAACACTGAGAAGGAGTTAGGCATGGCCATCCCAAAATTAGTTGACCTGACCAGAGCCGTACTTAAAGAGGAATCGAAGGAGAATAGATTAGAACCTTTCATTGAGATTGAGGAAGAAATATATGAGCCTGACATAAGTTTGATAGATGAATATGAAGAAGAAGAATTTGAGGATATCTCTCCCGATAATTCAATTAACCAACTCATACCTGATGGGGTTATTGAGAGGACCCCTGCCACTCAAGGAATTCAGGAGCTAACCCTAAGAGAAGACCCTTTTGAGGAAGTTTAGAAAGAGGAAATTGCACCCAATGAGAGTTTAAGTGAGAATACCTCTGAACTCATTGAGGAATCCAAAGAAGACACCCCTGAGTCAAATCTGGTAGAGAAGTGTGAAGAAGGAAGGGGTTCACAATAATTGCCCATTGAGAAGGTCCAAGAACAAGAAAAAGACAATAGCTTAGAAGACTTTTCTAGATAAACATTCCAAAGACCTTCCTGATAACCTTCACCTTCTAGGAGCACCCAGCCTACCCTAGAACTTGCACTTGTAGACCCTCCCAGAGCAAATCATGAGGTTTGGATGAGTGCACCTATAGAACAATGTCCTCATTTTAAGGTCGTCCTGAATAACCAAGGTATGTTTCTTGTTTCCTATAAGCCACCTCAAAACTCTGATTCTTATTTCCTACCCTTTCCTGAATCTTCTTATGTTTCTAGATCTATGGGATTACACTTTACTGAGATTTTTAGGTTGCAAGACTCCTTAGAACCTATTAGGTTTGCCACCTACTTCTAGAAGACCTTATGGCACCTACTAGGCACCCATGATAAGTTTTCATGCTCTGCATGCCATCCTCCGACCCAAGGTCAAACCTAGAGAGCCTTAGTTTGTGAGGTTTAGACCTAGGGTTCCTTTGAATAAAGTCCATTCTTTAGGAATGCGTCGTCAGTCGAGTTTAGGACATTGAATCAGATTTTGGTTGAGTGAGAATACCGGGAATTGGGATTTGTATTTACCCAGGGCTGAATTTGCATATAATGACTTGGTCAATAGGTCTATAGGTAAAAGCCCTTTTGAGATTGTTCATGGATACAAGCCTCACACACCACCTGATCTAGTTCTTTTGCCAGTCCACACACGAGTCTCCGAGTCTGCTGAAGACTTTGCACAGCATATAAAGAACTTGCATAAAGAAATTCATGCCAAAATAACTTTAAGTAATGAAACTTATAAGAAGTTGGCTGATTCTCAAAGGCGAGTTAAAACTTTTGTTGACGGAGACTATGTAATGATTAGGTTAAGGCCTGAGCGGTTTCCTCCTGGAACCGTTAGAAAGCTACATGCTAGAGGAGCTGGACCATTTAGAGTGATGAAGAGAGTGGGACCCAATGCCTATGTTGCCTCCAGAGCTAGGCATTAGCTCCACTTTCAATATTACAGACCTAGTAGAGTATAGGGAGCTAGTTGTGATTCCCAGTGAGCCTTTTGAACCTAATCCTGTTATTGAGAGTGATCCCGACCCTGTGTATCCACCAACAAACTGGCATGTGAGGAAAGAGCAAATTGAAAAGATCCTAGATGATCAGGTTATCTCTACTCGTAATCGAGGATACCAAAGATACCTGGTCTGCTGGCAAGGAAGGCCAGATTCTGATGACTCTTGGATCTCTCGAGAAGAATTACAAGAATTGGACCCAGACCTCTTGGAGAGATACCAGAGCCAGCTTGATCCATACTCAATAGGGTCGAGTTCCTCCCACCCTGGGAGAATTGGTGCGGGCACCAGAATCAGAAGAAGACTTCAGGGTTTCATCTGGATCTCTGATTGACCTTGCCCGAGAAAATTAGGGTTTGTAATAAGGATTGACCTGATCAACCCAATTTTGAGTCTGTAATTTTGTCATTTCAATTTTTGTTGAGTCATGTTGACTCGGTCCAAGTCCAGGTCCAGGTTGGCACCATTCCCTTTGCCATAGGGTGCCACATTTTTTCTTCCATGATCCAGCTACAAGTGGGTGCCACACTCCCTGCCACATCTCCATCCAGTGTCTTTGGTCCCCACACCATAAGAAGTAAGTTCCCCTTTTTCTTGCACCACTTGGGGGAGAAATCCATCAAGATACCTCAATCCAAGGAGGAGCCAACTTCTTTCCAGATAAACCCAAGCTAGGATGGCAAGAATTTTTCTTGAAGAGAGAATCAAGGAGATGCCCCACAATGTTCCATAAAAATCCAAGTTATAAAAGGGAAGAGAGCATGTTTTGGGGAGAAAATCAAGGAGACAGCCAAAAGTTTCCTAAAGTGCCAAAGCCATGAAAAGAAGAAGCCTAAACTTGTGGAGCAAGACTAGGAGGTGTCCAAAAGAGCCAAACCATGAAGGGAAAATCCTTGATTCATGGAGAGATACTAGGAGACACCCCCATAACCTGCCATTTGGAGCTGATTTTCAAATTTTCTTGGAGTTTTTGGGCCACTCACTCATGGAAGGAGTCTTGGTTGGCCAAGGGAAGAGAATTTGATGCCTAAAGTGTAGATTAGTCCTATTAGTCCCACATGGGAACTTGTATGGTTTTGATTTTTCTTATAGGTCTATATATTAGACCCCTTTTGTAACTTGAACTTATCTTATGAAATCTTATGAATGAAATCCCTTGTTTTTGAGCAAAGTCTTGTTCTTCCGCACTTATTCTGAGTGTTGAGCTCCGTGAGGGAGTAAATCCAGGTTCCCTAGGAACCTTGAGGAGGTATGAGATCTCCAACCCCAAAATCCTAGCTTAGTCCACCCATCTCTACTCCACCACCACCAAACCCTAGCCTCTACACCATCTCCAAGGTTCTTCTTCCAAAGGGTGGCCGACCACCAGGACCCCAGTCCAGCCATCTTCAAGTCAGCTACCACTGCTTCAGAGTCCATCCAGCAAATCCAGGAGAAGAAGTCCCAAATCCGTAGCCTAGGAGTTCCAGATCAGCTGAAGACCTTCAGATCTCATCCTTTCTTCTACTCTGATAACTCTCTTCCCTGAGTCTCTTGTTCCTAACCTTGTTCTTCTTCTCTCCAGGATCCAGGGTTCAAGAAGAGGCCAACTTTGCCAAGGACCATTATCGGAGGATCCATTGCGAAGATACCTTGACTCCCGGGGTCCAATAATCTGCTCAAGAGAGTCTTTTTCCACCAAATGGAGAGATATCACTGCTAGGTAACAAGAACCTTCCCTTCTCACTTTGTTTGTTTCGTTGAAACTCAGAGCAAACCCTAGATCTGGGGGTTTCTCAATCCCCAACGATCCTACTTCTGAGTTACTCTGATAATCCACTCCTTTTAATTGTGCTTTCTGTCATTTCTTAGTTTCTTTCAACATTAGTTTATCTTTCCTTTGAGTCAAAGCCGACTTCTAAAAATATATAAAATATATATATATATATATATATATATATTAATTTTAATTTGCTTCCACATTCCAAATATCCGTTCTGCATCATTTTTGGTATCAGAGCTTTCGTTCTGCGTCACTCCCGGTCCTGCTGGCAGATGGAGAAGAGGCTGTCCACCTCTCTCGGCACCTTCCGACAAACATCGAAGTGCGCCACGAACTTTCCTTCCAGTTGATGGAAGGAGCAAATAGATCCCGGCTCGAGACGGGTGAACCAGACTCGAGCAGCCTTCCGGAGGGTAGCGGGGAAGGCAATGCATAAAAGAGCATCCGTGGCCCCCTGGACCCTCATGAGAGCATTGTAGCTCTCCAGATGGTCCAAAGGGTCGGTGGTCCCATCGTAGGGATCGACCTGCGGCATGCGAAACCGACTCGAAATCGACTCCTCTTGGATTTTCCGGGAGAAGGGTGGCCGGGAGTCATACCCCATCGGGTCCGCCGAGGTGTTCTGTAGGTCGGCAAATCGGTTGGGCGAACTCCACCAGTTTGTGCTCATGCTCCTCCAGGCGCCTCTCGGCCTGGCGTTTGATGGCCTCGTCAGTGGAATCTTCCATCGAGGCCGCTGGTGAAGGGGGCACCGATCGGTCTCGACGGGGGGCTTTGTCTCGACGTCGCTCACTACGGCGTGCCATCTCGGCATCATCGGCCGGGGATCAGCTCTCGTGATCCGCCAAACTGGAGTAATTTCTCTTCGCGGGGATCTGGTAGCTCCCGCGGGGATTGGAGATCTCACACCTCCTCAAGGTTCCTAGGGAACCCGGATTTACTCCCTCATGGAGCTCAACACCTGAACACAAGTGCGGAAGAGAGAAACACAAAGTTGCTCACAAAGAAATTGATTTCATTCATCATTAAATTCAAGAGTTACATAGAGTTGAATATATAGACATAACAAAGAAATAAAATTTTATACATTTCCCATGTGGGACTAATAGGACTAACCCATACTTTAGGAATCAAATTCTCTTCCTAAGACTCCTTCCATGAGTGGGCAGCCCAAAAACTCCAAGAAAACTTGAAAATCAGCTCCAAATGGCAGGTTATGGGGGTATCTCCTAGTATCTCTCCATGAATCAAGGATTTTCCCTACATGGTTTGGCTCATTTGGACACCTCCTAGTCTTGCTTCCACAAGTTTAGGATTCTTCCTTTCATGGCTTTGGCACTTTTGGAAACTTTTGGGAACCTCCTTGAATTCCTCCCCAAGACATGCTCTCTTCCCTTTTATAACTTGAATTTTTATGGAACATTATGGGGCACCTCCTTGATCCTCTCTTCAAGAAAAATTTTGGCCATCCTGGCTTGGGTTTATCTGGAAAGAAATTGGCTTCTCCTTGGATTGAGGTATCTTGATGGATTTCTCTTCCAAGTGGTGCAAGAAAAAAAAGAAACTTACTTCTTGTGGTGTAGGGACCAAAGACACTGGATGGAGATGTGGCGCCTCCTGGACTCTGGCGTGTGGCTGGGAGTGTGGCGCCCACTTGCTTGGGCGTGGGAGAAAAAATGTGGCACCCTGGACCTTGACTTGATTGAAAAAAAAAGTGGCACCAACCTGGAGAAGACCTAGACCACTACTAGGACTTGTACTGAGTCAACATGACTCAATAAAATTTAAATTACAGGGAAATACAGACTCAAGACTAAAATTGAGTTGACCAAGTCAACCCTTATTACAAAACCAGAAAACCCTAATTCTTCAGGCAAGGTCAATCAAAGATCCAGATGGAGCCCTGAAGTCTTCTTCTGAGTCTGGTGCCCGCACCAGATTTTCTTCGGTTGGGCCTCCTCGAATTTGCGACTGAACTTGTCATTCATAGCCGCCAGCATAATGCAACGTACTGTGGTTCTATCAAAAACCCACTTCTGATAAGTGTCCCTGATAGATATTGGAGCATTAGCTACGGGGACCTCAGGTGCCGGATCCGATACAACATACAGGATCCTTTCATGCTCTAAGACAATCTTGAGCCTTCGATACCAATTATCGAAATTTGGGTCAGAAAGTTTTTCATTATCAAGCAATGAACGGAGGGACAAATTGGCAGTCATTTTTTTGAAAAGAAAACCATAAGACCAATTAGTATATGAATTTAAATTTTAATTCTAAAGACATGGACTTTAGTCTAAAGGTTTTCCAACATATTTTATCCAGATTAGTAACCTCTACCTCTAATCCGAGGAATTACACTTAATTCCTTAGTGGGTACTAGAATCCTAAAGGTACCACATGAGCCCGACTTTGGCCGGCTCACCTATGTTAACCTAAAGGTAGGTTCAATAAACCAATTGCTTCTTCCAAGCAATTTCTAGTATTTTAAATTTTGCCCCAGGAATACTTCAATCGGCATTTGGGCTTCCTGCTAAAGAAGGTCTTGGTTAGGTCCAACCATTAACATAACTGAATTCAGTGCTTCTAGCTAATGAATGATCAAGCCCGACTTTGGTCGGCTCGCCTGACCACCATTAAGAGAGTTGCACTGAGCCATTATATTATGAATGGCAATTCCAATAGCTCGATGACCACCCGTACTTTGGTACTGCCGATGATCACCCAACTAAAGGACACATTATCATCCAACTTAATGGGAGATAAAGACTCAGTTATCCCTATAACTTCATCTTTTTAAGGACTTAATAATTTTAGAGGATTTAAAAATGTGACATATGAAGAATACATGGACCATGATCAAGAATCCTCCCACTAACTTTTAGAAGGTCCATGAATATCTTGGTCCATGGGCACCTAAAATCAGACAAATCTGATTAACCTTAGGTGACATGGGTTAATCCAATTCAATGAGCTTCTCATGAGTCAATTCCAGTTAGCCATATCGACCAGGTAAGCGCGGTCAAGGAATGAGTTGCGGCATTAACCATCTTTCCTTAGACACTAGCTACAAATGAGCTAGCCAGGAAAGAGGTACCCTCAAAACATAGACCATAAGGCAGCTTGCCTAGACACCAATTCGGTTCACCTTCCTCAACCAGATTAGACTTAAAGAACCAAATTAATCACTAAGCCATAATAGATCCTTTTAGATGTTTGGATCACACTTTCTAACTATTAGAAACTATAGAGAAATGAAATCTAATTCAACTTTTGATTAGTTTCTTATCTCTAATTAATCCAATTCATCTAAACATAGGTCTAACCCAAATAAGGATCTATTCCTGGCCCATCCCATTTAATCCATGATTTATGAATCATGACTTAAGATTAGAATCATATCCTAAATCTTATAATTATACATCTTAATTTATAATTAAGTGCATCACACTATTTGAAACATTTTCAAAATGAAATGAAACAATTTTATAAAAGTTTGAAGCTTAAAAAAACTATTTCTTAATTTTCAGGTTGAGCCAGCTCTTGTAGATCAAGTCAGCTCTTCTAGAACACACATTTCTAGTAAGGTCGGCTCTTCTGTCAACTCTGCTGCTCAAGCCAACTCTTCCAGAACACAGATTTCTGGTTGGGTCGGCTCTTCTGAAAAGAGCCAGCTCTACTGTTGCTCGAGCCAGCTCATCTGCTGCTCGAGCCAGCTCTTCTGAACGAGCCAACTCTTCCAGTCAGCTCTTCTGAAAGAGCCAGCTCTTCCAGAACATAGTATTTCTAAACTTCAAACATTTCCACATGAACTTTTCAAGGTTTTAGATCAAATTTCTTTTAGATCTTATATAAACATAATTATGATCTACAAATCAAAGATTAAAACAATTTTAATCCATAAAATTCCTTACTTTCTTCTTCATAAGATCATGACGCATCGGCACCCCTACACACCATAGGAGAACCCCTTGGAATGGAAGAGATGGTCTTTAAACCATACTTATCTCCTGTGACCAAACGGCCATGGCGAATCCATCTTAATCCAAGTACTGTGTAAAGGAAATCAAAATGATTTTATATGAAATATTAAACTAGATGCATTCAGAAAACTTGGCTCTGATACCATTAAAAAGGAACCGTTCCTAGGGATGAAGCATGCATTTTAAAACTTTTTCTAAGAGCATGCATCAGCCAAAATATAACTTTTATTTATATCAAAATTTATATACAAATAGCACAACCGTCTACATCCTAGACGATTGACTTTGAGACACAATTCCCAATAGTCCCAGGATAATGGTAGGTTGGGAGGCATCATTCTCCCTAGGAGGATCTTCTGATCTCGATGGTGAGTGGCCTCTCCTGACGGAGATATTCTAGGCTCTTCCTTTCACCATTGCTTCACTTAGCAGCGGATTCCTCCTTTTAGAGAAAAAAAAACTAGAACGAAGGTTCAAGCCCTTCCTCTAGCGCCAATCTGTTGCTATCAAGTCTTCCAGACCAGGTTCTCTTGGCCTGGCTGGAGCGCTCTTTTCCCAAAACCTGCAAAGAAGTCCCACGGGCTGGTGGTGTTCCGGCGAGGGACACTCTAATGGCTAAGTTAGCAGGGATCTTTAAAGCAACAGAATAGAGGAATCAAGAAGGAGATAGCTCGTGGAGAAGGAAAAGTGCCCTTACCATTCGAAGTCCCTTGTTTGCCTTATATAGGTGCGGAACACTACCAGATTCTGTTAGGGGCTAGGCTAAAAATGTCTGATATGCCCCTACGAGAATCAGGGTGGTGGCCAAGTGGCACCAGGACGTGGCCACGTCCTGGGATCTATTGTAATAGAATTATGGTACTAACTGGAAGAGGCTTCTAGAGCTTTCTGATTAGTATGGATCTGGTTAAAGTAGGTCAGTCGGATCTTGAACAGGTCGGTCGGATCCCTGGTGGAGTGGGTCATTCGGACCTCTGCTAGAGTGGGTCGTTCGGATCCCTGGTGAAGTGGGTCGGTCAGATCTCTAGTGAAGTGGGTCGGTCGGACCTCTGGTGAAGTGGGTCGTTCGGATCCCTGGTGAAGTGGGTCTGTCAGATCTCTAGTGAAGTGGGTCGGTCGGATCTTTGCTGGAGTGGGTCGGTCGGATCCTTAGTGAAGTAGATCGGTCGAACCCCTGGTGAAGTAGGTCGCTCGGATCTCTGCTGGAGTGGGTCGGTCGGACCCCTGGTGATCGGCCAGATCTTTGATCCGGTTTAGAGAAATGTTGATTTGGTATAACAAATTTAATTTTTAATATATTGAAATAAATTAAATGAAAAGAAATGGTTAAGTATTGCCATTTCTAGATAGAAAGTGGCATGATGTTAAAAAAAGACTCATTTGTATGGGATATGGTGCAAGTTGCCAAAGTTAAATTCTTTAGATCCGTGCTCGCTGATTACAACTTTGTGAAGCAATTTTTGTACACTGAATAGGAGCCGTACTCTTGGCTTCGATTATTTTTTTTTAAAAGAATACCATTTTTTGCAAAAAAATACTGACCTGCATGAAACTACCATCAAACGAGGGCTTGAAATAAAATAATTAGTCAACTGATCTAACTTTCTTTTGTTCCAAATTGAATGATTAACGTTTCAATGTAAATTATGCTATTACTTCTTTATTATATCCCGACGTCAAAAATATCTTTTCATCCTCTTGGATTATCCATGGGATCCCACGAGCAACATCAAACTTTTAATTTTTTTTTTAAAAAAAAAATTTACCTGTCTTGAACCCATAATCGATCGCACATTTTTTTAAGACAAGATCATAAAAAATATGCAATCCTTAAAATTATTATAATCTTAATTTTTTATATACTTTAGTGAACTCAATGGATAACAAATGTTTCAAGTTAACAAACAACAAATAAAGATGGCAATGGGTCGGGTTTGGATCAGATCATCCAAAACCCATATCCATCCCATCAAAAAAATTTCTATCCCATACCCGTCCTATACCCGTCTCAGATCGGATTGAGTATAAAAAAAGTCATGTTTGGATTAGATCGAATTGAGTATATCAAGTCTAATAAAATTCAGTTTATTTAAAACATAAAACCTAGTTTGCTCCCAAATAACATGATCAAAAAATAGTGATAAAGAAAAGGGGAAGAAGGTGAGAAGGAAAACATGTTCAATCTCGTGGCAGACCTAGTCAAAGAGGGTGAAGAGGTCAAAGACAACAACGACGAAGATGTAGGTGATGAAGATGAGGTTGCGGAAGTCAAAGACCGGGGGATTGGGAACAAGGAAGGAGGAGGGGAGAAGGAGGCGGCGACCATGGCGGATGTTGAGAGGATGATGATGACGGTGAGGGCATTGAGCGGCCAAAAGATGAAGAAGCAGCCAGGGGACGAGGGGCGGGGGGGTTAGCTGCGACAGCGATGGGGTGGTGGTGCTCCACCTTCTCTTCCTCTACATGGATGCAAATGCGGGGGGAGTGGGTGGCAATGGCAGTGGGGTGAACCCTAACCCTCAACCGAGGAATGTTGAATTGGGGAGGGGGGGCGAGAGGGGGGAATGACTTAAGTATTTTATAAATGGGTCGGGTTTGGGTTGAGGCATGCTACTACCCGCACTTGATCCAAACTCAAGTCGGGTTTTTTCAAAAAAATCCATATCCATTTATAAATTAGACTGGTCGGGTTTTACCTGTCCCATTAGGATCGGGTTAGGTCAGATATCCACCGGGTCGATAAAAATTATCATCTCTAATACCAAACCTTATACAATTTATAAAACTCAATCATTCAACTGTATTGATGATACTTGATCAAAGCAATTCTTTTCATCTATTATTTCAAGCCACGACTAATCATGAATATCTTGTAACTCTAAAAAAAGAAAATAAAGAGGGACCAAGCTTTAAAGCTGGGTAAAAATTTGTACATATCCATAACAATATAATGATGTTTGATAAAAAAAGTATCACAAATCTTTAATTAAATGATTTTCATGCCATATAAATACAACAGTCATGCAAAATAATACATGCCATAAAATGCAAAGCATTATCTCATGTAATTATCTCAAAATATCATACATCGAATTTGATCATATTAAGGAGCTCGGTTCTGGACTACCACAATTACATTTTTGAACTATAATGGGATATCAATAGTACCATATTCTAGCCTATAATTAGATATAATAATGTAGCTAGTTTTGTGGACTACCATAACCACATTTTTGGTTCATGATGAGGCATCAACAATACCACATTTTTGACTTATATTAGGGTATTGATAATATGGCTAGTCCCGTCACTACCACAACCATATTTTCAATATATAGTAAGACATCAACAACATAGTTAGTCTATAGTACCACAAACCATATGCAATTGTAAAATGAATTTCATGTTTGTTAAGAAAAATTTAAATAAAAAGCATACTCTTTTACAAAACTAGAAATATATGGATGCCATAACTCATTCAACAAATATCAACAATATATAAAGCATAATTCATATATAATCACATATACTTAATATATAAGTATATAATTGGCGACTATTATATACCATATATACTTAACAAACAAGTATATATCATGCAGCTATCAAAACTATATAGAATAAATCATTGATACAGATAAATAATTTTTATATAAATATGTGACCAATGTCCAGGAATTTTTATATCTACTAATGTTAAACTAAGCCTACAAGATTTAAGATCTGCATGTCAAAACCTTGCCATAATTTTTTGGTTCAAAAAATTATTTTCTTGCATAACCAATTTTATTATTAAAAATAAAATTTATAAAGTATAAATCATCTATCTAGAATCCTCGATCAGGATTCATCAAGGTTTACCCACAAATTTCTTAATCCCTTACCTACAAACTCTTGATCAACAAAGACAATAAAGAGAGGAGAAAAAAGGGAGAAGACAACACTCTCTCCCTTACTTTTTCCTTTTTTTTTCTCAAATAGGGGACCATCCCTCCTTTTTCCTTCTCTTCCTCCCAAGCTCTCAAGCAAAAGACTCCAGAACCGATGGTCCTTGGTAGTGCTTGCCAACTACCATGGTGGCAACCTTAACCATGACTATGACCGGCGATGATCGATAAGATTAAAAATGTAAAAACCAAAATAGAAAATCTTATTTAAGACCTCCTGATGACTATCGACTCTAAACGATGGCAAAGCCAGGAAAGACAAGGCCTAAGCCCCTTACCTAAATTCGGTGAAGCTTAAGGAAAAGTCTGGTGGTCCATTTTCGATGAAATCCAAAGAAAAATTTCAAAGAAGAATTAAAAAACTTGGTGACTATTTCTTGAAAAACTATTGATGGAGTCCAAGGGAGGAGGCAGAAGCTTTCTTATGGGCACGATATATAGAATTTTTGACCTATTTTGACAATCCCCGATCATGTCGGATTCAAGGGAGAAGAAGACTCGCAATTGGGGTCTTCTTCCCTCTCTCTATCATGCGCTGTGTACATAATGCCCATGGATCTGGGCCTCTTTAAGCCTGCCCATGGGCTCAAGTCTGAGTTGTTACAATAATTGTCATGAAGCTACATATTTTGGGCATGAAACAAGTAGAGAAGTCATTTTTCTTTCTTTAGACATTCAATCAAGCATCGAGGTGTCTAAGCCTACCTCATTAACTCCTCATCCATCCATCATGGATGTTAGTATGATTATTTGGATCACATATTGGTCCATCACAATTTTTTTTTGTTAATATGATTTCACAATATATTTTTTTATTAATTTGATTTTATATCATTTTTATTTATTAGCATGATTTTGTATCAATTATTATTATTTTTCTTTATTAGCTTAATTCTATATCAATCATTATTATTTTTCTTGTATGATATTTATACACTATTATAAATAACTCTCGAGATGTATCAAAAAAATTGAAACAAAGACAATAAAGTTCTTCATCTCTCTCTATTGTTTTTTTTTATTTCACAAATATTTTAATATGATATCATAGTCACTATCTCTGTTTCTCTATAAATCCTCTATTTTTAGAAGATTTGTAGATCATCCATTTTTTATAGATTACTTGAAAATTTTTTATTTCTAGATAAATTTGCAGTTGTTATTCACTTTTTTTTTGATATTTTGTTATTCGGTTCAGGGTGTTTTTCTTTTTATGAATATGTTGAGGCTAGTTTGAGAGTTTTTTAGGATATTTTTTTATCTTTGACTTCTTCATTGTCTAATTTAAGATATTTTTCTTCTTTTTATGTCTTTGATTATTTCATTATCTATTTTAATATATTTTTAACTTTTTAATGATATTTTTGTTTACAATGATTATTAACCTATGATAATTTTTTATTTGAGCACTAGCTTTCTCTTATGTAGCTTTTGTTGTATATAAAGATCAATAACTTTTGATATCCTTTATTTTGATCACCAATTTTCTTTTCTATAGTGTTTTTATCCATGAGGATTATTAATCTTCAATGGCATTCTCTTTAAGTATTGGTCTTCTCCTTACAAAAATTTAAATTTAAGTTAGTATTGATGCCAACTCAAATTTGAAGGGAAGTATTAGTATGATTCTTAGAATCACATATTAGTATATTATAATTTTTTTTGCTAATTAACGTGATCTCATATTTTTTTTTATTGCTTGATTATACATCATTTTTTTTCGTTATCATGTTTCTGTGCCGATTATTATTATTATTATTATCGGCATATTTTTTATTAATTATTATTATTTTTATATGATATTTATATATCATTATAAATAAATTTTGAGATAATAAAGTATTTTTCCTTTTATTTTTTTTATATATTTTTTAATATCAAAAAAATGATGATATTATGATGAGAGAAGACCATTAATCCTACAATTCATTGTGAGTGAAAAAATATTTTAATTTATATAAGAAAGATCACCATGTGAAATATGATTTATCTCATTTATAACATCTCTATGCTAAGCAGCTAAAAATTCTGTCTAATTTTTGGTAGTCCATTTCCAAAGATTTACTAGGACGTGTCTTGCTCATTTTCTCTTAAAAAAACGTGTCTTGCTCATTCTCCTCTAAAAATAGAACTCGATGGTCAAAAATATGCGGTGGTAAAAAATATACGGTAAATTTTTATTATCATGCAATTTAGGTAAGTATACAAGATAATTAATTTTAAATGAAAAGAAAATATCCTCCAAGTTTTTAAATTGGATTTCAATAGATGAGAAAAGCAAAAAAATAATTGCAAAACGCTAAACCAATATTGGATAGGAGTTTTTTTTTTGTAAGGTAAAATCAATCCCATTCAAATTCAACTTAATTTTCGATTATAAAAGTTCTTTTTAAAAAAATATATATATTTTTTGGTAAAACAAAAAGGGGGAGGAGTTAGACCCCGGGCGTGGCCACCCCCAGACGATTCCCCAACCCCAGCTAGAAAATGTTCGATACACGGCGCATATTAATTTTTCGCAGCCATTCCTCGTCCGAAGGTGAGTACGTCAACCTGATACACGGCGCATATTAATTTTCCGCAGCCGTTTCCCACTCGAAGGTGAGTACGTCAACCTGACTACCTGATACAGGGCGCATATTAATTTTCCGTAGGCATTCCACACCCGAAGGTGAGTACGTCAACCTGATTGCCACTGGCGTCAGCCGAGTGAACATAATTTATTATATATATCCCTAAATTTTTTCACTACCACCAGCCAACAGGGCCTCTAGGATTATTTTATTAATTTTTCGTTTCTTTTATTTTATCCCCGGACTTTTTAGTCAAAAAATGTCCAAACCGGGGCTCGAACCCCTACTAGCTGGTTGTGACAACCAGCTGTGCCACGTGCCAGTGGCTAAAAAAAAAAAATCCCTTTATAAAAGTTATATGACACTGATAAAAAAATAACCATTGTTGGCTTTACCTTGTGATTTTGATGAATAACAAAACGTTGAGTACATATTTTGTATTAATGTTTATTTCTAGTTGCGAGTTTTCAGGAAACAAGTACCTCAAATTCTCAAAATTAAAGTATCGTGGCATACCTTGGCACGAAGTATTTTTTGCGATTTGAGGAATCTTTTCCATGCAAAAAAGGCTCAAACAAGTTCTGATATGGTAAGATCGTTGACATGGGGTAGCTGACAGGCACCACGTCAAAGGAAGCCGCCGTGTCAGACGCCATGTCAATTCTCCTGCTCGGACTCCTTCATCGAGCTGAGCTCCCCCAAGACAACGGGGTCGCCTGTCGAAGCCGAGCTCCATCCTCCGCCAGGTCGGACCCGTGAGCTCGGGACGCCCAGGCCGGGCCTGCACTCTGCCCTCCAGAGCGAGACCCTCGGAGATCGAGCCCCGTCGTCGGAGTCGAGCTCAGCCCTCCTCCGCCACGTGGAGCCTCTTCGAGGCTGAGCCCTCTGGACCGGGCCCGCGCTCTGCCCTCCTCCATCGAGGCAACCCTGCGAGCTCGGGGCGTCTAGGTCGGAGTGAGCCCTACCATTCCAGCTCGGCCCCCAGCTCAGGCGTAAGCACCGCCATCCCAGGACACCGACGAGCCGCCCGAAGACTGCACCGAGACACCTGCCAGACCACAATGACCGCCTGCAGTCACCGGTTACACCAGAAAGGGGAGAGGCCCACTGATCGAGGCGTCATGCTCCTCACCAACCACCTGAACTACCTGAAAGAGGAAGTCAACTAGGAGATTCGAATCCCAGGGGCGGCGGCCCACCAATCGAGGTACTGCCAGATTTCCCGGAATGAGGTGACCAAGGGGAATGTCAGAGCACATGACAGCTTCCCTTATCACGGATCGGGAAAGGCTCCTCGGGACAACACCGCACGTGCCTGAAAGCCTGGTGGAGATCCCAAGACGAACACCCAACGGTAACCTAGTCTACAAAACTTGGAGGTAACAACCACAATACAAGCAAGACATAAGTCATACCATTCTAACACAAGTGCAAGCTCAACCGGAGAGCACAGCACCACAAGAAAATCCAAGCAAGGGCGGGCGGAAAGGCCACACAGAGACTCCCTCTAGCCATGCCACTCTTCCCCCGACACACTTGCATCCCACTCTCACACTACTTCACTCCTCCTAGTGTGGAGTCCATCAAGAGGGGCTCGACTAGGAGGATCTGTTTCCCTGAATCGTCACTGACTTGACCGTCGGAGTGTCCCTGTCAGAAACCTCGGCCCGGGTCACTAACCCCTGTTTTGCAGGTCCAGGACCACCAGACGGCGAGACAGCAAAGGGAGCGCGCTCCGGCACCGATAGCAGCTACGGGCCACGGCAATCTTGGCGGCAACAGATTGGCGTGCCAGGAAGGGGGTGTCCCCATGAACAGTTCTTGATCTAGTTCAAGTCTCCCCTTTTTTCTTTTCTACAAGCAAGTTCCACGAAAGGATGGTGACGACACGGGCGTGAGAGGCCTCCGCCAGCGGTGCAGGGGACTCCCCCTCCCGGGGGAACCCACACAACCCAGAGGCAGGGCCATCCGCTCCAGTTCAACCACCTCCGATAGAGTCTCAGCTGGCCACACTCGCTCAATAAATGCAAATCCTTGCCACAACAGTACGTCAGCTCCAGCACCAGCACCGGTCTTTAGCCACCCACCAGCAGCCAGGGACTCCCGCGGCTGGCCACACTCGCTCAGTAAATGCAAATCCTTGCCACAACAGTGCATCAGCTCCAGCACTAGCACCAGTCCTTAGCTACCTACCAGCAGCTAGGGACTCCCGCGGCTCATGCCGTGGCCCCCCGCAACAGCTTGCGTTCCTTCCAAGGAAGGCCTTCGCAGCCGCGGCCCGTCACTGACAACCGGGGTAGCCATTAAACTCTGGCAAAAAGACAACGAGCTGGGTCTGCCAACAGGGAGAGCCGCTCACCAAACCTCGGGCGGGCAGCATCCAAGCCCCACCGAGGTAGGAAAAGCAAGACCCCCGCCATGGATGCCGCACACCCATGTCACCTTCTCCATCTCCTTCGGCAGAGGGGTCCATTGATGAAGCCGTCAGGCATGCGGCGGAGAAGCACCTGGAGGAGCATGACCGCAAGTTGGCGAAGTTATCCCGCCAATTTGCCAATCTACCGGGCTCAACTAGCGAGCCAGCGGGCTACGACGCCCGTCCCCCTTTCTCCCAAGAAATCCAAGGGGAGCCGATCCCAAGTCAGTTCCGTATGCCGCAGGTGGATTCTTACAATGGGACCACCGACCCCCTGGACCACCTGAAAAGCTAACGGGCCCTCATGAGGGTCCAGGGAGCCACCGATGCCCTCCTCTACATCGCCTTCCCTGCCACTCTCTGGAAAGCAGCCCGGGTGTAGTTCACCCGTTTGGAGCCGGAGAGCATCAACTCTTTTGCCCAGCTAGGGCAAAAGTTCGTAACCCACTTCGACGCCTGTCGGAAGTTGCCACGAGAGGCAGACAACCTCTTCTCCATCCGACAGCAGGACCGCGAGCCCTTGCGGGACTACGTGGCCCGCTTTAAGGCTGCCGCATTGGCAATTTACAACCTTGATGAGCCAGTTGCCATGCCGGCACTAAAGTGAGGGCTCAGGACCTCCCGCTTGACCTACTCGCTCAACAAAAAGCCCTCCAAGACTTATTCCGAGCTCCTCCTCCGACCCCAAAAGTACCTCTACACCAAGGAGGCGGATCGTACAAGACGAGAGCTTGACGGGAAGCCACTAAAGAAGCCGACCCCCACCGAGATGCTAAGGACCCGAAAGCCAGGGCCTCAGGTTTCGAACTCCCAGAGGGGGCTGAGACCGAAAGGCGCTCCCGTTCTTGAGGAGAGTTACACCCCTCTCCTCGCCCCGAGGATAAAAATTCTCATGGAGATGAAGGCGAGGACTACCTGAGACGCTCGCCTCCGATGAAGCCCTCCATCGGCCGTGACAAAACAAAGTACTGTCACTTTCACCGTGATCACACCACGACACCGAGGAATGCCGCGATCTCAAGTGGAAAATCGAAGAACTCATCAAGAGGGGCTACCTTAAAAGGTTCATGTGGGGCAGACCTCAGGTGGAATCCCAGGCGCTCGTCGCTCTCCCGCCAGCCCGAGCTATCAACAACCGCCCTACCGAGAAGCCGGTGGGCATGATCTCCTGGGGAGCTGCGCGTGCCCAAAAAGGCCCGGAGGGCAGGGGATCCTAAGAATGTACTCCCCTTTATGAGGAAAGGGAAAGACGAGGAAAAAATGTAAATAATAATGCCGTGGTCATTAAGATGACGATCGCGAAGCATCCTATAAAATGCATCATGGTTGATAGTGGAAGCACCACAGATGTGCTTTTTTATGATGCCTTCTCCAAGATGAACCTTTCCCCCAATCAACTTAAACCTATGCATACACCCTTTGTTGGTTTCACAGGTGATTCCATAAGGGGAGGGAGAGATCATTCTCCCGGTCATTGCAGGGACCCCACCTCGGTAGAGCACCGTTATGATGACTTTCACGGTTGTCAAGCTTCCTTCCGCCTACAACGTGATCTTGGACCAACCCGGGCTCAACTTGCTCGACGCTGTTGTCTCTACCAAGAGGCTACTTGTACAGTTCCCCACTCCCTACGGTGTCGGGAAAATGAGGGGAGCACCCCAGTCGGTGCAGCACTACTTCCAAACCCTCCCTGGGGCCAAGGTCCCCGAGGATAACCTCAAGGCAGATGATCTCGACCAAAGGGCCTAAGATCCTAGGGGAGGCCCGGTCGAGCACCTACTCTCTTATCCACTCGGAGATGATCCCACGAAAACGGTGCAAATTGGAGCCCAGCTACCCGAGGAGGAGAGAGCCCAACTACTGGAGTTCTTACGGGCAAGAACGGATGTATTCGCCTGGACAGCGACGGACATGCCAGGTATCCCTCCTGACATCATTACTCATAAATTGAGTGTTGACCCAAAACACAGGCCAGTTCGGCAGAAGAAGAGAAGCTTCGCCCCAGAGAGGCAGGCAGCTATCAAGGAGGAAGTTGACAAACTCCTAGCTGGCGGTTTCATTCAAGAGGTCCAGTATCCGAGCTGGCTGGCGAATGTGGTGATGGTAAAGAAGAGCAATGGCAAGTGGAGGATCTGTGTAGACTACACTGACCTCAATAAAGATTCCCAAAGGATAGCTTCCCTCTACCGAAGATTGACCAGCTGGTGGACGCCACCTCTGGCCACAGGTTGCTCTCCTTCATGGATGCGTTCTTCGGATACAACCAGATTCGTATGCATCCGGAGGACGAGGAGCACACCGCCTTCATCACCGACCAAGGGACATACTGCTACAGGATAATGTCCTTTGGTCTGAAGAATGCAGGAGCTACATACTAGCGTCTAGTCAATAAGATTTTTGAGGACCAAATTGGCTGGAACATGCAAGTGTATATGGATGACATGCTCGTCATGAGCAAGTCGAGCTCGAGCCATATCGCTGACCTCGCCGAATCCTTCCATAACCTGCGACAACATCAGATGAAGCTGAATCCGGCGAAGTGCGCTTTCGGAGTGGCGGCTGGGAAGTTCCTCGGCTTTATGGTCACCCAGAGAGGCATTGAAGCGAACCCGAAAAAGGTTCAGGCAATCATCGACATCGAGCACCCGACCTCCAAGAAGCAGGTCCAGTGCCTGATAGGGCGCATTGCTGCCCTGAACCGGTTCATCTCAAGATCGGCCGATCGTTGCCTTCCATTCTTCAAGGCACTGCGCAAAATGCATGACTTCACCTGGACAGAGGAGTGTAGGACAGCCTTCGAGGAGCTGAAAAAATTCCTCGCCTCTCCCCTGTTGCTCTCCAGGCCGGAGGAGGGGGAGGAGCTCCTGCTCTATCTGGCGGTTACACCAGGATCCATCAGCTCGGTTCTCATCCGTGCAGACAAGGACAAATCTCAAAAGCCGGTATACTACAACAGCAAAATCCTCCGCGATGTGGAGATCAGGTATACTCGCTCCGAGAAACTCATTTTTGCACTAATAATGTCTGTTAAGCACCTCAGGCCCTACTTCCAAGCACACCCAATAGTGGTTGTGATAGACCAGCCGCTGAGGACCATACTCAGCCGACCCGTGACTTCCGGGAGATTGGCCAAGTGGTCCCTGCTGCTCAGCAAGTTTGACATAGTGTACCGGCCGAGGTCTTCATAAAAGGCCCAAGTCCTAGCTGACTTCGTGGTCGAGTGCACCGGGTTCAACGAGGAGCCAGAGCAGACAATAACGGAGCCCAGACCAGGAGAGGAACCTTGGATCCTCCACATAAATGGCGCATCTAATTCTGACAGGAGCGGAGCAGGCCTCATCCTCACCAACAGTGATGGGGTTGTGACGGAATGTGCCCTCCGCTTCAAATTCGCCGCAACAAACAACCAGGCGGAGTACGAGGCACTCCTCACGGGTCTAAGAGTCTCCCACGAGTTGGGTGTGCAGAATCTAAAAGTTTTCACTGACTCTCAGCTGGTTGCGGACAAGTCTCCAGAGAGTATGAAGCCAGGGACACCCAGATGATGAAGTACCTAGAGCGGGTCCGCTCGAGTACGGCAAGCTTCCGGTGCTTCAGCATTTTCTTACATCCCCCATGGGGAGAATGCACGTGCGGATGCACTGTCTAGACTCGCGACCCTGCCGGACTCATCACTGGGACGTGCCTACATCGAGTACCTCGAAAGTCCCAACTACGAGAGCTTAGAGGAGGTGCATCAAGTCACCCCCGAGCCGAACAGGATGAACAAGTACATCAGGTACATCACCGATGGCTCCCTATCTGAGGATCGCGTGGAAGCGACCCTCGTCAAGAAGAAGGCCTCCCGGTTTGTTCTGATGGAAGGCCAGCTCTACCGTCGATCCTACTCCTATCCGCTCCTGAAGTGTCTCAAGCCCGCCGAGGCAACCTTTGTGCTCCAAGAGATACACGAAGGCCTCTGCGGGAACCATGTGGGAGGGAGAACACTGGCTTATAAAGTCCTTCGCCAGGGATACTTCTGGAAGACCATGAGGGAGGATGTTGCCAACTTCGTTAAAAGGTGCGACAAGTGCCAGCGCCACACAAACATACAACGCCAGCTGGCGATGCCGATCTCCCAACTCTCAGCCCCTTGACCTTTCGTCTAGTGGGGAATGGACATCTTAGGACCGTTTCTCCCTGCACCAGGGCAGCGAAGATTCCTGCTGGTGGCGATCGACTACTTCACCAAGTAGATCGAAGCAGAGCCACTAGCCCGGATTGCAGAGGCCAATATCGCCAGTTCTTTTGGAAGTCAATCATTTGACGCTTCAGACTCCCCCGTTATATCATCACTGACAACGAGCGACAGTTTGACAACCGGGAGTTCGAAGGGTTCTGCGCCAAGCACGGCATCCAATATCGATTCACCTCGGTAGCTCACCCTCAAACAAACGGGAAAGTCGAGGTGACTAACTGGACCATCCTCCAATGACTCAGGACCAGGCTGGACCAAGCCAAAGGCAGGTGGGCGGAAGAACTTCCAAGCATTCTGTGGGTCTACCACACAATGCCCAGAATGGCGACCGACGAGATGCCCTTCAACCTTATTTTCGGTGCCGAGATGGTCATCTGGGTCGAGCTCGGCATGCCCACGCTATGAGTGCAGTAGTATGACAAGGCGCGGAACTCGGCATACCTCCTGCTCAACCTAGATCTCCTTGAAGAAACAAAGAATAAAGCCCGGCTACGAATGGTGGCGTACTGGTAACGAGTAGCTCGGTACTACAACGCTCGGGTCAGGCCAAAAGCCTTAAAACCCGGAGACTTGATGTTACATCGGGAAGAAGCATCTCAACCCCAGGAGTGCGGCAAGCTCTCACCGAATTGGGAAGGCCCCTACAAGGTGGCTGAGGCCCTCTTACAAGGGGCCTATTATCTCGAGGATCTTGACGGCGTCAGGTTCTCTCGAACATAGAATGCCTATAATCTGCGAAGATACTATCAATAATGTAAGGTTTCCCATTAATAATAATAATAATGGTTTTTTCATTGTGCGAGTATCTATCTGCCTTGCAGGAAAACCTCCAAAATGCCTTCGAGCCCAGCTCCGAGGTGCCAAGACTTGAGCCCAACTCTTAAGCAACCCAAGATCGGAGCCCAGCTCTCTGGCCAAGGAACCTTCGAGCCAAGCTGCTCTCAATCATCAACGCCTTCGAGTCCAGCTCCGAGGTGCCAAGACCTGAGCTCAACGCTCAGGCAACCCAAGATCAGGGCCCAGCTCTCTAGCCAAGGGACCTTCGAGCCGAGCTGCTCTCAATCATCAACACCTTCGAGCCCAGCTCCGAGGTGCCAAGACCTGAGCCCAACTCTCAAGCAACCCAAGACCGGAGCCCAGCTATCCGGCCAAGGGACCTTCGAGCCAAGCTACTCTCAATCATCAATGCCTTCGAGCCTAGCTCCAAGGCGCCAAGACCTGAGCCCAACTCTCAGGCAACCCAAGATCGGGGCCTAGCTCTTCGGCCAAGGGACCTTCAAGCCGAGCTGCTCTCAATCATCAACGCCTTCGAGCCTAGCTTCGAGGCGCCAAGACCTGAGCCCAACTCTCAATCAACCCAAGACCGGAGCCCAGCTCTACGGCCAAGGGACCTTCGAGCCAAGCTGCTCTCAATCATCAATGCCTTCGAGCCCAGCTCCGAGGTGCCAAGATCTAAGCCCAACTCTCGGCAACCCAAGAACAGAGCCCAGCTCTCCGGCCAAGGGACCTTTGAGCCAAGCTGCTCTCAATCATCAATGCCTTCGAGCCCAGCTCCGAGGTGCCAAGACCTGAGCCCACCTCTCAGGAAACCCAAGACCGGAGCCCAGCTCTCCGGCCAAGGGACCTTCGAGCCAAGCTACTCTCAATCATCAATGCCTTCGAGCCCAGCTCCGAGGTGCCAAGACCTGAGCCCAACTCTCAAGCAACACAAGATCGGAGCCCAGCTCTCCAGCCAAGGGACCTTTGAGTCAAGCTGCTCTCAATCATCAACGCCTTCGAGCCCAGCTCCGAGGCTCCAAGACCTGAGCCACCTCTCAAGCAACCCAAGACCAGGACTTAGCTCTCCGGCCAAGGGACCTTCGAGCCAAGCTACTCTCGATCATCAACGCCTTCGAACCTAGCTCCGAGGCGCCAAGACCTGAGCCCAGCTCTCAGGCAGCCCAAGATCGAGACTCAGCTCTCCGGCCAAGGGACCTTCGAGCCAAGCCGCTCTTGATAATCAACGTCTTCGAGCCCAGCTCCGAGATGCCAAGACCTGAGCCCAACTCTCAGGTGACCAAGACCCAGGGCCCAGCTCTCCGGAAGAAAAAGTCTCGAGCCTAGCCCCAAGGCACCAAAGACCTGAGCCCAGCTCTCAGGCAATCCTTGGACCGGGGCCCAGCTCTCCGGCCAAGAAGGCCTCGATCCTAGCTCCAAGGCACCAAAGACCTGAGCCCAGCTCTCAGGCAACCCTTGGACCAGGGCCCAACTCTCCGGCCAAGAAGGCCTCGAGCCTAGCTCCAAGGCATTCAAGCCCTGAGACCCTCCTCTCTGATCTCCCCACTCATCTAAAAAAAAAAAGGGAAGAAAAGGAAGAAGAAAGAGTGGGAGGGAAAGGAAAGAAAGAGAAAAGGAGGGAAGAATCAGGCAATGAATAGGCAACAGAAAGATTCACATTTTATTAACACAAGTTAATTACCAACGCCATCCTTCGGGTCCCCGACATGCCAGGTGACCCCAACTGAGTACAAAAAAAAAAGCAAAAAAGAAAGCTACCCTACCCTAGCTGACCCCCCGGTTGGGTTGTGAGGCTGAACAGCTCCGGCTTCGAGTGGCCCGGTCTCGGCCTCGGCTGGCGATGAAGGCTCGGAGGTCACAGCTTCCTCAACGACTGCCTCCTGGCCAGGCTCCGTGTCCAAGGCCAAAGGATACCTAAGGCGATCGCGGCCCTCATCAAGAATGAATGCCTCAACCCAGCCGTGCAGGAACATGAAGCCCTTGTAGAAGGAGTCCGATGTCGTTTGGTGAATCTCAGCGATGAACTCCTCTGAGGCCTTGAACCTGGCGACTGCATCTTTAGCATCCTTCCTGGCCTTGATAACCTCCTTCTTTACCTCGGTGACCTCCATTCTGGCAGCCTCCGTCGACTTGGCCACCACCTCTACCGCCTTCTCAGCCGTGGCCAACTTCTCTCTCCCCGCTGTCAGCTTAGCCTGGGCAGACTGGGCGGCCTCCTTGTGCCGATCAACCTCGCCACTGTACCACCCCAGTTTCTTCTCAACGAGGGAGAGCTCATCAGCGCTCTTCCTCGAGTGGCTCCGCTCCAGGTCAAGACATTCCAGGAGCTTCCTCGCTCGATCCTTAGAGTCGGCGAGCTGCTTCTCCAGGTCCTTGACCTTCTGCTCGAGCGCTCCACTCGCCCTAGCCTTCTCCTTCAGATTAGCCTTCAGTGACTCGATCTCGGTCGCCTGTTGCTATTCAATGCGCTCCCAGTTTCGACAGCAGCCCCGGATGAAGAGGGCCTGGCACCGATCTGCACCATGAAAAAAGGTCAGCCCCAAAAAAAAAAAGAATCACTCATCGAGTAAAGTTGGGAAAAGATGGCGCTGAGGACGTCGCCCAGCTGTAGCTCGGCTATCTCCTGCTGGTCGCATGTCTGGATCAAAAAATCCATCATGCGCTCGGCTAGTGCGGGGCTCCAGAGGAAAGAGCTCTTCGGCCCCATCTTGAAAGGGAGTCGGCATCGCGCCTCCTTCTCCTACTCTCTCCTGGAGTAGGCGGCCTTGCTCCACTAGCCGCAGGGCCTCCGGGGACAAGCTGAGGAACTGGTACCCATCGGGCGGCTCCTTAGTCGCAGTCTCAGCCCTGGCTCAAACCTCCTCGTCCCCGACCTTGATCACAGACGAACTCGGAGGACTGGGGGACGCAGCGGCAGCAGCTGCGGCCCTTGCCCGGGCTACTACCTCGGGCTCCGCGACAGGGGCCGCTCCCTGACGACCGAGCCACTCCGGGATCTTTTGGGCCGCCCGTTGGACTGGCCCCGGTGCCGCAGCTGCCGCCCTCTCCATTGGTGTAGGGGCCGCTCGGGTCGCCCCTGAACTCTGACCAATCGGTGCAACAGAAGTAGTCTCGGTCGCCGACCGACTCGGGTCGGCCGCCGTGGCAGGAGCGACCACATATGCGCTCTCGCCCCTAACTCGCCTCGACAGAGGCTCCTCGCCCAGCCCGGTTGGCGGCCTCTTCCGGATGATCACCAGTAGGTCACTCTTCGTGAAGATCATACCTGCATGCAAGCCATATAACAGTCAAGATTCACATAAAATAATGCAAGGAGCACAAATAAAAAAGAAGAAGAAATGTTCAAGTCGAACTCACCCAACCCATTTGTTGGGTCGACCTTGGCATCGGAGAGGTTATGCTCTGATAACAGAACCTCGAGAGGAGGGACCTGGGCGGTGCGAAGCTGCTCATAGTCATCTCGGTCAACCGCATCGACCAAAGAGTTTCGGTTGGGGGACTGGTTTGGATCACTCCAGATCCAATCGACCCCCTCAACTACAGCGAAGAAGAACTTACTCTTCCATCCCTTGATGGAAGAGGGGAGCTCAAACTTAATGCCCTTCGGGCGAGAAGACAAGGACTACCACCCGTCCTCGGTCGGGTGGCGCTTCAGGGCAAAGAAAGCCCTGAACAGAGAGAAGCGGGCAACAAACACGTGCAGGTGACAAAGCACAACAAAGAAAAAAATGATCCTAATGGCGTTTGGTACTAACTAAGCAGGGACCAAACGGTAGTTATTCAAGAAGGACATGAAGAATGGATGTAAGGGAAAGCGGAGACCCCCAGAAAAGGTCTCCTCATAGAAAGCTATATGGCTCGGGCCACTGGAAGTATCCTGTTCCCCCGGACGAGGGATCAAAAGCCAGACAGAATGCGGGATGCCATCGACATCCTGGATGGTCCCCAGCTCCTCGGCAGTGATCATCGAGGTGATCCCGCCAGGACCTGTGGATCGGACAGACTCAGGAGCAGGTACAGAAGGAGGAGGAGGAAGAGAAGGACAGGACCCTGGTTCCGTGATGAGCACCGGACCGGGAGGACGCCTCCTATTGAACTCAAAGCAAGTCGCATCCTCCTCCTTACCAGAAGAAGAAGACACCGGCCTCCGCTCGAAAGGACCGGCTTCGCCCCTGATCAGTGGAGGGGCGGAAGCCCCAGCCAAAGCAGGACATCCTCAAGAACAGGAGAAGCAAAGGACTCGAAGAAGAGGACGAAAGAACGGACTCGACCCGAAGGAAGGACCCTACTTCTCAGATATCGCAGCGGGCGCAGAGGATTCAAAAGAACAGATATTTTGGATAAAAACCTCTTTTCATTTCGAAGTGACTCGGCACATCCGTACCGTTACGACCCCTCTGCCAACGAATTCACGCCACGTGCTGCCCATCGATGAAAAGGGCATCCCGGCCGCTCTGAATTCTGTGCCAACATTAACTGCTCCTCGGACGTGGCCACGTGACGCCTCCACACTAGCCTGTAGGACCATCTCATGGAGTGCCAGCAATCATGGCCATCATTGTGCCAGATCTCCATCTTTCCACGTCAGCGTTATAATTACTCCCTTCGGCCCGAGCACCGTGCACTAACGAGCCTCGGGAGTGGGGGGCAAATGATGTGGCAAGATCGCTGACATGGGGCAGCTGACAGGCGCCACGTCAAAGGAAGCCGCTGCGTCAGACGCCACGTCAATTCTCCTGCTCGGACTCCTTCGCCAAGCTGAGCTCCCCCAGGATAACGGGGCTGCCTTTCGAAGTCGAGCTCCGTCCTTCGCTAGGTCGGACCCGTGAGCTCGGGATGCCTAGGCCGAGCTCGCACTCTGCCCTCCATAGCGAGATCCTCGGAGATCGAGCCACGTGGTCGGAGTCGAGTTCAGCCCTTCTTTGCCACGTGGAGCCTCTTCGAGGTTGAGCCCTCTGGATCGGGCCCGCACTCTGCCCTCCAGAGCGAGACTCTCGGAGATTGAGCCCCATGATCAGAGCAGGATAGGAAAAAAAAAATTCTGAAAAAATAAAAAAAGTTCCGAACCCTGCAACCTTTCTCCCGGGAGAAAGGTTCCTATCCCAGCTTTATTCTACCTCTTGCAACCTTTCTCCCATGAATTTTTAAAAGTTCCGAACCCTAGCCCCACTGCCCCTCCGGCCCCAGATCTAGGCCGCCCGCCCTTCGGCCGCCCCCGTCGGAATCGCCACCGGTGCTCGCCGGCCCCCGCCCTCGCCGAAGAAGCCACCGCCGCCGCCCCACGCCCGTGGGAAGATGAACGGACGCGGAGGCGTCTGCTCTCCACGGCCCACGGCCGTTGCCGCCGGCCCACTGCCCGCCACCGTTCCTGCCGCCCGCCGGCCCTCGCCCGGTCGCCGGTGGGGTCCGTCGCCGTCCACGCCCATGGGAAGACGAACGGACGCGGGAGGCGTTCGTCCGCTCACGTGCGCCCCTGCGCCACCGTCGCCATTGCCGCCACCGCCCGCACGTTCGCCGGCCACCATCCCGCCGGCCCCGGCCGTCCCCGCTGTCCACCGGCCACGCCAGTGCCCTGAGGTCTCCCACGGCCGTGGGAGACCAAACAGCACGCCCTGGGGCGTGCCGTGCCATTCTTGCACCGCCTCGCCCGTAGCCCGTCACCAGCCGTCCGCCGGCCCGTCCGCCACCCGCTGGTGTTCCGCCGGAGACCGTTCTTCCCTTCCACGACCGTGAGTTTGTGTTTGCACGGATTTCAGAGCAGTCCATATTTCGGAGCATCACGCTTTCTGGAGCAAATTATCAAGCCAACACGCTCTTCAGAGCATATCAGCACTATTTTTGATGCAACACGAATTTTGATGTAATTTATTTTTCTTTTTTAGTTTTCTTAGAGGCTAAGAAACTAAAGGTTTTGGTTTTTCTATATAAAGGCCCCCTCTCCCCCTGTAATAATCAGAGAGTTGATATAGATTTTTGGGTTGGTTCCGGTTTTGGTTCTGGGCTGAGGCCCATTTTTCTTCGTTCCCTGCTGTGTACATTATGGATTCGATGAGGGGTGTGAGACGTTCCCTGCTGTGTGCATTATGGGTTCGATGAGCACCCTAGTTATCCCCTATCTCATCTTCTTTATCTCCTCATGTCCTTCGAGAGTCATCCTAGCGCATCTATGTGAGAGCCATGCTGTGTGCATTATGGATTCGATGGGAGCTCAGGGTAGCTGGTGCTGTGACCCCTTCGGGAGGGTAGCTTTATGCTCAGGGTAGCTGGTGCTGTGATCCCTCGGGAGGGTACCTTTAGGCTTTGACCCCTGACTTTCTGTGTGCGTTCCCCGCTAGAGTGAGTCTCAAGGCCATGAGTTCCACTTCTCGGTCCTCCATCTTCATCCTTCCTTCGCCACATCTACCCAGAAAATTGAAAACAAAAGAGATCAGCTGTCTTAGGATTTTAGTGTTGCCCTAGTCCTGGGAGGCTTCTTAGCCCTCCCACGGTCCTAGTTTGTTTAGTTGTTTTCCCTGTTTTCCAAATAACCAGGTTACATCGATTTTTCGTCCCGCATCAATTTAAAAAATTTTGAAAAAATAAGAAAAAATAGAAAAATACCCGGACCTGCCCTGGATCCCCATCATAAGTCATACCACTCTAACACAAGTGCAAGCTCAACCAAAGAGCACAGCACCACAAGAAAATCCAAGTAAGGGTGGGCGGAAAGGCCACACAGAGACTCCCTCTAGCCAGGCCACTCTTCCCCCAACACACTTGCATCCCACTCTCACACTACTCACTCCTCCCAGTGTGGAGTCCATCAAGAGGGGCTCGACCAGGAGGATCTGTTCTCCTAGATCGTCACTGACTTGACCGTCGGAGTGCCCCCGCCGGAAATCCTGGCCCGGGTCACTAACCCCTGTTTTGCAGGTCCAGGACCACCGGACGGCGAGACAGCGAAGGGAGCGTGCTTCAGCGCTGACAGCAGCTACGGGCCACGGCGATCTTGGCGACAACAAGTTCAATTATTGCTTATTTATATTGCATTTAAGTTTCATAAACAATACTTATGTTTTTGGCTTTATTGGTACTCATTTCTAAATTTTGCAGAACTAAGTGTCGACACTTGGAAGCCTAAGTGTCGACACTTCAGCATTTGGCACGCAGAAAATCTCCTTGGCACGCTAAGTGTCAGCACCTAGAACTCAAGTGTCGACACCTGAAACTCAAGTGTCAACACTTAAGTTTCCAAGTGTCGACTCAAGGCCTGAGACTTTTTGAAAATTCAGAACTTGGCCAATGGAAGGTTTTTTGTGTCAAGTGTCGATACCTATGAGTCAAGTGTCGACACTTGAAAATTTAAGTATCGACATCTGACAGCCAAGTGTCGACACTCGGGTTCTGACAACCTTAACGGATCTATTTTTCTGAGTTGCAGAAATGACTTTTCAAGCTCCCAACGGCTATTTCCGAAGCTCCAACGATCTCAAACAGTTTTTTAAAAATTTTTGAAGTATTTAAGCTTCACCAAACTCATTCTTGAAGCATTTGAAGTCCATTAAAAGCTCAAAAAGCCAATATTCCCTCAAGAACTTCACTTCAAAAACCATTAAAAGAGAGATTCCCTGAAAAAGCTTACAAGACTATCCTTTCATCATTCCCAAAGGTGAGCTTGAAGAATATTCTAAGGAGAAGATAAGACAAGCATCAATTAGAGTATCAAAGCTTTCATTTTACTCTTTGAAGAGAGTTTGTTTTGTTTATTTAAATTATATCTCTGAAATTCTCTTGTATTTTGACCTAGCTTTCAAGAGTTTCTTGAAAGAAAGTTGTTGTAGTTGTTGGTGAGCCAAAGGGACAAAATCAACTATGGTTGACTTATGAGCCCGAAGACAAAACAAGTGTAAAGATTTGTTGGTAAGCCTAAATGATAAAATCAACTTAGATTTTGACTTGTGAGCATTTGGAAAAACAAGTCGGCGGTAATTATAGTGAGATTATAGTGAAATTTCCAAGGATGGCTTGGAGAGTGGATATAGGTGCTAGGTTTGCATCGAACCACTATAAATATTATGTTTGTGTATGATTATCTGTTCTATTTTCTACACTTTATTTTCTTGCACTCTAACTATTATTTTTCGCTGTATATAATCTAATGCATCAATCACATTGTTCACAAACATTACAAGATCCACACATTATTGCTTTAAAAAAATTTTAAAAATTTAATTCATCTTCTCTCTTGGATTCCATTTCTGGGTAACAACCATTATCCCTTCAAAAACAAAAAATTCCTATCTTGCTGATCATACTTTATAGCATATTAATATAGGTAATTAACACAGAAATTACTAAAAAAGAGATAATTTAGTTTCATATCCTCTCGACCATATGCAACAACCCCGAGACTCATTCATCGTCTAGAACCCTCCAAGCATTACTAGAACCTTCTCCCCTTCTCTACCTCCCAAACCTCCATGATTAAATCCCAATTATCCTACTCATCCCGCCTTCCGATCGATCCCACATCGGAAACAAGCAAGCAGCAAAAGTAGAATAACAGGGAAAGAAGAAAACTAAGATCAGAAAATGTTCGGGGTAGTCTTTCCTGACCGCAGCTACCCCATGGACCCTTCCTCCTTCGCCCAGATCGATCCCCTCCATTGGCTCCTTGATATGAGAACCTTCGTCGGTAATCTCATCGCCGCCCTTCTTCTCCCCTTTTCTTCTTCCTCTAAGCTCCCCCTGCTTCTTAGTTTAACGTGCTCCGCAGGCGAAGCGTACCATGAGGTCAAGGAGCTTTGCATCTTCCTCCTAAACGCCGGCGTTCTTCCGCCGGAGAAGGCCCTCGCTGTCTATTGCCAGGCTCCCGGCCGCCCTTTCGTCTTCTGCGGCGCCGTCCACGCCGCCCGCCCCTCCGCCGTCCTCTCCCTCCCCTGGCCCGACCACGCCGACGACGCCGCCGCCGGGGGGCCCCTCCAGGTGGTCGTCCCCGAGGCGGCCTCGGCCAAGATCGGGGTGTCGGTGGAGGACCTGGCGGCGTTGCCGCCGGTGCGAGACGCCGGGGCCGAGCGGCGGGTGGAGCGCCTCGCGCTCCGGGTCGGGGAGAACCTGTTCAATTTTATGCAGTCCTTCTGTGGCGTCGATGGGAGCCGGCTGGTGGTGCCGATGGATATTTTGGACCGGTGGTTCAAGAAATTCCAGGAGAAGGCCAAGAAGGACCCCGCTTATCTCAAGGGTTTCGCATTGTGAGGGGATCAATGGTGGAAGGGTACGACCTTTCTGGATTCTGAGTGTATATTTGTGTCTTCTTTTGAAGAATGTTTAGGGATAAGCAGTTTTTTTCCCCTTCTTTTTGAATAAATTTTTGTGCTCGTTGCAGGGCAATTTATTCCATCCTTGTCTAGTTATTGGAAATGTTAACCCAAGCTGAAATTTTTCTTCCATGTTCATTAATCTGTAGGAGAGATTGGATGGATTTGATGGGAATATATATATTTATATGGCTAACATGATTGATTAGATATTATTAGAAATTATTACCCCTTCATCTGAGAAGTATGAAGATGCTACAAAGCAATGGATTTCATTTCCTTTACTGATAAAGGTGATTATACTTGTATCTTTATTTATCGGGATGATGGTTGCTTAGCTGTTAACAGTAGAGCTTGAGATTGGAGCTTTTCGGGATTCAATAAGAAAATATCGATTTTTTTTTTTTTTTTCAGATTTTACCAGGAGAACGTAAGAGAGTTTGTTGCCAGCATAAGCAACATCTTTTCAGCTTGGATACTCTTATAGGTGGGGTGGGTTATTGGTGCATACCGGAGCAGAGATTTCTTTCTGCTGATGAGAGTTCTCACTTTCCAAAACTTAGCAGTGGTGTTTTTGAAGCGTGGGATCAAAGGACATGAGGAAAAATGTGATCCTCTTACAAGAGCTCTCTTACTAAGAGGCCAATCCAACAAAAACTTTGATAGGGAAATCTTGAAACATGCTTTTTTGTTTGGGGGGGGGGAGGATCTTATTCAACTGTGTGAGAGTATCAAGGGGGGGGGGGGGGAGGATCTTATTCAACTGTGTGAGAGTATCAAGGGGATACTCGTTGCCTGTGTTTTGGAGGGCGAATATTTGGTCACTAATTGCATTTTCTTTGACAATTATCCACAGGTTATATGCTTTTCTTTTGCCATTTGGATGATTGATGGTGTTTTCAAGGTGGGTCCAAACTCTACCGCTGATGCTTTCTCTTGACTTCCTGTCTCCAACCATTTGCTGCTAAATAGCTGGCCAAGAAATAGAGGGCATGGAGGCAAGATACCGAATGTTTGAGTGTAGATCAAAATGGAGTTTTGGGGGACACATGAGTACCCAAAATCCTTGAGTTTGCGTTTGCATTATATGTCAGAGAGAAGTAGATGTCGATGATGTACATAGACATGCATAGCTACATACAATGTGTTTATGTATTTGGATATGTGTATAATAGTCATAGACATATGTAGCTATCTACAATATGTGTTTATGTGTGTAGATATCTTTATAATGGTTGGCACGTGCAATGCATATGTATGAAGTATGGACAGCCATGATATTCATTCTATTTAATTAAGGAACCTGATAAATACACTTCTAGTTTTCAGCATTGCATTTCTCTTGTTTCTAGTAGGTGTTATAGAACTAAACCAGGGAAAATGTATATACATGAAGGATAGGGGTAATTAGAATTTTGGAGATAAATAAAATCAAATACTTCTTTGGCCACCTCCATTAGGTCTTCAAAAGGACAACCTTTTGAGATTTGTTTATTTAGCTAATATGGTAAACGAATATGATCATGACCAATGTTGTTAAGATTGGGACTGAGTCGTAATAGTAGAGGGGGCTAGTTCAGGTCAGATTGGATCATGAATTAGATTGTACATTGTAAGATTTTTTTTTTTCCCTGATTTTTTTGGGTATTTTCTAAACATAAAAGAAATGTGAAAAATGAAATGCAAGTCAACTATAAAGTGGATGAATAGAGAATAAAAAGCATGCATACAATAATTCTAGTTTTCACCTATTTAGACCTGGACGTAGCATTTCTGATGACCTATGTGTATCTGTCAATTTAACTATCTTTTTATGTAGAATGCTTTAGTATAAACAAGGATAAGCCTTTAACATATGGCTGTTAAAATGCAAAATCTTGCATCTTATTTTTAACTCTATGAACTCCAATAATGGACTTGCTAGTTTTACTATTCGAGATTTATTAATGATAAGAATTTTACTATTTGAGATTTATTAGTGGTAAGTAATTTAAGGACCACGCAATCAAAGAAATCATAGCAAATGATGTATACATGATTCAATGCATGCACGCACACGCGCGCAAATTGGTTCATGCGATCCAAGAGAATGTATGGTCTGTAAGCTCATGTGTGGCGCATCCAAAGCTCAGGGGAGCCACACAGGTTTGGGAGCTTAGGCTTATAAGTCCCGAGGGCTCCAGAGTCATATTTGAGTCAAGGGGTTTGATCCAAGGATTAAGATTTGCATATGTGACTTGTTGGGGGGAGTTTCAGTGAGATTATATCATAACCCAGTTGGGTTATGGGATTTTATTTTAGGTCCAGAGATATAGCCTATTTTTCTATATTGGTGAAAGGGGCTAAGTAATTAATTGGGTAGGTGGTTAGGGAATTTGCTGGCTAGCCCAACCACCTAGGATTGTAACCAATTAATGGTGGACCGGTCCAAGGCATAACCGACCAAGACCAAACCAAGAAGGCTCGTCCATGTGCACGCCCATGTGGAAGACCGCACGCCCATGTGCGTTGGAGAAAGAGAGGCCACGGTCTTTCTTGAGATGTGCTTGCGTGAAGGAAGGGCCGACTTCTTCTTGGTGTGGCGCGCGTGAAGGAAGGAGGCCACGATTCTTTGGTGCGTGAAAGACTCTCAAGGATGTGAGAGAGGTTAGAGCGTATCTTTTCCTTTGTTCGGTTGTTGGGCGTTCTTGGAGTGAGGAAAGGAGCGGTTTCCAGAGTCTGTAACAGAGACTAGGCTTCTTCTTCAAGTAATAAAGAACGATCTCTTATTTTCTCCTGATATTTATTTTTTTCTCTATTCTGTGCATGGTTCTTGTTTCTTGATTCCAATAAGTAGTTTGTGCCTATTGTTTTTTTTCGTATTTCTTCTAGAAGTCGGTTGCTCTCTATTTATCTCACGGAGAGTTAAGATTCCAACATGGTCCATCATTAAATCTTGTGATCTTAAATTTCTTGTGATCCAAGGATGGGATCCAGATCGTTTAGGGCCATATTGATCTCAATGATAGGTTCTGGACGATGAACTGTGATATTTTAACAACAATGATCATGAAACTTGGAATTTTCTTCTATATGCAGTGAAAAGAATGAGTTATAATAGATAGTGGGATTTGGTTGTTCTGTATTTGTAAGACATCATCTTTTAAATATATTCCATGAGCTTTAAAGTTTGTTGAAGGGTTACCTAGGATGACCTATTTTTCCATCCGTCCTAGAATTTTAAAGTTCTCAGCAAAACAAAGTTCATGATTACAAAAGCTAACTTTGGTACAACATTTTTTTCAGGGTTTCGTATAAACCTGTCATCCACTTTGATGTGTTCACAACATTTTATTTCTTCGAGGATTTCTCATTTATGGTTGGTAGGATGTGCTTGATTTAGTGACCTTTTGAATCAATCTTTTAATGAACATGAATGGTTCTGAATCATCCATTGTTCAGGTGAACTCTGACAAAGCATGTGACAATGTGGCAACACCATATTCTATTACTTTTTTTTTCCTTGTTTGCCAGTAAAAGTGGTCGGTAATGTGATATTTTGAAGTGACAGTGAATGCATCGAAAATCTGAAGAAACGTTTGTTGGCAAATTAGCTTTTCCACCTATAACAGAATCTCATATATCATATGCAGTCAGTTTTTTAAGTCAGTCTGTATAGGCTCTATGGAATCTGGTGTACTTATGAGCATCTTTTGACACTTGAGGAAAACTCTAGATGTATGACTGTTATATTAAAGATACATACATCTTTGAATCGAGGAACTTTCTTATGCAAAGTTGCAAATTGTAACGGTTCTGAATCGGGGAATTTGTGCTGGGATAAGGCATTGGGTATTCTGCATATATGGGAGTTAATCTGGGTACTTGAGGTTGCAAGAAACTGTTGGGGGTGAGGTCAGTACAGATACATGCATGTAGACTCGGCCAGTATGGTTGAAATGCTTTGATGAAGATGAAGATCATGGTTGAGGAACTATGCTTTCACTGTAATGATTACATTTTCAAACAATGCTATGTTCAGGGAGAGAAGGAAGCTTAACTGATTACATTGTCCATCAGTCAGGGAGATGACTGAAAGAAAATAGCTGGATGAAATTACCTCTCTGACTGTCGTTCCAGATCTGCAAGCTTCCTTATCCCTGGTCTAGCTTTGGAGGGAGTGCTGAAGGGTGGATGATGCTTGCTTCAAGCTATGTATCTGGGTCTAAAAAGCTTGATCTTGGACTTATTTAAGAGGTTTATTTAAGGATAATTAACTAGTCGATGAAGGAATTTGTCTATTTCTTCCACTTCTTTCTTTCTTCATTCGCATCTGTTTTATAGTTTTTATTTTTGCTTTGAATGACCCTCTGATCAGTAGATCTGTGGGCAGCCTGTATGCAGTAGACCAATCTTAGCATTTATAGCTTTCATGGCCTGATTTGTTATGGCCTAGAAATTTTGGGTCAAACAAAGAGTATGAAATGTGTCAATAGTGAGAAAAATAATAGAAACAGGATCAAAATGGTTTTCTTCCTGTCATCAATGGTCAGAGAAAGCTGCCATCTGGAGGTCATGCATTTTTATTGAAAAAATCCAGTACAAAAGGAAACAAAGCTTTGATATGATCGATGATATTATTCAACATACAATTTAACCAAAAAGCTGTCAGAAATTGAAGGATGTTCATCGTCTATGCTGGCATGCTCAGGCTCACGTAGTATAGATTTTACAGAAAACGAAAAGCTTACTTTTGCTATTATGTTGATCCAATTAAATGTGTATTTGACTGCAGGAATTCCTGATTATCTATTCATCATGTATACCTAAGGTGGATGTTTCCTAGGAGGTTGTACGCTAACTACGTTCTGTTCCTTAAATTGAGTTGGCTGTCTTGTTAGGGAAGGGAGTTCCATCCATATGCGAGGCTTTCACCGGGATCTGGTCACATATAGCTACAAGGTTTTTCGAATAAGGTGATTTCATGGAGTTCAGATCATGGAATTGGCGAGAAGCGATGTCATTCCCATACTCTCGATCTATCGCAGCTTGCTGGATGGTCGCCGATCCTTTCAGGTGTCTAGTATTTGTAAAGGCAACCGACCAGCTGACTGGTTGGCGTGCCAAGCTATTCAGACGGGTGAAGATCACCAAAAAAAACAGAGTTTGTAAGTCATGAGTAACCATAGCTGAGCATTATTTCCAACCGCGTTTTAGAGTTTTTTTTAGATCTCATGTTTGTTATTATTGTTTCAGAAAAATATGTAAGTCGAGTAACACATTTTCTACATCATGAGAATGGCTTAACTGGAGTTTGTTTTTTTTAAAATAATGTTTCACTTTGAAGCTGATATTGAGGGATGCAAACCGTTGGAGATTTGGAGATTTGTTTATTTGTGTATTTTCATCTACTCTGGCCATTGGCTTTTTGCTGAGATGACAGAACTATCGATCATGTACACGAGGAATGGTTGACTCAAGCAAAAAAGTGATGGCCATCACATTTATTTGTTGTTATGCAGAGAACTATCTTAGATGTTTATGATAGGATGTGAACTCAAAATTTAGTAGTTGATGTCTGATTGGTACTAAGTTCGGACTTTCATATTTTATCTCGGAGCAATCAGTCTAGATTCTGTAGATCTTCTCAAATAAAAAAATCTAGATGTTTGTATGTTTTTTTTTTTTTATTATTGTGGGATGGGGAGGGCGAGGGTCACCAAATCATATATTGAAAATTTCTTGACTTTTACGGATGGATTATTTTTGTCACCATTTGAGCTTGTTAACTGACCGATGGGCACCTAAATGGCTAAATATGAACATTCGATTTCTTGAACTAATAATGAAAAGCTTGTAGCTGCCGAGAGCCTGTGACTGCATGATGACCAGTTTGTGGATTTGTTAGTGAAGAATCCTGGTTGATATTAAACATGGCTTCAAATTTAAGTTTGTGCCTGTGCCGAAGGATAAAACTAGTATGATCTGCTGAATGGCTTGGATTCATGCCGGTGGGTTATGCTAATCTTTCTTTTGACTATATTCAACATGGTTCTCGCCCGGTACAGCCATCTGTCATCCTTTTTTTTTTTTTTTTTTTTTTTTTTTTTTTTGCCTTTTTAGGTGATCTCTGAAATATGGGTATTTGGAAGGTTTTGATGGTGATTATAATGGAGTACATGCCAAAAATAGGGTAGCAAGCGAAAGGGTGAGATTATCCGGGCCTATCACATTCAATCGTTTGTGGAAATTGTGAACCTGATCCTAACCATTATTTGTTTGTAGCTCTGCAAGCGGATCTGTGCTAACTCCATTTGTTTGGCTTTGAAATTTGAAACGAGCTAGCTTCGCTTGCGGGATTATCTGTGCTTAACTTGAAACGAAAGGGTGAGATTATCTGTGCTAACCTCCTAATGCAAGCTGCTCGGTTCATTCAACAGCTTTTGTTATTAATACTGTTTGCATAAGGCTGGAACCGGTACCAGTACATTTATATTCATAATATAAATATTAATTAGATATAAAATTTTATATTTATATTTATTTTAAATAAATATGAATATAAATCAGATACTAAAAATATAAATTTATAATATATAAATATAAATAAAAATGTAAGTTAGATAATTAAATTATATGATTATAGAATCAAAGATATTAGTAATTTAAGGATAAATCAAGTTAATAGTATATTAATATACATACATATTTTTTTTAAAAAATTAATAAATATTATATAAAATTAAATAGAAATATAAGTAGAATTGAATATTCGGATATGGATTGGATAGTTGTCTATTCATATTCATATCCATATTTTTTTATAAATATAAATATGGGCACAAATATTAGTTGAATGTTCGAGTTTATATTTATATCCAAATAGATTTGGATATAAAATTGAATTCGATCAAATATTATTCATGCTACTTTAATCTCTGTCTGTATGTTTAATTGTTTTTCTTGCATAATGTTTATGCAGTTATCTATTCTATTCTGCTTTATACCCATGGATCATCCTTAACTTGTCATGGATCCGATCAAATCCCAAAAAAAATAAACCCGGAGGATCGATAAATAAGTTTACCCTGTTGGTAATAAAAGCGCGGATCAAGTTTGAATTCTTCCTTTTTAGCTGATACAAATGTGGATCTTCTAGTCTTTCCTGCCTGATTCAAACATCGATGAGGCTTGAATCATGTCTAAAAGCCCAAAGCAGAGTGGCCATTGACTCGTTCTTTCTGATCTCTGAAGTTGTCTCGGCTAGATTTTTTAAAAGGTTGGCCAGAGACTTGAGGTACAGGTTAATCTGCCTTGCAGTGAAAACTCTCCATCATTTCCAACCCCAGATTTCTGGCTGCGTAGTAATTCACGGGCTGGTCACGGTTTAACTTTCAATTGAGATAACTGAGATATTTGGGATCCTCGATTTCAGAAAGAATCATACAAACATCCTCTCACAGGTATCAAGCAAAGCAAAACAATCAAACAAGTCATTGCAGAGAATACGGCATGGTTAAAATCAGGTAAAAAACAAGCAATATTTAAAAACTGCTGCAACTTCCTGGCACAAAATATAGATAAAAAGATATAAATCCCCATCAACTCTAGAAAGATTAATTGGTGATGCCTGCGTTAATCCTTTAACTTAATGACCTATGCCCTTCAGAAACAACCATTGATAACAACAAGAGAAATCTATCTCGCTATAACTATGTTAATCAAAATTCTCTCATGAGCTAGGTTAATCTAGTTTCACGTTGACGTTGGTTCGTGAGAATCATGCAAGACCACAAAACCATTTGAAACTTTAGCAATATGGGGCACAGGGAAATCAATTCATCGGAACACTACTTATGTACATGAATACTTGCATCCAAACAGTAACATTTTAACTGTGGTGATTCTCAGCAGAGACTAACCAAATTTAGTTTGAAATAAGGGTACAACACTTCAAAGTTAGCCTATATCTACACTCTAATTGTTAAACTTTGTTGAATGCTTCCTGCTTCAGCCCAAATTGCATCTAGACTATCCATAGCTTCCTAATCCAGAGCCTGAGCAGAGATCCACACCAACACGCTACCATACATCCACTCATACTAGTGCTGCTTTGGTGCTTCACCGAATTCTGTTTGCTCTGATAAGATTCTACCTGCAGATAGAGAATTCCATTTTGATGTAAGTGGCATCTGTGAAATCTTAATTGACCAATGCCACAAACATACACATATGCACCTTTTGCTAACAAGTAATGTGGTAAAAGAAATAAATGCTAAGTAAACTACAACTAGTTACAAAGAGTAATACCAATTTAAATGTGGCATTACCCCAGAGGTGGTGACCCTGGTTCTGAACCACTGATTGATGCAAACGAAGATGTGACATCCTCTTTAGGTATAGCAACAAAGTTCAAAGGTGCAGTTGACAACCGTCTCATATCTTTGAAGTACCCATTGTGCTGGCCAGAATATGATCGTGGTGTGAGGAGCTCAGGAGTTGCACTGCCAACAGAAACTCGCCGTGATGTGGGAGTCATAAAACCATTTCCATTTCCATTTGCATGATACCCATTTATTTTCCTGTTAAAACTGTTGCTCCTTCTTGGGCTAGGTTTGGATGCATACACTGCTCCCTTTTCTGTGAGTAAAATCTGTAACTTCTTGTGGTCCTGCAACAAGCGTGGCAAATGTGTAACCATTTAACAGCTTTTAAGAAGATATGAGGGGGGAAAAGGATATTGAAACATAAACAAACAGGTACCCGATATCGTCTTTTTTCCTCTTCCCTTTGTTGTCTGGTAAGCTTGTACTCTTCCAGAATAGAAATCAGACGAACCTAGACCAGTTAATAGTACAATGATTCATCAAAGTAATAAGAAACTAAATAAGTTGATAGATTATTATATATTGAAAGTAAAGATAGAAAAAGAAATTCATCTCACCCCATCATATCGAAAAGGCATATTTCGTTCATCCTCCCAGGCAAATGTTCTGCTTATTAGATTGTCGACAATGGCTAAAACCAAGTCCCTAGTCAGACACTACACATATACTCAAGTAAATTGGTTGGACCACACTGGAATTTGAAGCAATAAATACCTGGGATTTTGCTAATCATCGCCCTGGCCTTCTCTGCTCGTTTCAGATTCAAGTGGGCACCTCTTAGAGCACTGTACCTGTTCTCATCCTGAATCCGAGTAGGTGCCAAAATTTAGACTTGGAAGCATGCACGAATTCAGCAAAGAACTAAACAATATTTTTTAAATGATGTTACATAGGAATACACAAAATTACCTATGCTGATCAGTTTCAATGTGAAGAAAAAAAATCAAATCAATATGCAGTGTACTAGATTACATCGAGACATGAGTAGAAAGTATTCAGGAAAACCATCCCACCTGATTGTACTCTTCTAGCCAACTTTCTTCCTCGCAAGCTGCTAGCCATTTGTTTACTCTGTCCATGATTTCTTTTCTTATCATAGATTCGTCGTTTGCTTTCACAATTTGTGCCTCAATATTTGCCAGAAGTTCAGAAGGATCCACAAGACCTGGATGTTAAAGATAGTTAGAAATTGGGCAAATATGTGTCACAATATTCTCTGTACTGCAGATTCATGTAGAGCAATAGACATACCAGAGTCTACCAATGCAATGGACTTCTCTGGTGCAGTGCTCATATCGAGTTCGATGTGTGCATTTCTACATATATCTTCTAGTTCATATCTCCTCTTAAGAACAAGTTCTTTCATTCTGCTGGATTTTAGTTTTGTCAACCTCGCAACCTCAGCTTCCGTCTGCCAAAGTAATAATGATGATCTAACTAGGTGCCTTTAGGTTAAAAATAAAGGACTTCCATTACCCAACCTGCTTGATTGTCTCAAGTGACAGGATTCCAGAATGTGTAACGTTGCTTTCTGGTGATCCGAGAATGCTTGTTACTTTTCCAAAGCATCTCCTCTCTTCTTCAGACGAATCCATCAGATTCCACAGTTCAAAGAGTGATTCCACCGTTTCTTGCAACTACAGTACCAAACCAAATGAATTACAAACATATGACAAGGATAATCTAAGGACAGGACCAAATGAATTATTCTTTTTTTGTTCTCTTTTGGCAGTGGTGCAAGAAATTGATAACCTTTTGTATTCGTATCTTCTTTTCTGTTTTTAGCTTCAGAATAGCTTGAGATAGACCCTCCAGTGTGTTATCACTGATGTTTGTGGATTGCTCTGAACCAGTCTCATGCAAACTGGGGTGCACTTCATCCACCGTCTTCCTAAAATCCACTCCAAGCACACCACATAAAGAGTGCACTTCATTCACATACTCGAGAACCTCGTGAAGGCGATCAGACTGGAAGCAGAAGACCACATGGTCAGGAATCCGTTACATAAGCAATCATGAAATTTGCAGCAAAAAATGCACTTATAGAAAAAGATTAGGTACTTGAATACAAGCATTTAAAATCTTGGCATGCTTTGGTAAGAAAGAGTTTGTTCTGTGTGTAGACTAAGAAAATAACAGTAACGTAATAATTGTATAGGGGCACTTATCATTTAACGTTACCCACCTTAGACTGTTTCTTGGTGCCCTTCTTGTTACATGCAAAAGCAAGCTTACAGCAGAAATACAGGGAGGACCACTAAATCGTACTGATGCAACACAAACTTCAAAGGGGGACACAAACTTCAAAGGGGGACATGCATGAGGCAGGATGATGAAGCCAAAACTTAAGAAGAAAACAGAATGAGGAATCATTTGGCCATAATAAAATCAGTGTCAAGACTAATACTGCAATAACCAGGACCATAAAACCTATCTAGAAGACTCATAATAATTAGTACCTTAATAACATCTTCGTCTGGGACACATTTTCCTGGGTACTTGGGATAGATTTGCCCAAAAAATTGTTTGCAACATTTGACTGATTTTTGACCTGCTAAAATGTCCAAAACTGGCCAAGAATTAGAAGTTCTAGACTCAGATGTCTTTCAGTAAGTATAGTGACATTTGGGTGAAAACATATGCCCACCTTTTTTCTTTTTGCTGGTCTGCTATAGAATGTAGATGACCGTGTTCAGGAAACTCATAGGTTTCCAGTATACTTTCTACAGCACTTACATGAAAACATGTATGCAAGCACAGTAAACTAATTATGTTTGCGGGGATGATACCCCGAGCGGTATGGCCTGATGGTCATGATTATGGTTGTGTCTGTGGGCAAGATACAGCTATACAAACTAGCAGTTATTTGTACATTAATACAACTTAAGCCTGTAACATTGCTGTAATTCAAACAAATTTATGATAGTGAAGTGGAATTAAATGGCATACAGAACATCTGGACAATCTAATCACACAATGTCTCAATTTGTAGATTGTGTACAAAATGTCTAGCCCCCATGACCCCTTTTTGTGATTTTAACCATTTTACCATTGCTGCCATCTCTTTTGTAAGTTACATTATCTCTATATATTTTTGTTTTCTCCTCCAAAAAAGGAGCTTTGCAAATATTAGTTATTTACCATTCAATCATTAGTTAAATTGGGCCTATTGCAAACATCTTTCTGCTCTTTGGTCAAATTATGTTAGTTTTCAATGACAGATTAGTGACACTGGGATGCTACATTCCAATGGTCTAAAGCAAAAGGGGGAAGAGAAAGGGGGGGGGGGGGAGTGTTTCCTTAGCAAGCCACAAGGGATTACATAAAAGAGGAAAAACTATAAAGTTGGCAGGTTAAAACCTTATTTTGATTGCAATTACCTTTTCTTTTTGGAGGTTCGCTAGCTGTGTCTGATATTCAGTAAGCTTTCTGATTGACAAATCATGTTCTTCCACATTAAAGGGACTATATAGAGCATCAGATCGATGGCCATAGCCTGTAATCTCTGCACTGATCTTATCAATCTGTGATTGCAACTCAGCAAATTGTTTGACCCGTTCCCCTTTCTTTACGCGTAATTCTTCCAAAAGAGGTGTAACTGAAGCAAGCTGCTCCCTTAATGATGTTTGCTTCTCCATCTACATACACAAGTTTATAAAACAGTCAACTGCAGGAAGACTTGTGAGCCATGACATGGAAGTCCCAAAGAAATTAGCATAAGTTAAACATCATTTTCAATTGCATGGAAGGTAACAAACTCTTGTTTCGTTGGCATACTATATGCTATTAAATCCACTGAAACTGTTGATATATGATATTGGACAGGAAAACATATAAATAATGGATATTAACATTTAGTACCTCCAGTGCCAGCCTGGTGCAGAAGAAAGTTGAAAAGGTACAACTTACAAAATAGCGTATCAAATTGTATGTTCTAATAACTAAAGAACATCATTTTACTTCTTGCAGTTAGCAACTTATTTCAGAATGTCCAGTACAAAATTATGATCACTACCAAATAAAACCAGAAAAATGTTTATATCCACTTCATAAGTCAAAGCCTAAACATATCACAAAAACAAACAGATACGTAATGCACCCTTTCATACATGCATAATCAAGCACAAGTTTTATAATGCCGTCAGTGAAAAAGCAGATATTAAAATATTATTGGCATGAAAAATTACATGACTAAGTGGGATTTTATAGAAGCTATGGGCAATAGTTGACAAAAAATTACGAAAATCAAAAACAATTAAAAATAACTATGTGGCTTATGTGAAATGCTAATATATCATTCTGTATAATTTGGAGGAAATCAGATCACCACAGCAAGATCCTGTTTCCATACACATTGCCCACTGTTTGTAAAATTTTTTATTCACCCAGATGCTTGATTGGTGAAACAGTTCCAATACAGTTTTGAAAATTGGCAAGCTGGCGTTTGTGATTGTGTAAGAGTGCTAAATATCCTTAGAGTTGTTTTCCATAAACTAAGTCTTATCATTGCTTTAGGACCCTGTATCATCAGCCAAGCTTCCAAAATCAGGCAACTTTGGAAAGTCCAACATAGCTGTCAAATTGTGGACGGTTGACTTTTGATGATGCATTCCTCTTCAATCTTCTCTAAAAAGAACTCTGACTATCAAGAATCCAATCCTTGTGAGTGTGATACTGAGATCTCCATGGACACTAGGAGATTCTCATTAAAAAGTTACCCATATCTACGTTTTAAATCCCAGCAGGACCCTGCAGTGTCCATGCTATCCTATACAGTTGCCGGGATGAGTGTGGGACTTTGAAACCCATCCATGTAGGGAAAAAAGAAGAAAGATGAAACAAAGAAAATAATGAAAAAAGAAGGAGATAGAAAAGAAAGGAATGAAGAAGAATAAGGAAAGAAAGAAAGGAAACAACGGTGAAGTAAAACAAAGGTTGGAAGGAAATAAGGAAGAAGGGAAAGAAAGAAAGAAGAAAAAGTAAGGAATGAAGGAAAGAAAAAAGAATGGAATGAAGGAAAGGAAGAAAGGAAAGAAAGAAGAAAAAAAACAAAGAAAAGAAGAAGAAAAGAGAGATAGCGAGCGAGTATCTACCTACATGCTCGACCAGGATGGCCACCAGGACCGGGCAACACAATTGGACATCCCATTTCATGGAGAAACTAGGAAACCCTAGTTCCACAAGATTTAAAACCTTGATTTATATGTCCATATGAGAGTAATGGCCTATTTGTTAGTTGAGATTTTACTTGTAAATGAGATACTCCAATAACCAGTTTAGATAGAATCAGAATCCATATTTTCTTTTAGCAAATCCCTGCCCTAGTGCCACCTTATTTCTGTTAATTTCATTCTTGAGAACACTTTGTCTATTTCTTTCCCGTATAAGTACAATGGGTTGAGATCCAGTACCTACAACATGAAATTGTAATCAACTGCTGAATCAGTATTTTAGAATAACATAAGAGTCAATTCTTAAGTTGGCAATAACACAAATGAAAGGAACGTTCTAAACACGTGTAAATGAGCAACGCCTAAATAGTTGCCAATAACATTATTGAAGGAAACACGATTATATACATGTCTTAGTGACTACAAGCTAATAAGCATGCATGAATGGCATATACTTGATTTATGTGTAACCAGCACAAAGTGCTGGCAGGTGACACAATTTACATAACGATGGCTGCACAAATAGTAGCAGTCATAATGTTGCTTGTACAGCTCTTTAAGTGTTCTCAGCTACTGTCCTCCTCAAGTTACTGGGCCTGGAATAAGGGGCGGACCACACCAACTTTTTCAGAGAACCAAAAAATATTAATAAATAATCAATAAAAAATATTATTTTTTATAAATATTATTTGAATTGAATTCGATGTTGTTTTATAGAACTAAATTCATCAATAATAAAATCTACTGTAAAACTTTCTGCTATCTCCTTCTCAATATAAGTAACTAAATAATCGGCAAGAAATTCGTCTTCCATCTTGTTGCGCAATCTGGTTTTGACAATCTTCGTTACTGAAAATGTTCTCTCTATAGTAGCAGTTGAAATTGGAAGAATCAATACTAGACGAATCAGTCTATCGATGAGTAGATAAATATCTGATTTTCTTGTTCTCACCAATCCTTGACATAATTCTGAAATTGTAGACATATTCTGAAACTCAAGATTCTTTGAAACATCAATATGATAATGTTGTAATTGATTTCTCAAAAGTCTTCTTTCATTCTCCCTGAAATTTTCTAGATAAATTTTTTCTGCAAGCTGATATATACTCTCTAAATTGAATAACCTGTAACCATCTCTAGGATCCAAAGCACTGTTAAAAATTAATAATTCAACTGCATCATCACTGAATCTACTATGTAATTCATGCAATTGAGTATCAATAGTAGCATTAAATATATCAACCCGAAAATGATGCTCATTTGTAATATCACTTTGTCGACGACCTCGACCACCACGCTTATAAGTAGCAGTCATATCTGGAACATTAATCTCATATTTTTCACAAAATAGTATCACATTGTCTAATAAACTCGTCCATCCATCTTCTCTTAATTGTTAAAGTAAAACCTTTGTACTTATTACCAAATGCATTGCATTGAGAATGTCTTGGACTTTCTTTGTAAAGCTTGACAAAGATCATCAGTTATCTCTAAAATTTCTATCATCAAATGCAATATAAAAATAAATTAAAATGATGTCAAGCAATATAATGCACCATCGGCATCTCCACGTTAAACATAACCAACTCCATCACGAGTAATATCCTCAAGAGCAGAACAAGTAACCGAGAAAAGCTTTTTCAAGCTACAAACAGAATTCAAATATGAACTCCATCTAGTCTCACAAGATCTTTGTAATTTGCTAATCTGATTTTGCCTGCTTCCAGATTCAAGCTCATCAATCGCTAATGAATTTGCAATATCGGCTACTTGTCTTGCTCTCAATTCATCATGACGTTTTATAGATGCATTTACAATATTAACAATATTTAGCAAATCATTGAAAAATTGATGAACAATAATAACCTCTCTTGATGCAGCCACCAGTACTAATTGAAGTCTATAAGCCAAGTAGTGGATATAATAAGCATATAGATAATCATTATTAATCAAAGCTTTCAAACCATTCCATTCACCATGCATATTGCTAGCCCCATCATCACCTTGACCTCTGATATTTTTAATGCTTAAATTATTTCTTGAGAGAACATTATAAATAGCATCTCTAAGAGTTGAAGAAGCTATATTTGAAACATGGATAATATCAAAGAATCTCTCTCTTATAAATCTATTCTTGTCAACAAATCTCAAAACAATAGCCATTTGTTCTTTTCTTGATTCATCTCGAGCTTCATCAATAATTATACAATATTTGGCATCACCAATTTCATCCTTTATGGCTCTTCTTACTTTTCTTGAAAAAATTTGTAGAATTTCCTTTTATATCTTTGGTGAAGTATAAGAAGCATAACTAGGAGCATTTTCCAAAATAACTTTTCCAACATTCTCATTATAACATGCCAAAATCTTGAGCAATTCAAGAAAATTACCTCGATTTTTTGAATTTGGACGTTCATCGTGGCCTCGAAAAGCACAAGCCTAAAATGTAAGCCATCTAATTGCATTCACTAAGGTCTTGAGCTATAAACGATTTTGAGCAATTTGTTCAAAAGTTTGCTTGTCAATTATTTTTTGAATATGTTGCTTCTCATTTATCATATCATAATAGCTCTTCATAGCAATATTATGTAAGGAATTAAGATTTTTTCCCACATATCCAAGAAATGCATAATTATCTCCATTATTTACTTTTTTCCAATTTTGAAATCCACCTTCTACAAATTTGCTTTTTCTTTCACCTGGCTTTGAAAAGAGATAGCAAACAAAACAATAAGCAGCATTTGTAGTTGGAGAATATTCGAGCCAACTAGGATGCTGATTGAACTAATATGATTGAAAATATCTACGATGATTTTCTGAACCAATGGGATCATACTTGTCCAATATTTGCTGATAAGGACCAAAATTAATATAGGCACGTCGAATTTCATCATGTTGATTCACAGGATATTCCCAAATTTGTTTGCATATTCTAGGATCTCTTTCCAATTCATTGATATCAATATAATTTGTTCCAACATTTATTTTTTTAGATGGCCTTTCTTCTGTAGGAATAGCGTTTGTTCTTGAAATTGGTCGATGAAGTTCAATCTCAGCCTCAATCTGATCAGCTGCAGGCTGCATAGCTCCATCATCAATTTTTTCTTACTTTTTTCTTGAAAAAATCACTAATTTTTCTACTCATAATGAACCTATAATATGAAACAGATATCAATTATTTTCCAAGAAAAAATATAATATCCATCATAAAGAGCAAGATACAAAATTTTCAATTGAATACCCACAAATCAAGAAAAATTCTCTTCTCTATGCTGCAAAGTTTAGTATCTTTGCAATCCAAACTCACTAATCATTATCAAGAAATTAGAAAGTAGAATGTTAGAAAAATGTTCATTCAGGATAATGTTGTATATGCTGTACAAGATTTTAAAGTCATTAACTCATTTATAATATTTTTCAGAGATATTAATTAGCATATGTGCTTAAAGTAACGGGAGATACTGGAATAAAACTAATATTTCTTTTATACTCAATGAGAACAATTGGGGCCTGGGATTTAGATTTAGCTAGCTAGGGTGGAACCGCGGAAGAATGAGCCCATTGGGCCATTGGCCATTGCCCATCAACGCCCATTGGGCCAGCCCATCAACAATACTCCATAAAAGGGTACAACCGTATAGGAAAAGTATCAGTATATTATTATTAATTTTTTTTTGTTTTGCTCAGTACCTCAAGCCCTCAGACTCTCGCTCGATCACCGATCACGGAGGCGGGACCGCGAGAGGGCTTCTCTAGTTCTCCGGACTCCGGGTCAATGACAGCCCGGTCGCCCGGACCGTCTCCAGTGGAGCGACGGTTTGGCCATCGGCAAAGCAACGAACAAGATGGCACCCACTGCCCTGTCACCGCAACAGGTGGCCGTGGGGGTAGCGGTGCCCACTGCCCTGTCGCCTATCGGGGACGGCGGCGGCTGGCGGGTGCTGGGTGGGTTTGGGGCAATGGTGGCCGGCAGGTGCCAGGTGGGTTTGGGGCAACGGCGGCCGGCGGGTGCCTTGGACTTCCGGATCTTGGAGGAGGAGATGGCTGCCACTGCCAGTGCCCGACCGTCGGTGGCGCTGTGACAGGTGGTGCCATGGGGGCAGCGGATGCCCTGTCGGCTGTCGAGGACGGTGGCGGCCGCCGGGTGCGGGGTAGATTTGGGCTTCCGGATTTTGGTGGACAAGGAGACCCAGGTGAGTTGTTCTCTGGGTTTTTTTTTTTTTTTTAACAAGGCTTGTTAGAAAATTTGAAAATCTTTTCACTATTTTTTTTTTTTATAAGACTCAGTTTGGAAATTTTTATCCGATTTATGTGGGATTGGTTTTGAGAAATTTGAGGGGGGGGGCAAATATTTATTTTATAAGGATTTATCTTAGATATAAAGTGGTTTACGGAAAAATTAGGAGGGCCAAATGCCCCCTTGCCTCCCGACGGTCCGCCTTTGCCTGGAATATTTATAGCCAGCGAAAATATGCTTCATTATCAAGCAGTAAATATCTAATAATGCTTTCCATTTCTAGATTAAGAATATACAACCTGAAAGCTTTATTGGCATTGATGCATTCACAGAGCGGATGATAATATGTTTCTCCATTTACTACTTGCTGGTTTACAGGGATGGACAATTCGGAAAGTGCACCTAAAAATGAAGATGGTTATGCAAAGAAATGGTGCAGTAGATGTTTCAATCAGTCAAATGGACTCCGTGAGAACAAGGTTTTGATTGTTTCAGAGCCTATTGACAAAATCAGACAGATATGAACATTGCTAATAAGACAATGCTCTGCACTTTAATCTAGAACTGCTAAGATAGACTTGTCCAAGCTGAAATTAAGTAGGCACATAATGTGGGATCCACTCACCATGTCATGTTGGGACATGTAATCTTCCACTCTCATTTAGTTTGGCCTATCTAACATGGTCTGTGTACCCACCTGTTTATCCAATCAACGACCAACAGGCCAGCTCATATAGCTAAACAATGGTATCTGAACTATTATTGACTAATCCCTTCTGAATGATTCCCGAAAGAGTATAACAAAGATTTGTGTAGCCGATCAATTTGGTCAAAACTCAACATATGTTATTGTAATCCAAATTGAGACCTTGAAATACATAAATACCGCTTTAATCACCTCCTAATCTAAACATAGATTGCAATTATTTATCAACACTTTGACTGAAATTAAGTATTTGACTACCTGCACAATATCTAGCAGAAGCACTTGAAACCAATCCCATGGACAGAGAGACGGAATGGATGAGAGAGGCTACCTTCAATTGGAAGCTGTGCTCGCCAAGGGAGGCAACCAGAGCTGCAAGTTCTGCTTCCTTTGCAACCAATGACTGATGGAGCCGCGCCCTTGCACTGCTGGCTTCATCAACCTCCCTCCTGTACACTTGCATGCACTCCCTCTCCAACTCCAATAACATGCGGTCTTTCTCATCTTCGCTCTCCCCAATCTCTGCCCATATTTGCTTCTCTCCGGCAACCATAAACCCATAATTACATCAGTAGTATCAGAAAAACCAAAATGTGTAAACAAAGATCTGACAAAAGCATCATTACAAACTTTGATCTGATATTCTTAATCCTCGAAATTACTCAAACAATCAAAAAGAAGGATTTCAAAATAAGTCAGAAGAAAAACGTATCTTAAAGAAGATAAAGAAGACAACTCATGCAAAAATACCGACGTGTTCAAAATTTTTCATTTTTGAACAAGAACAATCAAGAGAGGTTTATCCAGTTACCCTATACACGATTTCGAAATAGGATCATGAATTTCTTTAATTCCTAAGCATTTTTCTCGAAAATTTTTAAATACATTTGTCTTCTTTCTGCAACTGAGAGATTGCTAAGAATTCAGAGAAATACGCAGTAAAAAGCCAAAAAAAAGAGACAAGAAATAAAAGAAAGGAATCACGAAAGCGTCCAATTTTGATTTCTAATTAACAAAACCAAGAGAAAAGAAGAGAAAAGAGAAGAAAAGGAAACATGAGAACGGGCAAAACTAACACAAGAAAAGATCCCAAAACCACGACAAATGCCCGTAGAAGCAACTTTAAGACCACAAAAGAAATCCCATTTCCCATTCCCTTTAGGCCACGAAATAAAAAAAAAAAAGAAGAAAAGAAGATATGTGTGTGTGTGTGAGAGAGAGAGAGAGAGAGAGAGAGAGCTGACCTCGAGCTCTCTGAGCAAAGCACCACAGGTGGTCTCCATTCTGATACTGGCTCTCTCCAATCCCCCCATTCCCCTTTCTTCTCCTTCCCCTTTCTAGTGGAGAAAAGAGAAGAGAAGACAAAAGAGAAATAAAAAGAGCACAAAAAGACCGAAGGAGCCGGCTTTCCTTCTCCTCTTGGGCCTCACAAAAGGATGGCAATAGAAAAAGCCTGAAAAAAATTAAACAAAGAGTGCAAAGCTCGTTCTTTTACTTTAAAAAATGGATGCATTTCCTTTTTTTTTTTTCTTCTCTGGGTCTTCTTCGCTCTCGTATCTAGAAAGAATAGCGAAGAATGAGAAAGACTGATTTGAGTTCCTAAAAAACTGTTTCCATAAACTGAGGGATGGAATGATGGAGACCGAGAGAAGAGGGTGGAATTGATGTTGATAGAGCGGGACCAAAAAGGAGATGTTCGAGCTTAGACCTGCCTCTACTTCTAGGGTTCGTTCACGAGGGAAGTACCCAAAGATCAAGAAATGGGAGGCTTTTGTAGAGGGGTTGGGTAGGTGAAGCAGGGACGCAAAGAACTTTTAACAAATTTATATATATATTGTTAATAGGAATAAAAAATCAAATTGCAATGAGAATTAAAAAAAAATCAAAATAAAGAACAGCAGTTGAATAATACTAGTTATACATTACAACAAAATCAATTAAATGTTATTTTTATATATCATTTATACTGTTTTTTATGTTCTTATATTTATATTCACATTTTCTAGTTTTTATTTCATATTCTTTTATAATTTAATTTATTTTTAATTTATTTTTTAATATTTATCCAATTTGTTCTTATATTTTTTTATTTAGTGCTATTTGATGATTAATATTTCTATTTTTTTCTCCAGCATGGAATCACTAACATTATTTTGTTAATTCTTTATATTCTTTATCAATAAGAATACATAACAGCCAAGAAATGATTAGTAGATGGAGTTTCTTATTTTATCTATATACAACAAGAAGTAGGAGTAGCCATATGCAGTACATGTCTACATTCTACAAACTAATGAGCACCAAGAAAGCCAGAAAAGTAGCAAGCCCGACTATGGCAGTTGCTTCTGGTATTACTTTGTATAGTTTATGAGTTTGTTAGTTAATTTAGAATGGTGAAAAGAGATCCTGACAAGAGCTGATGTTTCTTGTTAAGGTTTAGAAGAGAAAGTCTCTCTCTCTTACATCATTATTATGGTGGTGCTTTATTAAATAAATAGGTAAATTAACAATCATGTCTAGATTGTTAATTCTATATTTTAATGATCCATATCTGTGGTTTGTGTCTGTTGGGATGCGTTAGCCTGAAGTCAATTATGAGAAATGGAAGGGGCCCGTATAAAGGGATCTTAGATGTGTGTATTCTATCTACTCTACGTTTGGTGCTATAAGGTGTCTAGCATATATATATATATATATAGGTAAGGTGATGTTGTCAATCTTTTTTTTTAATTTGCTTTGTTTTACTAGAAATTTGGTGCATTAAACGGAATAAAATTATTTGGCTTGTGGTTCTTCTTAAGGGGAGTTGAGAACAAATATTTCTCATCCTTCAGAAAAGAAAAAATAAGTATTTTTTTTGTAAATTGAAGGGCAAAAAAAGAGAAATTTATCATGAGAATTGGGTATACTGATTGCAAGATAATTTGGTGCACCACAAGCTCTTAACCCTCTCTTTTCCATGAATAAGGACATGATTTGTTTGGATATAAACATAGAAATCCTCCTCTTATATATATATATATATATATATATATATATATATATATATATATATATATATATATATATATATATATATATATACATGCCAAAATTTAGAATCTATCTTTGTTGTATGTGAAACGTATTTTTCTTACTTCTAATTGTAATGACAAATTTAATCTCAACTTCGAACATATTTATCTTATTTCTAATTGTGATGACAGATTTAATGTCAACTTCAATTCCAAAAGGATGGCGAGCCACCTTTGAATGTTATGCAGGATTTTCAACACAGGTAGATAGTGAGTCTTTCTCTACTACAACTCGAACTACCATACTCAATTGGCATAGGAAAGTGCTGAGATATAAGGTTTGGCAAAGAGGAGTTGTCACCTTTAGGTGAGCACAAAAGGCTAAAGGAATACAAATACCAACTGAAGCAAAACAATTTGGTGGTGGGGTATGAATGGAACAACACTAGCTAGGAGCAAAGATAGAGACAAGAGAACCACATGATAGCTGGCATGGAAAATGATTGGCTGATCTAACCATCAATCCCATTCACCTTCATCTTTGCCATCACAATCATAGAAAGAAAGAAAAAGAAAAAAAAAAGCGGGGGGGGGGGGGGGGTTATCGACCATGATTCCTTAAGTTAACTGCTCTTTTGGCATCCAAGTTTTGAGCATGTCCTTGAAGTACCATTGCTTTTCTTACCAGCCATGAAGGATTCCCTCTTGCAGTCAAAAGATATACACATGACATGGTGGTGAATTTTGGTTCTCTGCACCATTAGCCCCTCAAGCAAAACATGGTTGTGAGAAACAATTATATCATAACATTCAGATGCTAAGATATCCATCGCATGAAGATTATTATAAGAACTCGAAACCACCTTGCTTGCTGGCATATTTTTGTTTTGAATTTGTTCCATCCACCAACATCTGTGATTAAGCAAGCTTAAACATAATCAAAGAAGCTGGTGGTTAGGAAACAAATATTCCGAAAATCTATTTTTAAATGCCTATATTAGTTTCTCTTGGCCTTGGCTATTAAAATAACTTCAACTATTGGTTAATTTTGAGAAACAAAAGAGCTTATTTTGATCCTATGATGTAACCATTCATATCTGGCCCGATTTGTATCCCTTTTAAGCATATCATTCAAAAAACACACAGATATATATGGTTCAAATGTTTGTTAAAGATTGCCAAGAACGGAGCAAGAAGCATAAATTGGTATGATATTGCATGTATCCTTGATTCTAATAATGCATAGGTTACTTTGCACTCATCTCAGTTACCTACAATGGAACAAAAATTGAACTACTCAAAAATATCTTCTTCTTCTTTTTTTTGAGAAAAAAGCTCATAAATGGGTTTTATTTTCTTTGATGAAACTCATAAATGAGTCATAGCTTGTCAGCAAACAAATTTTTGAGAGAAATCACCAAACAAATAGGGTGCTCCAAATATAACAGTTCATGGATTCATTCCGGTGAACGGTGTAAAAGAAAAACCATGGGGATGAGAGAGAGAAGCATGACATAAAAAAAAAAATTTAAGAATCTTACTAACTATTAGGATGAACTGGACTTACATGAGAGGTCTAACAGGCCTTTGACGCTTTGATCCTTACATCTGAGCTACTTGCAGGACCTGAACTTTCTCTTAGTCAACACATTAGTTAAGTCACGTAAACAATATCCACTGCCAACATGGAATTCATTTAGTAGAGAAACCGTAGAAACTTTCAGTGAACCTTTGAAAGATTACCACTTAATTTTTAGGTGTTCTATGAAGGTGTATTTTTTTTTTTGAGAAAAGATCTTTATTACAAAATTTGGCAGCAACTGCATATATGAATTAAAAGTTCCACAGTTCAGACAAGTTGTTTACATAAACTCTACGTCTCTCACTTCTAAGAATGTTATAGGACAAAGTAATGTAGAAAGAGATGGAGAATTTCCACCGGTGATGATTAAGATAAGAATAACAAACAAAGGGCTATTTTTTCATTTTAATTAGCCGTGATTAGTGATTTTAGCTAGTAGCAATGCAACTAAGACCCAAAAATGAACCTCTATTATAAGATTAAAAAAAAAAGGGACTGTGAATGGTTGCTCTAACCATGTCTAAAAAGATTTATTAGTGATGCAAAGCAGTGTGGGATTTCACATTCTTGGAGGCATTGCACAATTAATTAATGAGACATTTGGAGTGGGCAAAGCAACTTCTTTTTTTTTTGATGAACCAGATAGATATATTAGAAAATTATCCTGGAACGGGTACAACAGAAACTATCCGCTAACAAAACATCTCTAAACTGTACAGGCATATCATAAAGAAAAGAGCATATAAAATGTCCTGAGTGAAGTGCCACGAAGGAAGCCACCCAATCCGCAATCGAGTTGGCTTTCCGATAAACATGACGGACAATAAGTCCAGAGCTGTCCCGAAGCAACAGAGCAATTTCCGTAGGAGAGGCATGGTGGGAGTCCCTTTGAGAGCACTTTGGATCCAGGATATGACCGTTGAGGAGTCGCCTTTTATAATAAAGCGATCCAAGTGTAGGGTCGTCCTAGCAAATCTGATACCCACCCATGCTCCATAAAGCTCCGCTGATGGGACAGTCTGCTCCAGGAGATGGCTACCTCTCGCGGCAAGAAAGTCGATCCTCGAGACCCGAATGACAAATCCAGCCCCAGCATTGGGCCCTGTGACACTCCCATCAAAGTTAATAATAGCATAGGTCGAAAGTGGGGGCTCCCAGGAGACAAAAACTCGGTGAGGCGCTTGAAGAGCAGAATCGGAACCCCATGTCACTAACGAATCTACCATCATAACCTGATACTTCATATCCTAGGTCCTAGCTTTCTCTACAATAAATCTAGTCGAACAAGTATCAGACCTGAAGACCATTGCATTTCGGGTGATCCAGAGGTGGTAAGCCATATAAGCCATGAACCCCCGCGATGCAGTAGTAGGAGGAGAGCGAAGGATGTGAAGGAAAGTGTGAACCACATCCTCACCTGTATAGATGAGGGATCACCCTGCCATGGACCAAACACGCCGAGCTCTCAAACAAAGGAAAAGAGTGTGGACCACAGACTCCTCGGGAGTAGCACAAACCGGGCAAGAGGGAGGAAGGTGCAAGCCACGAGTGCTCAAAAGGGATCTCATAGGTAATAGTCACCAAGCCACCTTCCAGATAAATAGATGCACTCGAGGGTGCACTGGAAGAGTCTAAATCCACCCCACCTGTACTCCTCTCTACTACACTGGATAGTAGATGGAGTAGAGATCCAATAGAGGAGCAGAGGGGGAAGACGAAGATCCCCAAACTCTCTTATCCTGGCAAGGCGACATCGGAAGAGCGATAGAGAGAATCCTTTCCATCATGAATTTGCCAAAGTAAGTAGATAGCAGAGTATGATCCCAGGTCTGGATCCCAGAGACAATGAAATCGCTGACCAACATGAAAGGTGGCAAGTCCGAGGATAAAAAGGTGGGCCATCTGTCAAGAGATATATCTGCGATCCACACATCTGACAAGGCTTTGATCGATGTCCCATTCCCAACCATCCATCTGATATGGTCAATGACATCCGGAGTCCTCCTCTTGATCTCCCTCCAGATAGCATTCCCTTGAGAGGGCGTAGAGAAGTCGCCCCCTAGAGAACGGACATCGTATTTGGCTCGCATAAAGGAAGCCCACAGACTATCAGGATCTAATAATAGTCTGGTAGCATGACGAGCCAACAATGCCTCCCTCGTAACGGAAAGTGAATGGATACCCAGTCCACCATCCCGCACAGGCGGCACACCGATTGCTATCCCACCAGGTTGATACCCCTCGAAGCAGCACTGGATCGCCAAAGGGATGCCCAAAGGATCTGTTCTACCTTGTCCACCATCATCCTGGGAATAACAGCATTGGCTAAAAGGTAGATAGGTAAGGAGGTGAGCACCGATCTGATCAGAGTAAGTCTGCCCATAGCCGATAGAACCCGCCCTGCTAGCTTCCAACCTATCCTGCACAGCCTGCACCAAAACATGCGAGTTCGCCCTACTAAGTCGACCACCATAAATAGGGACTCCCATATAGCGGATGGGGCCATCCCTCTCCTCGATCTCTAAGATAGAAATAATCTGACTACGCGTGCGAGCCGTAGTCTTCGAAGAAAAATGTACCTCCGACTTCGCCAAATTGATCCTCTGACCAGAAGCAAGACAGTATGCCATAATGACACTCCTGAATCCCCGAGTCGAGGCCTCAGATGCCCTGCCTATAAGTAAGCAATCATCTGCAAAAAGGTGCGATATCGGGAATACTGTAGGGGATGTAATGAAGGGATGTATAGTCGATGCCTGAACAGCATCCCGCAAAGCCCGCAAGAGGGAGTCAGTTGTAATAATAAACAAGGGGAGAGCGGACAACCTTGCCGGAGGCCAATCGTAGAATGAAAATACTCCAAGGGAGATCCATTAATAAGAATAAAGAAGGATGGGATCATGATGTACGCTATGATCCAAGAAATCCACTGGGGATGGAACCCAAAATCATGCAGAGACCGGTAGACGAAGTTCCACCGCACTCGATCATATGCTCTTTCCATATCCAACTTGATGGCCATCAGAGCAAACCTTGCAGATGCTTGGCGCATATCATGTATAAACTTCTGAGCAAGCAAGACATTGTCAGAAATGCCCCCCAATAAAAGCCCCCTGCTTCGGAGAGATGATACCCGGAAGAATGTCCCTCATCCTCCCGGCGAACAATTTAGTACAAAGTTTATACAAAGTACCACACAGGCTAATAGGTCTGAAGTGGGACAGATGAGAAGGCTGAAGACGCTTAGGGATGAGAGTGACATGAGTCTGCTTCCATCTATCCGGCATCTGATCAGTAAAGAAAATGACTTGCACAGCCGAGATAACCTCTGATCTAACAATTCCCCAATATCTCTAAAAAATAAGGGAGGAAATCCATCAGGACCCAGAGCTTTATCCTCAGTCAAGGACCAGAGCACCTCTCTAACCTCAGCCTCAGACACAGGGGCAAGAAGCTCATCATTCTGGTGCTGAGAAATACATCTCTGAGGAGCATACACCTGGACATAAGGAGGATCACCATCCTCCGACCTCCATCTAGACCTAAAAAAAGAATGAATCTCCTGCATGATGCTCTGCTCATCATCAATCCAGTGGCTCTCATTGGACTTGAGTGCCACAATCCGGTTCTTATGTCTCCTGAGAAGGGTGCTTGACGAAAGAAATGATAATTTCTGTCTCCCTGAGCCAGCCACTGGATGCTGAATTTCTGCCCCACATAGTCTCCTGTTGAGCAAGTAGAGAATTATAGGAAACCAGATTAGCCCGCAAGGAGAAAAGATCTTCGTCATTTAGACCCCCCTCCCTATCCTCCTTCACCTGGAAGTTATGGATGATCTTCTCCATCTCCCCCAGTCTAGAAAAAATATTGCCCACCTCTTCTTTATTCCATCTCCTCAAGCGATGTTTGAGAAGTTCCAGTCTCCGATTGATCCGGTACTGAGTATTATCCCTGATAGGAATTCTCCAAACTTCCCTGACCACCTCCCAAAAACTTGGATAAAACAACCGAATTCTTTCAAATCTGAAAGGCACCTAGATGGCAAAGCAACTTCTTTGAAAGCTCTCTGGCTACCCATGGCAGGTATAGATTTCATGTAATCTCTATCAACAGTTTACACCTTGCGAACAATGATCGGGGATTAATTATTATTACTTTTTTAGTAAATCAAAGCTTAATAATAAGGCAAAAGCTTCGCATCTACAAATGACCGAGCATGCTGATTATAGAAAAGCTGGTGTGTTTATCGACAAGAATTGACAATTGTTTTTAAAGTGATTAATTTAGACTTTACATAATTTATATAAAGAAAAATTATGGAATTTAAAGGTCATAATATTGGACCTTACAATCAACAACTAATTCGATACATACTGTAAATAATGGCTACGCTTATTAATACCGTAGCCAAGTATATATATGGTAAGATCTAGACATTTCTAGATAGAAGTTGGTGCCTCTCGATGTATATCTTGAATGCATTTTAGGACCACGATGATGCAATTAAAGTCTGTCAGAAAATATGGCTGGGTTATGTAGTTTTATTCAGCCTGCCATGTGTATAAGAACTATTTATCGACTCTTATGATTGCCATGGATTTCTTAGGACCGCCACCAAGTTTGATATTTTCTGATAAAAAATATACTAATGATTGCCTCCAAACTGGTACACTGGTCCTTAGTGCTGTTCCTAACCGAAGCTCTTTCTGCTGCTCCATTACATGACTTTTAATTTGCACTTGGAAAAAGACCACCCTTGAACTACCAGTTGGACCATCCTTTAGCTGACATCTATTTTTCAGTTACGTTGCAAAGGTGACGAGCATATCCATAAGCTTTGATATCATTGATAAATTTTGAAAGATGCTTTAACAACATTGATAGCAATTTTGAAAATATTTTTTAAAAATATGATACTCATAAAAAATACTTGGAATGGAAGGATAACGTACTTATATTATAATATCATAAATTACGTTACATTACTTGATTTAATACATAAGTCTTTATATATAAATATATAGAGAGAGAGAGAAATGAAGGTGAGTCTTACGTTACCTTCATGATTACAAAGTAATTATTTAATTTTTAATAACTCTTAATTTTTCTAAATTAACTCTTTGATTCAAGAGTTTCATGATTTTTTGATTTCCACGACATATTAAGTATTAGACTATTGTACTTGCAACTATCAATAACATATTTATTTTAAAAATTAATTAATGTATTCAAATTTCTAGATCCATTATATTTGGACCAGAGTGCTAAGAGAGATTTCTAGACCCCGCCCCCCTCTCTCTCCCCCCCCATATTTATTTTCAAAATTAACATGAATGACTCCTTTCAAAATAATTGGGCCAATCGTATTGCACTACGTTACCTTTAAGTTTTTTTTTGAAATAGTTTCCTGGGGGTTTTGGATCCAAGAGGACGCTTCTCAACGTCCTTTCTTAGGTCACTGGGACCACGCCGATATATCCTATAAATACAGCTTGGTTTTTAAATTTTTATCCCTGTTAAAATTTAACTTTACCAGTGAAAACGGCAGCACCTGTTCGTGTACGTATGCATTTATATTCGCGATTTGCATAACCGTATCATATGAGTTCCCATTAGATTTTCCTTTTTACATATATATATATATATATTACAGCAAATACATGAACAGAGTGAGAATATAGAGACAGGCAAACATATATATATATATATATATATATATATATATATATATAAATTACAGCAAATACATGAACAGAGTGAGAATATAGAGACAGGCAAACATATATATATATATATATATATAAATTACAGCAAATACATGAACAGAGTGAGAATATAGAGACAGGCAAACATATATATATATATATATATATATATATATATATATATATATATATATATATATATATATATATATATATATATATAAATTACAGCAAATACATGAACAGAGTGAGAATATAGAGACAGGCAAACATATATATATATACATACATATATATATATATATATATATATATATATATATATATAAATTACAGCAAATACATGAACAGAGTGAGAATATAGAGACAGGCAAACATATTTGGTCTGTAACAAGGCAAATGAACAGGCAAATCATAACCTGATACTTTCATAGCAAATGACGAGCTCTTATTATCGTCATTCATTAAGATAAGGTTACTTCATCCACCTTCTGCTCTCTTATCTTGCTTCAACACAAGCATGGGATTACTTGTCACAGTTCGAGGTCGTCTTCATCATGGGAAAAGTATCAAATTTTACAGCAACAACAAACGGGTCCTCAAGCTCAAACAGTAATCACTTCATGTCTTTAGATGCGTGGTAAGAATAACAAGTAAAATATATCTATCCTCCTTTTTGGGGTTATATTGGTGGTATTAGGCTTTTTTTTTTTTTTAATTCCCTGTTTTCCTTTATAACAATTTAAAGAAAAATGAAGAAAGGAAGAAGAAGAAGAAGAAGAAAAAGATGGAAGGGCTACCAATTTGGGATGGATCGGTCCACATCTCTCTGCCGGCCAGTATTCCAACCACTCAATATCATGATCCGTGGGATTCGTATCACCAAGCTTACATCACAAACAACTGACGGGCATTGATTGTTATACTGTCAATTTGCCTATGATTTCACAACAATTATACGGGGTCCTCATCAAGGATGGTGATTTCAGGACTACTCCTGCATTACACTTGGACCAGGTGAAATTTATTCAAGATTTTCCAAGTACCATCTGCTTTTATAACAGTCGGTTCATATATATTTGAGGCCATTTGATGCTTTTCTAACATAATATTGGATATGGGAATGTAAATTTACACATGGATAGTATAAGACTCGCTGGTTAAGGTCAACCTCAGATAATGAATGTTTCAGCATTATAACAAGTCACAAAACTTCCTGCAAACCTATGAAATGTGCACTATATAATGGCCATGGTGTTTTTTTGTTTAGCATAGCACCATTTAAATTTAATGTTATGTAAATAACTATTTTGTAATTAAATATATGATATTGTTATTTGCATATGGCATAATTCTTGTTAGAGATGTCCATAAAAAAATATAATGATTTTTTTTTTTTGGTCATAAGTTATAATATGTCTAATACCATGAAATCATGGTAGCACTGGTTTTTAAATCTTCTTAGCTAAATAACGGTCATAATGAAACATGAAAAAGGCGACAGCAGTTTTGGGAATATGGCCATTCAGTGATCATGATCGATGTTTTTGAGAATGATTCAATGATCATATATAACAGCATTTTTAGAATCATGGCTAAGATACATTATGCAAACTTTGTTCAAATTGAGGCTCCAAGAGGGTGAATGAAACTAAATAAGTTTTTTAAAAAAATAACCGGAGGTTAACCATGTAGATTTGCAAATAATTAATTTTAATTTTTTTCTATCTCGCTACGAGGATTTGTGATGACCTGTATTTAATTTTACATCGATTATTTACTGAAAAGACCTTGAATATTTATATAGGACAAAGAATTCTAATATACCTTTTTAACTAATTTTTTTTGGATAAAATCTTAGGTCGTTACAGACAAGCCGAGGAGTAAGACTTGAATATTGAAATAGGTTGAAAAATCAGAAAACAAGAAAGAAAGCCAAAAAAAAGTAACTATATGGGGGTTAAAAAAGTCCTCTCCTTTCATGTAGGGAAAATAATTCAATCCATGTAGCTACATTAGCTGGACTTGGCCTTTCTTTTAACTGACAGTATTGAAGAAAAGTTATGCAACTATTTCCATCATATACTTTTTTTTGTGTGTCTGTGTGAGAGGGAGAGAGAGAATAATGTAATATGGATGCGAGTACTGCAATTCTGAAATATCCGCCAAATTAGATACTCCAGTGGATGATAGAATTTATCCACAGTTGTGCAAGTCGTTCTACGGTATAATATCTATGTGTCCAATCTTAGATAATGCTGGACCAGATGACAGCGGAAAGGAAATTTTGGTGAGAATAAAATAATCAAAATTTGGTGTCTAATGTCCTTGGTGTCTTGCTGCAAACTTTCATACTCCAGGTTCCATAGAATTTAATAATTAGCACCAATATTATGTTAATGTTTCTCTTCAAACATTCTAGTCATCAATTCTGTTGGGATGTGCGCAGCGGATTAAATCAGTTTAGGCCTCCAAATAATTTCTATTTACTCACTTAGTCAATTAACCAATCACAACACAGGCAAATATCAAATCGAAAGAATACGAGATTTACGTGGTTCGGCAAAATATTGCTTACGTCCATCAAGAGGAAAGGAGTAATCCACTATAATCTGATCCAAATCTGGGTACAAAAGGAATACAAATATTCAGATAACAAATGCCAGATTAAAAACAAAGAGACATGATAAATAAACAAAAGAGGATGAAAGAAGCACGAGAAAAATCCCAAATACCAGGCCTCTAGCTTTTCTTGGTGCCGGGATCGAACAAGAAATATCTCTGAAATTTTTTTGTATTTTTTCTCTCTCTCTGTCTGTGTGTATTAAAGATCGCAGGCTCTCTGTGGTTAAATAACCATCTGAAACGGTATCCAAAACAGATATAAAATGAGTCCAGAAAGTCCAAAACACTCCCAAGCCATCAGATCAAAGAACAAAGGCTCAGATCATGCCAAAATCCGTGCAAGATACCCTCAGATCAAGCCTAATAAAGCTCGGATTAATCTCAGCCGTCCGATCGCGCCATCAGACGGTCAGGATTAAAAGAAATCCCGTGGACCACTCAAACACCGCGTGAAACGCACGGGAAACCGCGTGGGAAATGCGGGGAAATGCTCCAAGGGTCAGCCGCAGGCAGTTGGGCCGAGCCCATGCACGCGCCCGCACGCTGCACGTGGGCCTGGGCCGCGCGCGCGCGTGCCCGCGCGCATGCCTGCGCGCTGGGCTGGGCGAGAAATCACCTACGCAGCGGGTCGCGCGTGGGGGTCGGGGGCTTCGTGGGAATGGGAGCAAACATAACAATCCTTGCGACCAAAAAACAAATGCCTTTATCAAATATGGATTATAAAGCATTCTCCTCATCAAAAGACCTCGAAGGGGATCACCAAGTGCTCAAACCAATCAAGTTCTGGAATGTCCTGAACTTGACTACAGGAATTGGTTTAGTGAGCATATCTGCCGTATTATTAGCAGTGCCAATTTTCTGCAGTTGAATATCACCATCCTCTACCAAATCTCTGATAAAGTGATACATGACATCAACATGCTTAGTGCGCTCATGATACATCCGATCTCTGGCGAGATGTAACGCACTCTGACTGTCACAGTGAACAACCAAAGAATTCTGCTTGAAACACAAATATTGTACTAACCCTCTTAGCCAGATTGCTTCCTTTGTTGCCTCTGTCAAAGCCATATACTCTGCCTCTGTAGTAGACAAAGCAACTGTAGATTGCAAAGTAGCATTCCAGCTAATTGCACAACCAGAGAGAGTAAATACATATGAGGTCAATGACCTCCTCCTATCCAAGTCACAAGCATAATCTGAATCACAGAATCCTGTAACAGTGCAACTACTATGTCCGGAGAATACCAATCCCAAATCAGAAGTACCTTTCAAATATCGAAGAATCCATTTCACAGCTGACCAGTGAGCTTTTCCAGGCTTGTCCATATATCTGCTCACTACACTAATTGCCTGTAAAATATCAGGACGAGTGCAGACCATTGCATACATGATACTGCCAACTGCACTTGCATAAGGTACTTTAGACATATACTTCTCCTTATCATCAGTCTGAGAAGAATCCCTAGCAGATAAATGAAAGTGACTGGCAAAGGGCATAATGACTGGCTTAGCTGTAGACATACAAAATCTTTCCAAGACTTTCATAATATAACTGTGCTGAGTAACAAATAGTCTACATAATTGCCTGCCACGAATGATCTCCATCCCAAGTATCTTCTTTGCCGGTCCAAGGTCCTTCATCTTAAATGCAGTACTAAGTTCAGCTTTCAGCTTCTGGATGACTGACATATCCCTGGCTGCAATCATCATGTCATCAACATATAATAACAAATAACAAAAGGACCCGTCTGAAAGCTGCTGATGATACATGCAACTATCATATGGAGATCTATCAAATTCATGGTCAACCATAAACTTATCAAATTTGCGGTACCATTATCTTGGAGACTGCTTCAAACCATACAAAGACCTTTTGAGCAAGCATACATGATCTTCTTTATCTAGAGCCTTAAAACCAGGTGGCTGTTGCATATAAATCTGCTCCTCCAAGTCACCATGTAGAAAAGCTGTCTTGACATCCAGTTGTTCTAACTCCAAATTCTGAGAAGCAACTAAAGCAAGGAACACACGAATAGAAGTGTTTAACTACAGGAGAAAATACCTTCTTATAATCAATACCCTCTTGTTGACTGTAACCCTTAGCCACCAACCTTGCCTTATATTTCAAATCTTGAGGGGTAGCTCCTTCCTTTTTCTTGAAGATCCATTTGCAGTCAATTTTCTTCTTGCCCATAAGTAATCTGACTAATTTCCAAGTCTGATTCTTTTCCAAAGACTGAAGCTCTTCTACCATAGCCATGGTCCATTGCTCAGCCTGTGAACTACCAATTGCTTCTTGAAATGTGGTCGGCTCATCACCTATAGTATCTGCAATATTCAGAGCATAATATACTAACTCAGCACAAGCAGAATCCTCAAAACCATACCTTTGAGGTGCTTTGATATGTCGCCTGGTTCTTTGAGTGGCAATACTATCATCTTGAACTTGACCACGTACAATAACCTCCTCTTGAGTCTGTAACTCTGGATCTGTCTGCTGATGCTGTTCATTCTGAATATCACCAGTAGGCTGCAACTGTTGTAAACTAACTGTCTGATTAATATCAACAATAGTCCTATCCTGCTGATCCTGAACCTGATCTCCCGGTGAAGAACTTAGCTGTAACTGCCTTGAAGGAGTGGATGACTCATCAAAAGTCACATCCCTGCTGACTAGAAAACCCTGGGATCCGGGCTCGGTGCACCATAATCTGCAGTCTTTCACCCTATATGCATATCCAAGAAATATGCATTTCTTAGCCCTAGAATTCAGCTTTCCATCTTTAACATGTGCATATGCTGAATATCCAAATACTCTAATAACTGAATAGTCTGCAGGTCTTCCTGTCCACATCTTTTCCGGAATCTTCATATTCAAAACAGATGCTGGAGAACGATTTATTATAAAGCATGCTGTATGTGCAGCCTCTGCCCAAAAGTCTCTACTCAATCCAGAACTTGACAGCATGGATCTGACTCTTTCCAATAGTGTGCGATTCATGCGTTCAGCAATACCATTTTGCTGAGGAGTATACACTGTGTTCTTATGCCTAACAATGCTCTCTGATTTGCAAAAGTCATTAAACTCTGTAGAACAGAATTCCAATCCATTGTCATTCTGGAAGGTTTTCATGATGCAGAACGAAAAAAATGATGCGATGTGGAAGTAAATTAAAATTAATATTTTTTTTTATTTATTTATTTTCAGAAGTTGGCTTTGACTCAAAGGAAAGATAAACTAATGTTGAAAGAAACTAAGAAATGACAGAAAGCACAATTAAAAGGAGTGGATTATCAGAGTAACTCAGAAGTAGGATCGCTGGGGATTGAGAAACCCCCAGACCTAGGATTTACTCCTCTTTCAAGAAACAGACGAAGAGAGAAGAGAAGGTTTTATACCTGACTGTGATATCTCTCGTTGCTTCAATTGAAGGACACTCTCGAGTAGATTGTAGGATCCTTGGATACGAGGTATCTTCGCAATGGATCCTCGGATTGTAGTCCTATGGCAAGGTTGGCCTTCTTCTCGAACTCAGGATCTGGAAGAAGAAGAACAAAAAAAAAGAACCAGAAACTCAAAGAAAGACACTGACCTGAGGACTTAATGAAGATTGTTGGATGTAGAAGTTCTGGAGATCTTGATACTGATCAGACTCTTCTTTAAACTTGCTCTGTAGTTGAAATAGTTGATCTGAACCTGGATGCTGGTGGCCGGCCTCTATGTGGAAGAGAGGGGCCGTGGGATGTAGATGGAAAATTAGGGTTTGGTGGTGGTGGAGTAGAGATGGGTGGACTAAGCTAGGGTTTTGGTGTTGGAGATCTCACACCTCCTCAAGGTTCCTAGGGAACCCGGATTTACTCCCTCACGGAGCTCAACACTTGAATACAAGTGCGGAAGAGAGAAACACAAAGTTCCTCACAAAGAAATTGATTTCATTCATCTAATCTTCAAGAGTTACATAGAGTTGAATATATAGACATAACAAAAAAATAAAATTTCATACACATCCCATGTGGGACTAATAGGACTAACCCACACTTTAGGCATTAAATTTTCTTCCCAAGACTCCTTCCATGAGTGGGCAACCCAAAAACTCCAAGAAAACTTGAAAATCAGCTCCAAATGGCAGGTTATGGGGGTGTCTCCTAGTATCTCTCCATGAATCAAGGATTTTTCCTTCATGGTTTGGCTCTTTTGGACACCTCCTAGTCTTGCTCCACAAGTTTAGGCTTCTTCCTTTCATGGCTTTGGCACTTTAGGAAACTTTTGGGTGCCTCCTTGATTTTCTCTCCAAGACATGCTCTCTTTCCTTTTATAACTTGGGTTTTTATGGAACATTGTGGGGCACCTCCTTGATCCTCTCTTCAAGAAAAATTCTTGCCATCCTGGCTTGGGTTTATCTGGAAAGAAGTTGGCTCCTCCTTGGATTGAGGTATCTTGATGGATTTCTCCCCCAAGTGGCGCATGAAAGAAGGGACCTGCTTTCTTGTGGTGTGCGGACCAAGGCATACTGGATGGAGATGTGGCGCCTCCTGGACTCTGGTGTGTGGCTGGGAGTGTGGCGCCCACTTGCTTGGTCCTGAGAGAAAATGTTGCACCTTGGAGAAGACCTAGACCACTACTAGGACTTGTATTGAGTCAACATGACTCAACAAAATTTAAATTACAGGGAAATACAGACTCAAACTAAAATTGAGTTGACCAAGTCAACCCTTATTACAAAACCAAAAAACCCTAATTCTTCGGGCAATGTCAATCAGAGATCCAGATGGAGCCCTGAAGTCTTCTTCTGAGTCTGGTGCCTGCACCAATTCTCCCGGGGTGGGAGGAACTCGACCCTGTCGAGTATGGATCAAGCTGGCTCTGGTATCTCTCCAAGAGGTCTGGGTCCAATTCTTGTAATTCTTCTTGGGAGATCCAAGAGTTATCAGAATCTGGCCTTCCTTGCCAGCGGACCAGGTATCTTTGGTATCCTCGATTACGAGTAGAGATAACCTGATCATCCAGGATCTTTTCAATCTGCTCTTTCCTCACAGGCCAGTTTGTTGGTGGACACACAGGGTTGGGTTCACTCTCAAGAGTAGGATTAGGCTCAAAAAGGCTCACTGGGAATCACAGCTGGCTCTCTATACTCTACTAGGTCTGTAATGTTGAAAGTGGAGCTAATGCCTAGTTCTGAAGGCAACTCGAGCATATAGGCATTGGACCCTACTCTCTTCACCACTCTAAATGGTCCAGCTCCTCTAGCATGTAACTTTTTAACAGTTCCAGGAGGAAACCATTCAGGCCTTAACCTAATCATTACATAGTCTCCCTCAACAAAAGTTTTGACTCGCCTTTGAGAATCAGCCAACTTCTTATAAGTTTCATTACTTAAATTTATTTTGGCATGAATTTCTTTATGCAAGTCCTTTACATGCTATGCAAGTGCATCAAGAGACTTGTGTGTGTGGACTAATAGTGAAATTAGATCAAGTGGTGTGTGAGGCTTGTATCCATGAACAATTTCAAAGGGACTCTAGCCTATAGACCTGTTGATCGAAACATTATATGCAAATTTAGTCCTGGACAAAATACAAATCCCAATTCCTGGTGCTCTCAATCAAACCAAAGTCTGAGCCTAACCCTAGTAAAGGATCAAGAAAAACTAAACTAGACTGACGACGCATTCCTAAAGAATGGACTTTATTCCAAAGGAACCCTAGGTCTAAACCTAACAAACTAAGGCTCTCTAGGTTTGACCTTGGGTCGGAGGAGGGCATGCAGAGCATGAAAACTTATTATGGATGCCTAGTAGGTTCCATAAGGTCTTCCAGAAGTAGGTGGCAAACCTAATAGGTTCTAAGGAGTCTTGCAACCTAGAGATCTCAGTAAAGTGTAATCCCATAGCTCTAGAAACATGAGAAGATTCAGGGAAGGGTAGGAAATAAGAATCAGAGTTTTGAGGTGGCTTATTAGAAACAAGAAACAAACCTTGGTTATTCAGGATGACCTTAAAATGAGGACATTGTTCTATAGGTGCACTCATCCAAACCTCATGATTTGCTCTAGGAGGGTCTACAAGTGCAAGTTCTAGGGTAGGCTGGGTGCTCCTAGAAGGTGGAAGGTTATCAGGAAGGTCTTTGGAATGTTTATCTAAAAAGTCCTCTAAGCTACTGTCTTTTTCTTGTTCTTGGACCTTCTCAATGGGCAATTCTTGTGAACCCCTTCCTTCTTCACACTTCTCTACCAGATTTGACTCAGGGGTGTCTTCTTTGGATTCCTCAATGAGTTCAGAGGTATTCTCACTTAAACTCTCATTGGGTGCAATTTCCTCTTCCTGAACTTCCTCAAAAGGGTCTTCTCTTAGGGTTAGCTCCTGAATTCCTTGAGTGGCATGGGTCCTCTCAATAACCCCATCAGGTAGGAGTTGGTTAATTGAATTATCGGAAGAGATATCCTCAAATTCTTCTTCTTCATATTCATCTATCAAACTTATGTCAGGCTCATATATTTCTTCCTCAATCTCACTGAAAGGTTCTAATCTATTCTCCTTTGATTCTTCTTTAGGTACGGCTCTGGTCAGGTCAACTAATTTTGGGATGGCCATGCCTAACTCCTTCTAAGTGTTATCCTTTTGGTCAAGAGGTGACACAAGTGGGAATTGACAAACAAAAGTCTGGTTCACTACGGGTGTCGGATCAATCGGAACTTGACTCAAGTTGGTAGAGGTTTGCTTTAAGTCCAAAGTACTTGATTGGTTATATATTAAAGACCACTCATAGTCTTGGGCTTCTTGGTAGGCTCGGTCTAACTTATTGGTCTTTTCAAGGCATAGCTTCCTATAAATGTCTGGGTGTAACCCAACCCTAAACCTCGATGTGATCTGAGCTTCGGTCTCAATGGTATTGCATTTCAGGTCATACCACTGGAAGTCCTCGATATATTTAGACACAGGCCTATTACCTTGTCGCAATTGATACCATTGGTCTAAAAGTCTTTTCTCATAGGATCTACCTAGGTACCTATCTCTCAACTTACTTCTCATATCTCTCCAAGTATATATTTCCTCTTTTCTTTGATAACACTCATGCTCAATAGCATACCAATGCGACCTAGCATGTTTGGTGAACTTGGTTTTGGCCAACCTAATTTGTCCTAATTTTGATATGTTAGTGCACTCAAAATACCGATCCATTTGTTCTTCCCACTTAATATATGTCTCTTGTCTTCCATCAAAAGTGGGTGCATAAGGTTCGGTGTTCCTAACAGGTCCCTTTTCTGAGTCAACCAAGTATGGATATAGGCTCCTAGGGTTATGCTCGGGATCACGGTATAAGGTCCTCCTAGGCTCCTGGCATGGGAAAGGTTGGGGCCTATTAAATTTTGGATCAGGGGTCCAATTTTGATGTCTACGTTTCTCAAGTCCCTGGGATCGGTCTCTAAACTGGGCAAAACCCTCATTCATATCCTGACTCAATTTGGTCATACTTTCGGTAAGAGTTCTAATCATGGCCTCTAAATCAGGTTGGGTTTGACCAGGTTGGTAGGGTACTTCGTTCCGGGTGGACATGATGATGCAAGCAAGCACACCAAATGAGACTCGACTGAAACGACTATGAGCTAACTAGACCTAGAGCCCAAACTAGATACCCAATCAGAGTGGCAAGCTAGCCTGTAGTAACTCGGGACTCAGCCAGGCAGGTGTAAGGGGAGTGTTAGGTCCCTAATTGCCAATCCTAGACACCAATCAGAGATTGGCCAGGTAGGCGGACCAGCACACAAGCCCTTCGGGATAGAATCCCTGAACCACCATTCTAGACACTGAGTACAAAGCACACACAGAGTAACTAGACAAACTGACTCAACATTAGCCTAGACCCGACTTGTTGGTGTCCCTAGCCCACTAGGGCAAATTAAGTCTAATAAATTTTAAAATTAGGCTTAGGATCGAATGAATGGGTGGTGGTTTTGGGCTAAGGAGAGGTTATCAACTCCTCCCCTTATCTTAGATGCTCAATTGCCCTTAAGATGAATTAGGAGATGATCACTCAAAAAAAAATTGAAATGCAGAAACACAGAAACAGAGTTGCTGTAATTTAACTCTCAGAAATTTTATGGAAACCAATAAATCATAGTAAAATTACATAAAATAGTTTCAATTATACTGGTTCCGGAAAAATAAAAATCACATAATTTGGAGTTACCTGTAATGAGAAACAATTCCTACAACAGAGTAGTTACAGACTGAAAACAGAACGCTTCCCCCGTTTACAATTCCTGCTACGAAGTTGTAACCCAGCGGATCCCCTACACGCCCTAGGAACACCCCGTGGAATGGGAAGAGGAGGCTTGCACCTCGCTTCGTTCCTAGGACCGGACGTCCTGGGGAGTCTACTTCGAGCAGACAAAGTAAAAAAGAGAGACACTCAAAACATGCAAGCAAGTCAGAAACCCTAGACAGGGCTCTGATACCAAAAATGAAGCAGAACGAAAAAGATGATGCGATGTGGAAGTAAATTAAAATTAATATATATTTTTTTTTTTATTTATTTTCAGAAGTTGGCTTTGACTCAAAGGAAAGATAAACTAATGTTGAAAGAAACTAAGAAATGACAGAAAGCACAATTAAAAGGAGTGGATTATCAGAGTAACTCAGAAGTAGGATCGCTGGGGATTGAGAAACCCCCAGACCTAGGGTTTACTCCTCTTTCAAGAAACAGACGAAGAGAGAAGAGAAGGTTTTATACCTGACTGTGATATCTCTCGTTGCTTCAATTGAAGGACACTCTCGAGTAGATTGTAGGATCCTTGGAGACGAGGTATCTTCGCAATGGATCCTCGGATTGTAGTCCTATGGCAAGGTTGGCCTTCTTCTCGAACTCAGGATCTGGAAGAAGAAGAACAAAAAAAAAGAACCAGAAACTCAAAGAAAGACACTGACCTGAGGACTTAATGAAGATTGTTGGATGTAGAAGTTCTGGAGATCTTGATACTGATCAGACTCTTCTTTAAACTTGCTCTGTAGTTGAAATAGTTGATCTAAACCTGGATGCTGGTGGCCGGCCTCTATGTGGAAGAGAGGGGCCGTGGGATGTAGATGGAAAATTAGGGTTTGGTGGTGGTGGAGTAGAGATGGGTGGACTAAGCTAGGGTTTTGGTGTTGGAGATCTCACACCTCCTCAAGGTTCCTAGGGAACCCGGATTTACTCCCTCACGGAGCTCAACACTTGAATACAAGTGCGGAAGAAAGAAACACAAAGTTCCTCACAAAGAAATTGATTTCATTCATCTAATCTTCAAGAGTTACATAGAGTTGAATATATAGACATAACAAAAAAATAAAATTTCATACACTTCCCATGTGGGACTAATAGGACTAACCCACACTTTAGGCATCAAATTTTCTTCCCAAGACTCCTTCCATGAGTGGGCAACCCAAAAACTCCAAGAAAACTTGAAAATCAGCTCCAAATGGCAGGTTATGGGGGTGTCTCCTAGTATCTCTCCATGAATCAAGGATTTTTCCTTCATGGTTTGGCTCTTTTGGACACCTCCTAGTCTTGCTCCACAAGTTTAGGCTTCTTCCTTTCATGGCTTTGGCACTTTAGGAAACTTTTGGGTGCCTCCTTGATTTTCTCCCCAAGACATGCTCTCTTCCCTTTTATAACTTGGGTTTTTATGGAACATTGTGGGGCACCTCCTTGATCCTCTCTTCAAGAAAAATTCTTGCCATCCTGGCTTGGGTTTATCTAGAAAGAAGTTGGCTCCTCCTTGGATTGAGGTATCTTGATGGATTTCTCCCCCAAGTGGCGCATGAAAGAAGGGACCTGCTTTCTTGTGGTGTGGGGACCAAGGCACACTGGATGGAGATGTGGCGCCTCCTGGACTCTGGTGTGTGGCTGGGAGTGTGGCGCCCACTTGCTTGGTCCTGGGAGAAAATGTTGCACCTTGGAGAAGACATAGACCACTACTAGGACTTGTATTGAGTCAACATGACTCAACAAAATTTAAATTACAGGGAAATACAGACTCAAACTAAAATTGAGTTGACCAAGTCAACCCTTATTACAAAACCAGAAAACCCTAATTCTTCGGGCAATGTCAATCAGAGATCCAGATGGAGCCCTGAAGTCTTCTTCTGAGTCTGGTGCCCGCACCATTTCACCTTCTTCTTAGTTTGCCTCTCGACCATATCCTTCCACCCTTTAAAAGTGTGAAACACATCACTTTTATTTTTGATAGTATAAATCCAGACTTTACGGGAATAGTCATCAATCAAAGAGAGCAAATACCTAGATCCACCCTTGGATGTAATTGGGGCAGGTCCCCATAGGTCAGAATGTATGTAATCCAATATACCTGCTGTCCTGTGCACGCCTGTAGTAAAGCCGACTCTATGTTGTTTTCCAAATATACAATGCTCACAGAATCCAAATGCATCAACTTTCTGACCTCCTAGCAGGCCACATCTGCTCAGCTCCTGTAAACCTTTATTTGACATGTGGCCCAATCTTTGATACCACAACTATGTCAATTGCACAATAGAGGAATGTGCTAAAGAAGCCTCCCCAACCACTGTAGTGCCATCTAAATAGTAAAGAGTACCACTCAATTTACCTCTTAACAAAGTTAATGTACCTTTACTAATTGTAATAGATCCTCTACCCCATCTACCCTCAAAACCTGCAATATCAAAAGCATTTACCGAGAGAAGATTTTTTTTCAATAGAGGAACATATCTGACATCATCCAAAGTCACCACAGTATTTGCATGAGATTTGATCTGAACTATACCAATTCCTTCCACTTTACAGATGGCGTCATCCCCAAGAAGAACTGGACCTCCATCACAGGATCTAAAAGAAGTGAACCATTCTTTATGGGGTGTCATGTGAAAAGATGCTCCAGAGTCCATGATCCAGATATCAGGCTGACTGATACTGCATGCAGCTATAAATACTGCATCATCTACAACACTGCTATGATCTGCAGAAGAAACTGCTACTGATGCCGAATCTGAGATTGTTCCTTTATTTTTCTATTCCTTCTCTTTCTTGGACTGTAGAAGTCTACACTCATTTTTTCAATGGCCTAACTTCTTGCAATAATGACAAACACCAGGTTTTTTAGACCTAGACTTTGATCTAGTCTTGGACTTATTTCTATCTTGTCCAACTGTTCTTTGCTCATCTCTACCTCTGATAGTAAGTCCTTGTACCGGATTTGGAGCCTGATGCTCCAACTGTACTTTCAACCTAAGCTTATTGGATAACAAAGTGGCTTCAACCTCATTGAGACTTATAGTCTCTCTTCCATAGAGCATGGTAGTAGTAATATTTTCATAGGACTTAGGCAAAGAATAAATCAGGATCAAAGCCTTGTCTTCCTCATCAACATTAACACCAATATTTGCCAAATTAAGCAGGAGCTTATTATAATCATCCAAGTGATCCTTGAGTGAGATCCCTTCCGCCATACGAAATGTGTGAAGCTTGCCCCTCAAATACAGTCTATTAGTGAGAAATTTTATCATATACAAAGTATCCAATTTTTTCCATACACCTTTAGCTATATCAAGTTCCACTACATTGCGGAGGACTTTATCACTCAATCCCGAAAACAGAGTCCCAAGTGCTCTCTCATTCATCTCTTCTTTTGCAGCCTCTGTATCACCTGGAATTACATCCATTCCTTTGAGAGCTGTTGCAATGCCCTCCTTTACCAACAGATATCTTATTCTCACATTCCATAGTACAAAATCACCTGTGCCATCAAATATCGCTACCTCATGCCTAGAGGTAGTGGAATGAAAAATAACCGCCTCAGGAGCCGGAGAAGAACTTGGTTGCCCGTCAGATGCCATCCCAGTGCTCTGATACCAATTGTTGGGATGTGCGCAGCGGATTAAACCAGTTTAGGCCTCCAAATAATTCATATTTACTCACTTAGTCAATTAACCAATCACAACACAAGCAGATATCAAATCGAAAAAAGACGAGATTTACGTGGTTCGGCAAAATATTGCCTACATCCACCAAGAGGAAAGGAGTAATCCACTATAATCTGACCCAAATCTGTGTACAAAAGGAATACAAATATCCAGATAACAAATGCCAAATTAAAAATAAAGATACATGATAAATAAACAAAAGAGGATGAAAGAAGCATGAGAAAAATTCCAAATACTAGGCCTCTAGCTTTTCCTGGTGCCTGGATCGAAGAAGAAATCTCTCTAAAATTTCTCTGGATTTTTTCTTTCTCTGTCTCTCTCTCTGTCTGTGTGTATCAAAGACCGTAGGCTCTCTATGGTTAAATAACTATATGAAATGACGTCCAAAATAGACATAAAACGAGTCCAGAAAGTCCAAAACACTCCCAAGCCGTCAGATCAAAGAACAAAAGCTCAGATCGTGCCAAAATCCATGCAAGATACCCTCAGATCAAGTCTAATCAAGCTCGGATTAATATCAGTCATCCGATCGTGCCATCGGACAGTCAGGATTAAAAGAAATCCTGTGGACCACTCAAATATCGTGCGAAATGCACGGAAAACTATGTGGAAAACATGGAGAAACACTCCAAGGGTCGGCCGCAGACGACTGGGCTGAGTCCACGCACGTGCCTGCGTGCTGGGCTGGGCAAGCCCGCCTGCGCAGCAGGCCGCGCGTGGGGGTCGGGGCTTCGTAGAAACGTAACAAATTCTAAAAGACACTTCATATATATATATATATATATATATATATATATATATATATATTGTCCACCAAAAGATAGGCATCACTAATGTATCCTTATCTACCAGCAAATAATTCCTTAACCAGGTCAGCTGTCACCTGCTCCAAGCTAGACATTCAACCATCTCATGATGAAGGATCTCAGATGATCAATGTATCACAAAACCTAGACAGCATATTCCATCACATGACATGCTTCGGTGGCCCCAATGCCTCCAATTATTCGGTCATCAACCATAAGGTGGGAGGATTCCCATCATGACCATATTAAATGTGGTCACTACATACATAGATTCATATATATATATATATATATATATATATATATATATATATATATATATATATATATATATATATATATATATATATATATATATATATATATATATACATCCATATACACGAATTTTAAGGGCATACAGATTCATGTTTCAGTCTATAAAAGAAAAAGCATGCTTCTTGTTAGCATTAAACTAGTGTGCCATCCTTTGATGGAGCAAAAAAGAAAAAGGTACTTAAGGATTGTGCATCCCTCTGTTTCAATGATGCCTGATTCATATATGTCAAAAATGTAAGTAATAAATTACCCAAGAATGATATCTGCTGAAATTTAAGAAGAAAGTTATGGTCATGGTGTGCTCGATGATCAATTTGATACCTCCTCAGGAGTAGAGAAAACAAGAGGAAGAGGGAGCGGAAATTTTTGAATTAGATTAAAAGTACGTTGCTTCATAACTGAAAAATTTTTAGGCTCACAAGTTCAGCATAATCTGGAGTCACCAAATGTCGATGGAAAATGAGTTCGTCTTCCAAAGCTTTGAACCATGTTTAAAATAGAGCTTTTAATAGTAGAGCTTTTGCCGGTGGAGCTCGTGAAAATAGAGCTTTTAATAAAAAGCTATTTATTCTTTGATGATATGTGCCTTGGAACTTTAACATCTATTTGGTATCGGAATTGAAAAAAGAATGCTTCTAGTAAGAAAAAATGGATCTTGCACGATGCTTTTAATATTTTAACTCTTTATGCTACGAAGAATTGTTATTATAAAATATATTTTATTTATAAATTATTTATTTTAAATAGTATAATATTGTAATATAGTAGCATAATATGATAAAGATATAATAATATTATATAACTAAAATATGATTATTATGATATAATAATGATGGCAATATAATATTGTCTTAATATTAGTATAATATAACAAAATATGATAATATAAAATACTATTATATTATTATAATTATACATATTAATATAATGTATATAGTATTGGTTAATAATTATAATATTGTATTTTGATGTAAAGTATGATAATAATTATTATTATAAGATATTAATATACAATTAGAGAGAATAATATTATTGTAATATATGAATGCGATATTATTATAGTGTGACATTATAAAATAGTATTATTATATCATAATATTATTTTTATATTAAGATAATATAGTGTAAAATATTATTAATCTATAATTTGTATATTTTACTTTAATCTAAATATTATAATAAATAATATAAGAACTATAAAGTTTAGGGATATTTTGGATACAATGACACGGTTCAGTAAGTCCTTCCGAGGAAGCTTCGAATCGGAGTTATTGTCAAATAGGAATTTCCAGCTTTCTTGGAGAAATTGTAAAGTTGTTATAAGTTTTTTTTATGAGACACCAATACGTTCCCGAGAATTGCTTTTTAGGAGGGCCGCGGCGGGCGGGTGGGGGGGGGGGGGGGTGCGGAGCTTCAAATTGCTATATTTTGGTGGCTTCAAGAGCCGGTTCATTCCATCCCACTCGCAAAGCAACCTCACCTTTCTTTCTTTTTGAATAAATTATTATGATATCAAGTGTACTGATACTATTCTCATCGAGGGATCACTCATGAGGAATATAGATCATCATTTTCAAGATCACGATTATCGATATCGGTACCGCAAGAGAAAGAAGAAACAAAATACAAGGCATAATTAGATGGACATGCAAGGTTTGATTATGAGAAAAATAGAAACTTACAAGATTAAACTTTTACTCTCAACCTCGTACAAGTCCCTCAACAAGAAATCCCAAAATTCTTTTCACAAGCTCTTAACTGGAGATCATTCATCACTCTTTTGATCTTCACACCCAGCTAGCTCCTCGGTCTATAGTTTTATAGCCTCTGCTACGAAGAGCATCTCACCAGGAGTCAACATTCCAAATTATGTACAAATCAGAGTCATGTAGCTCTTCCAATGCGAATTTGACTCCAAACTAATCCTGGCCATCAGATCCCTTCGATCACACCAAAAATTATGCTCAAATCAGACCAAATCATGCAAATCATGCCAGTGACTCTCCTGGGCTATCTAATCAATTCATGATCGGCGTGCATCCATCGAATCATGTGATTGCATGCATATGTCGCTCCTCGGTCCACCATAGATCGTGTAAGCGGGGGGAGAGTGGTTGCTTGGGCTTGGGCTGCCACGTGCCCGCCCATGCTAGTGCCCCCTTGGCCTAGTCCGGTGGCTGTGCTAATGCATGTGTGCTGCTAGGTCACACGATCGGGCTGGCCTGCTATGGGTCCAGGCGGCTTATGGGCCAACGCCTACGGGCTAGTTTTTTTTGTTTTTCTTTTTTTTTTTCTCTTAGGCTAGGTTTTCTTTGGGATTTTCCAGGACTTCCTTCAGAAACCGATTTTGAGGTATTTTTTCAACAACCTCCACTTCGACTTGATATTCGGCCTCCATCTGGCTTGAGAGCATCTTGAAGGATTTTCTTATCATCATGCCCAGGGGAAATACTTGATTATGGATGGGCAAACATGAAAATCAAGCCAGACCACTCGATCATATTTCTATCACATGCCCTGCTCACCTCGACCTAAGATCTATTCAGGAAAGCCTCTTGCAGTAATAAGAACTTCACCTTACAAAGTCGCATGCCATCTTCTCGAGTCCTGTATCTCATGCCCGATCTACCTATTCCTGGAGCTCCACCTTGCACTAGGTTTCATTCTATACTAGGGACTCCACCTCGTACTGGATCCCTATTAAAAAATAGTGACCTTTATGTTTCTTTCCCTGCAAGATGATCTATCGCCGTGCATGACCTTCAGGATTTCATCACTAGCTCTCTACATGTAGTCGTTTAAGTCTAGTTTGCTAAGGGAGATTAGATTTCTGCAAAAACTGGGTATACATCATATCTCACCCAATTTCTTCACTATTCCATCATTTATCTTCAAGCTGACTATCCTGATGCTCATGATCGTATAGCTAAATCTATCTAGTACATGGATACCACCCTCTCTACTCTCTTGAGAGTTGAACAGCTTTTCTTTGAAGTAAATATGATATGGATATGCAGAATCTAAAATCCACTGGAAAGAAAATGATATTTAGTCAAATACCATGAGTGCATCATTGATGTATCCGTCATCGCTACCATCGACTACTATCGTAATTGCCCTCATCCAATCTTTGAGCTACGAGCAATATTTGATACAATATCCCAGCTCATCATATCGGTAACACTTGATCTTACTTGCATCTTTCAACCTGGATTGCCTTCCTCGTGATTCTCTATCACTCCGCCTTCTACTGCTTGCTCCTCTAGAAACTATCAATACCGAGTTTTGCCTAACTCAAAGCCTGGTTTTTCCACCTGAGACCTCGTTCTGGAGTAACACCGTAGTAACTTCCTTCATCTTGATGGTGCTCTTCACCACTAAAAGAATAGTTACCAAGGACTTGAAGGATTGTAGTAGGGATGAAAGCAAGACCAGCACCCTGGTCTTCTCCTCAACTTTTTCTACGACACTAAGAAGATCGATGAGGATTCTCTGAAAGTTACTTAGGTGCTCATGCAAGCTCAATGTTTCGGTTATCCGTAGTTGATAGAACTGCTTCCAAAGAAATAACATGTGTGTGAGGGACTTCGCCATGTACAACTCCTCAAGCTTCTCCCATAGTGCCATTAGAGAAGTCTCGCTGAGTACATGAATCACCATATAGTCCATTAAAGATAAGCAGATCATGTTCACCACCTGCATCTAGAGCCCCCTCCATGTCTTCTACTTCATGGTGGTCAGCCTCTCTCTGTACATGAGAATATCGATAAATTCTTGATAGATAAGCACATCTTTTATCCTTGTCAAAATGAGAAATTGTTTTTCCCGTCAAACCAACTGATCTCTAACTTGATTGTGCATGCCCTCTTTATCTTCTTTGATCTTGATCAACATGACCAATCAGTACTCTGATACTAGTTGTTGTGGTACCAATTATATTGATACCACTCTCATCGAGGGATCACTCATACAGAATATGGATCTCTATTTCCAGGATCATAATTATCATTGTCGATGGCACAGAAAAATAAGAAAAAATAAAATACAAAATAATTAGATGGGCATGCAAGGTTTCACCATGAAAGAAATAGAAACTTACAAGATTAAACTTTCACTCTCAATCCTGTATATGTCTCTCAACAAGAATCTCAAAATTTCTCTCACAAGCTCTTAACTAGAAATCTTTTATCACTTTTTTGATCCTCACACCCAACCTGCTCCTCTATCCATGGTTTTATAGCCTCTGATATGAAGAGCATCTCACCAAGAGTCCAATGATTTAAATATTATCCAAATCAGAGTTCTGTAGCTCTCCCAATGTGAATCTGACTTTAGACTAACTCCTGATCATCGAATCCCTTCGATCGTACCAAAAATCATGCTCAAATCAGACCCGAATGCATAAATCATGCCAGCAACACTCCTGTGCCATCTGATCAACACAGGATTGGCGCACGTCCATTGGATCATGCGATCATGTGCGTATGCCGCTTCTTGATCCATCGTAGACCATATAAGGGGGGAGAGAGTGGCTGCCTGGGCCTGGGCCACCGCACGCCCACCTGGGCTTGGGCCAGCACCTACCTCGGCCACGCAATCGGGCCAGCTTGCTACTAGTCCGAGTGGCCTATGGGCCAATGCCTAAGGGCTAGTTTTTTTCTTTTTCTTTCTCTTGAGTCAGGTCTTCTTTAAGCTTCTCTAAGACTTCCTTCAGGGGCCGATTTCGAGGTATTTTCCCAACATGTATTATATATGGAAATTAAGAAGTTGGAGTTGAAACAAGTAGAGAGCAAGGAGCCTGTTTGCAAAGGAGAGAACCGAAGGGGGGATGTCGGAGTAGCTTTTTTGGAAATTAAAATGAAATATTTTTTGAGTTTTTTATCCTTTCTAATAAGACTGAAACCGGATCTGATACGGATTGATACTAACGTATCCATATCCATATTTATTTTGTTTAACAAATACTGATATAGATACAGATATTAATTGGATACAAAAATTCATATACATATTTATTTTAAATAGATACGAATACAAATCGGATATTAGAAATATGGATACAAATATGGATATAAGTCAGATATTAAACTAAATGATTATAGAAGTAAAGATATTACTAAATAAAGGATAAATCAAGTTAATATCATGTTAATATGCTTATATATTTTTTAAAAAAATTAATAAGTACTATATAAAATTAAATAAGATTACAAGTATAATCGGATATTTGGATATGGATCAGATAGTTGTCTATCCATATCTATATTTATTTTTTCGAATATGGATATTAGTCGGATGCTCAAATTTCTATCTATATATGGATAGTTACATATACGAAATTAGATATGATCAGATATTATCCATACTATTTCACCCCCTACTTTCTAGGATTTTAGCATTTGAGGTGATGGGATGGAGGGTATAATTTTGGAAGGGGAAAGGCATGGAGAGCAAACCATGCCACAAAGGCTGGAGGTATGGTGACGAAGGGCAAAGACAACACGTCTCCTCTCCATCTCTCTCTGAGTGTTTTTTCATTGATGGGGAAAGGTGGGGATTCCTTATTTATTTATTTAAAACATATCTTGAGTTCTTTACTTCAGAGCCATTTTAGTTTAGTGTTTATATAGTTAATTTGTAAGACAAATTATATATTTAGTATTTTATTGTTCAGTTCTACTCCATTCAATAATTCTTCAAGTACTGATTTTCATGGTGCAAAAAACATGTATTTGCTCCAAACTAAGAGCTAGCATCAATGATAGAACAAAGTATTCTTTAAAGACATCAAATGTACAATGAACCTAGTTAACTAAGCAGCCTTGGCACCAGCCTCAAAAATATAATTTCTTATACCGATTATGTGGAGGATTTTAGAAAGTGGCGACCAATGTAATTCTTGGGGTGATAAAACTACGAGCAGGGGATATGGTTGTAAAGATGAAATGTAATCAGAGCTTTTTTTTTAAATAAGTTGAAGCATTCATATAATTCATGTATGAATATATTTAAAAAAATCATAAAGTAAAATATTTCAAGAATAGCCTAGGGCCTTCCTCATGTCAGTCTATAAAAAATCCTCTAAATGCTCTGCAACATAGGCAGTTACTCAGTCAGTGACAGAATTTGCCTCTCAATAGACATACAGAATAATAATAGAAGTGCAGCCCCTCAAGATAGCAATAATATTATGGAGGAGAGGTGCAGCCCCTCAATCATAGTGGTGGAGTCACCTTCGATAATAAAATAGTCGGCTTGCAAGATCCTCCGATAAGTGATTCTTATCTAAGCACCTCGAAGTTCCATCACTGAAATCATATGTTGGCTCGTAGAGATAGCTCCCCCTTGCTACTATCAATCCCAATCCAGGATAGCAAATGAAAAAACCAGTATCATCCCTACTATCTCTGACACTGTCATCAAAGTTGACCTTGATATATCGTGAAGGTTGGGGCTCCCCGAAAATAAACACCCACCGGGTCGCTATAGGAGCAAGGTGGGGATCCTAGGTCTCCATAGGTCTTAAGATCACTTCATCAATCTCCATAGCATATATGCAGGCATAATCCAAAATAATCCTCGTGGAACATCTCCTAGATTTAAAGATCAGGCTATTTCGAGATAGTTATATATGGTAAGCAATGTATGCTGCACGAAATCATTTTCCCCTGGTTTGTTGTCTAGCTATACTCTGCCTTAGAAAATCAAGAAAGACCTGAACTAGATCATCATGCTGACAGGTTAACCCAGGAAGTGCTGTAAGGTGTCACACTTGTCTGGCCCATTGACACATAAAGAGAACATGCTCCAAGGTTTCCCCTTCACATCCATAGGAAGACAAGTCAACTATAGATGCATCCCTCTATCGAGGAGGAAAGATTTGGTTAGCAACCTTCTCCAAGCAATCTTTTAGAGGAAGAGACTCATCCTCGAATGGATTTCGGTCCTCCAAATCTAGCACACATCAAAGCTCCTGTGCGGTTCCTCCCGATATAGTCGGTAGAGATCCATCGTCACTGCTCTTGGGATGTAAGATGATCTCCATATCCTAACATTTTGGCTCCTATGAAAAGGAAGTGCTATGGACATAATACGCTCACCCAGCACCTCTCCAAAGACCCAAGTAACAGCCATCGGATCCCAATCTCTGCTCTGGGGGTGGAAAAGGTCCAAGATTCTCATGAAATTAGATACTCAGCACTAATGAAGGTCAGCTACCAGCTCAAGGATAGGTCAACCATCCATAGATCTAGCAAGATATTGACTGACCATATATACCTAATGATCCATCTGGTCTAAGAAATCACCTCCTAGGCTCGAGCACAAATCTCACACTAAATAGTCAAGGTACCCCGACCAGCCCGAACCTCCTCTCTAGTAGACCATGATCCATTCCTGCCTTCATCATCAGGCTCCACAGGTTGTCTAGACCAAGCACTAATCTGGCCACATGTCTAGCAATCATGGAATCCTTCCTTATGATCATAGAGTGAATGCCGAGGTCCCCTTTAGGGGTTGGCACACTACATCCCGTGTTGAAAGGTGTAGGCCGCCTCCTCCACACCGAAAGCCCCACAAGAATCTCTGGAAATGCTACTTAAGCCTGATCACCAAAGTTTTGGGCAAGATAGTATTTGAAGGAAGGAAGATAGGCATAGAGCTTAGACTGACCTCACCAAGGTGACCCTACCTATCATGGAGAGAGTATGGGCCTGCCATCCCTCCATGTGATCCTGAATCACTCGCTCCATATGGTCGCAATCTACCCTTCTGAGTCTACTATCAGTGATGGGAACTCCTAGATACTGCAATATCCCAATATGCCCAGTGATCTCAAGTTTATTTCTGATCATATGTTGGAGGTGACCCGGTGTCCATGGACTAAAATGCACAGCAGACTTGAGGAGGTTCACTTTTGGCCTAAATCTAAGCAGTAGTCCTCCAGAATTTTTCTGAATCCCTCAACATTCCATAATGTAGCTCTCCCCACCAACAAGTAGTGGATGCAAGATGGGTTAGGATCCAAGGATATAAATAAGGATCTAAGGCTGGCCTCTAGATGCAATATGCAAGGCTTGCGACAAGGTGTCAGCACAAATAATGAAGAGATAAGGAGACATGGGACAACTTTGTCACAGGCCAACTATAAAGCAAAAGAAGTTTGATGGAGTCTCATTAATGATAATAATAAAAAATGGACTATGAATGCATACTAGATCTAGCTAACCCAACGAGGATGGAAACCAAAATCTACCAAGGCCTTCTCTAGGAAGCTTCAGCTCATATGGTCATAAAAACATTCCATATCCAGCTTGATTGTCCTAAGATTGCGATGAATGGAAGCTTGACATAGATTATACATAAATTTCTCAACAATGAGGATATTATCAGAGATACTGCATCGACTAATAAATGCCCCCTGCCAAGATAGATAAGTCAAGGGAGGAGAGACTTCATCCTGATAACCATCAGCTTTGCATAAATCTTATACAAGATTGTGCATAGGCTAATTGGTTTATAGTGTCCCGGCTTAGAAGCATCCTACCACTTTGGTAGCAAAGCGATGAAAGTCTGTTTCCAAGAATCCAGCATTTAACTATAGACAAAGAAGTCCTGTACAATAGCCATAACCTCAAACTGAATAATAAACCAGTACCGTCTAAAGAAAAAAGAAGGGAAGCCATCTGGTCTAGGGGCTTTGTCCTCAGCCAGAGACCACACAACTCTCTGAATCTCATCCACAGATATAGGCTAAAGGAGCTTCTGGTTTTCCCGCATAGTAACCATACCACTACGGGGTGGAGGCATAAACAAATTGATCCCCTTTAGAGTCATCTTCCACCTCGATCTGAAGAAGTCCACAATCTTCTGTCTAATTCCATCCTCCTTAAATATGCATTATCCCCTCGAAGTTTCACAAGGCTCGGATTTGGTTCTTATGCTTGCGAACAAACGTAGCATAGTAAAAGAATCTTGTATTTCTATCCCCCTCTCGATCCACTAGGCTCTGGACTTTTATCTCCAAAAGTCTCCTGCCATCTTAGAGAAGAGTGATGCTTAGAAATATGGTGATGGAGCTCAAATAAGTCATGCTCAAAAAGACCACCTTCCTGCTCCTCCTACTCCTAAAGTTCAGAGATAGATCCCTCGGCTGCCTCAAGTTGTCCGAAGATATCACCAACCACCACCCAGTTCCATTGAAGTAGACGTCTCCTGGTCAACTCAAGCTGACGAGTCACCGATATCTAGTATTTTCTCTCATCGATAGACTTCACATCTCCCTCATAATCTCCTACGAATGGGGGTAGGACAGTCAAAACTTCTCAAATTAAAAGGGACTCCGATAAGAGGGAGAGGAATCAATGGTCTATAAGGGTAGTTTGGTAGATGACGAATAAGGTGAGCAGGTTGCTGTTGGATCTAGCTAGCCACTGTAAGCACATGATCTATTATTTCCTACACTCTAGCCTTACCAAGCCAATTATTACACCAAGTAAATATTGGGCCTACAAAACCAAGGTCTACCTGGCTATTAGAGTATAAGAACTCTCCAAACTCCCTTGACCTTATGTCCTCCATGAACGGCCACCCTCTCCTCTTCTTCTCAGATCCATCAATACAAGTGAAATCACTAGCTACAATAGAAGGAATTCCTTGATCAATCAAAGCAGTCGCTTGCTACCATAAAACTCTCATATCCTTATAATTAGTACTAGCATAAACAATAGATAAAAGTCGAGTAAAACCATTAGATTCAGAAATAACTATGATAACTTACTGTGGACATCGATGAAAAATATCCATGGTAGCTACACCAAGTTTCTAAATAATAATAATTCTTTCGGATAAGCCTTGGAAATCCACCACATAAAAGCTCTAGCTCGATGGGAATCTGTGTCGAATGCGATCCAAACTCAAGTACAAGAGCCTTGTCTCCATCAAAACACATAATTTTGGTTGGTGCTGTTGCACAAATCTCCGAAAAGTTCAAAGAAAGGAAGGCTTACTAGTCCCCCTAACACTCCAAAACAATAGCTTTATTGAAATCAGTAGTGGTGTAGGCTATCAAGGAGCACCCCAACAACCCCATTGGACTCTTTTCCCATTTTCTCAGCTGCCTTGACATCCCCGGTAGCTTGGAGGGCTGACTTCAAATGGCCTATCACCTCCTTGTGGCTTAGCTCCAACTCCTCCACACTAGTACCTGCACTCCTTAGCTGATCACGGTCATGGCCTTCCCCAGGTTCACAATCCCATTTCAATGAAGACTCCTTGCTAGCCGTCAATGACAAGAAATGGATCCGGACACCCTCACCCACTTGGCCCAGACAATCACTGGTGGTCAATCATGCTGGAGTCTCCTTACCTACTAAGCTTGGAAAAGGAAGAGCTCCGTGCGGATGACCAATCACTAGCACCTCGCTCCGACTGACTAGTGGTACATCTAGCACCATCGGATGGGGCATGCTAGATGATGAACCCCCCTTGTGACCCTTCGAAGTAGCCTTCATCTTCTCTCTATCCAGCTCGAGATCATGCTACAACAATGCTGAACCAAAGCCCTGGGCCATAGGTGCATGGGCTTAAGGTGATTGGGCCAACCTTGGAGGGCTTTTGGTTCGCTTGAGCACCAACCCACTTGCAGCAGCCATATAAAAGTCCATTGGGCTTGGATTTAATTCATAACCCAATTCCATTCCCTCACTCAGACCCGACTCAGAGAGCAACAGGAATCGTTTCCTAAACTCGACCGATTTAACTCGATCTGACCCAGATTCTTTTTCCTTCTTTGGTGATCATTGGTAAGCATAATGTTGGGAATTGTATCCCAAAGCCAATCGTCTAGGCTGTAGACGGTTGTGCTATCTTGTAACTGTATATGATTTTTAATGAATAAAAGTTATTCTTTTTTGTTGTTCATCATATTTGCATTTTTTCTGAAATGAACTCTTATATGATGGAGTCCTTGGAACTATATTATTTGATATAGACAGGATATATTAAGTAGTTATTTAACTGGTTCACAACCAAATGATACATTGTTATAGGACGACAATGTATCAAGTATAGGTTGTTGTATGTTACATTTGTTGGTTGTTCTCTTAACCAAGGAGTGTGGAGACACTTGTGTGACATGCAAGTGAAATGTATGACATCTCATTGAACGTGACCATCTGCAGAGCTCCCTTCTACCAAAGGGTTGCTCGCGAAGGGATATGGGTGTATGTGTCCCTCAGACCTGAGATCATCATGATAGCTTGCATGCAACTCACTGTACTTTGGTACCAGACTACCTGGATTTCTAATCCAGTGACGAAAGATTTCTGGGTGCAATCAAGTACTTGTGGAGCGGTGGTGGGTCAAGATGGAATTGATCCCTCCAAATAGTTTGGAGTGAATGGCTATTGTATCTCGATTTAGCAAATCCTTGGCCAGGGTAGTTCTTGTGAGGAGTCACACAACTTGTAAAGTTGAGACATGATCTGAATAAACTAAATTAGGGTTGGCAGTCGAACCCTAGATCATCCTGGGCATTATGAGGTCAAAGGGATGAATGATGCGGTAACCATATGCTAGAGGTTCTAAAGAGGTGCTCTGCATCTTCGACCTATCCTGATGTCGGGTATCATTGCTAGATGAGGACTTTGACTGGTACTGGAAGTGTTATAGTACTACCGGCTTAGTGTTCGAATCTATGGGATCACACACCATAGGGATTTCTATCTGATCTTAAGGCTGATCGATGATTGAGAATCGTTTGCTGTCACTAGCGATCAATGTAATTGACCATGTGTCGACACTTGAGAGGTCAACACTTGGCTGTAACAAGAAGTATTTTCGGAAGACTTTTCTGGATGAGCCGACTCGACCCCTGCTCGAGTCGACTCATTTTGTTTTTTGGATGAGCCGACTCGACCCCTGCTCGAGCCGACTTGATCCCTGCTCGAGCCGACTCGAATGAACAGTTCGATTATTCTGTGTCCTGAACGAGCCGACTCGAACCTGCTCGAGTTGACTCGTTTCTGCTCGACCAGATATCCCTGAATGGCATTTCTGGGACATTTTTGGAAGGTTTTGACCTGGTTCGAATTTCGAATTCAAGCTGTTTTGGCTTCAAACTTTCATGGAATGATTGTCATTCCTTCCTAATATGGTTTGAGTCAATATGGTATGCTCCTTGACCTTCTCATTCAGTCACTCCTCTTTCCTCTTTCTCCTCCTCTTGGCTGCCTCTATAAATAAGTGTTATTTTAGGGCTGCTGTGAGTGAGAAGCTTTTGATTTTGTCTCAGAATCTCATTGCTACTAAGATTCTGAGAGGGAAGAAAAGGGTCTCGAGGACTTGGGCATTGGACGTGTGGACTCCTAGCACTCAAGCTAGACCTTGAAAAGAGAGCTAGTTAGGAAGGGTTCCACCTCTCCTCCTCATCTTCAAGGAAGAAGAAGATCAACCCAAAGGATCCCAAGGAGCTAGCACTCCGAGGGAGTTGATCATAGTCGAACCCCGGTATGGATTACCTGTAGAGGCCAGACACGTGTGTGGCTCAAGAGCACCGTCCTTGGAGCACCGCCACTGCATCCATCAAAGGTATAACAGTAAGGTACTTTTATATCTTTGCTCTTTTCTTATTTTGATGTTTATATTGCATGCTATTTTATTATACTAGATCCTGTTGCGGGTAGCTTGGTAGATCGTTTAGATCGATTTACCAAGCCTTCCGCTGTGCATATTTTAAAATCATTTTAAAATACATCCTTTTTTGCCTTGCTTTTGCATATTGTATGCATGGTGTTGGTATCTTTTCACCTTCACATACTCCGTTGGCTTTTGCCACCCATCCAAATCCAATGGCAAGCTAGGAGAGGTTTCATTAGGGACATGTGAGCTTGATCAAAAGGGAGAGGAGCTAGGATCGGAAGAATCTGGGTTAGACCTAACCCCCTTCCTTGGATTCGCTGGAGCCCTAGCAAAACGAGGTTGCCAGATTCGGGACATCACCATGCAAGGTCCACGAAGCGATCGACTCAAAGCTGCTGGTGCCTTTGTCGATGATAGCCCACCTTCCTCCACTGTCATCCCTCCCTCATCAAGTATAGGGTCGGTATAAAAATTGTTTGGTTGCAAAGATCGACCCCTAGCCTCCCCTCCTCCCGGGATAATTGACAATCATCGAGGACGTGCCCCAATCGGCCACATTTATAGCAGATCAAAGGCACATTCTCATAGACGAAGGGCTACTAAAAGACTCTATTTTAACCTTGGATCAAGACCCCTGGTTTAAGAGGTTCCAAAGAATCAAGCTCCACCCTCATCCTAGTAACTTCTGTTTTCCGGTACTTGGTTGTGAAATCATCCAATGCCATTGGTTTCCTGGCCTCCAATACTATTCCCATCAACAGATTTGTTTCCCAAAACTTCATCGACAGCTCAGGCAGTCATATCCAAATCATCGCTCACCACATCACCTTTGAGCCAAGGACGAAGTATGGTACCTTAGGCTCTACCGCTAGTAGCTGGCCAGTAACGAACCAAGGACCATCTTTGAGAATCCCCTCACGCTCCTCCATCTGAAAATGTATGAGATGGTGGTCCTCAGCTAAAGCAAAAGCCTTCGGATCTAACTCGATTTGCCATGGATTTTGAGTTCCTTCACCATCTATTCTGAGGAGACTCGCCGATCGAGACTTCGAACTAGAATAAACCTCCTCTTCTATAGCTTTCGCAATGCCACCATCTCCACCTCTAGAAATTCAAATACTTTCATAAAAGATCTTTGAAGCTTTTCCATCTTTGACGAGATCCGATGCTCTATCCACTATGGTTGCTTTGATGCATCCTGGATGACCCCGGCTCAAGTTCTCTCTCCTTCTTCCTGCTTCGACGAGGATCAATTGTCGTTGCTCAGCCCTTTCCCCTTCCTGGCCATTATAACAGTAAAGACCAGCAAGTGCTCGATCAAATATCCAAAGTAATTGTATGCTTTTTTGATGTAATTAGACGATCGCACCCCGGCGCCCCTCAAAATCCCCTCGGCCAGAATCTTCCGTACCAAGCTTACAACCAGAGGCAGTTCAAGTGGTGCGGTCAAAGAGTGCAAATTATGGCTACATTGGAACCTGTGCATGCCCATGCACACCATGTTGAATTCGACTGTCTTGTACCACCTCAACCTCGAGTTTTTTTTTAAAATAATTTTTTAAATAAAAAATTATTAAAATAGGTGTTTCGGGATATATTTACTGAAGTAGGTATTTTATACGTGGCGGTGACGGGGCACTAAGTTCGGCTTTTCAAAAGACAGAATTGAATTTCGTCTTTTGAAAAAACGAAATTCTTATAAACCAATATTTTTTTATTTTATTTTAAAATTTGATTTGATATATAATAAAATTTGATTTGATATATAATAAATTGATGTGACGTTGAAATCGTCTGTTGGAAAGGTGAATTCAATTTGGAATTCGTCTTTCCAACAAACGAATTCAAAATCAATTTTTTTTTATAATTTTATAAATATTATTATTATTTTTAAATAAAATTAATAAATTTTAATTTTAAATAAATAAATAATAAATAAAAAATTAGTATTAGTTAAAATTTTATATATTATTTTTGATAATATTAATTATTATATTATTTTAAGATAATATTAATTAAAATAATATTAATTAACTATATAAAAATAATATTAATTTAAAATTAATAATAATTTAACTAAAATAATATTAATCGAAAATAATATTAATTAAAAGATATTATAATATATATTATATTATAATTATTATTTTATATTCTAAAATATAATGAATATATTATAATTTATTATATTATATATTATAATTTTATAATATAGTATAAAAAATTAAAAAAAAATAAAAAAATAATCATCATGTCGATACTATTCGGTCGCTAGCCCGGTACCAGTTCGGTCGACAGCCCGGTGTCAGTCCGATCCCTTGCTCAGGAGCGGTGGCAGGACCCCGACGACCGGACCGGCGATCGGGTCTGCGGCATGACTGGGACTAGACCGGTGACAGGATCTTGACGGTCGGATAAGTAATCGGACCCGGGTGGCCGGACCGGCTGCCGGATCGGGGGCCGTAACTGGGGTCGGACCGGGGGCCGGATCGACGGCCGGACTGGGACCCGCATCGGGGGCCGGACCGGCGGCCGGACTGGGGCCCGCACCGGGGGCCGGACTAGCGGCCGGACCGGGGGCCAGATAGGAAGTCGGACCCGGGTGGCCGGACGGGGGTTGCAACTGGGGCCGGACCGAGGGCCGGATCGGCGGCCGGACCGGGGGCCGGACCGGAGCCCGCATCGGGGGCCGGATCGGGGTCCCCGATCCGGCCGCTAGTCCGGCCCCGATGCGGGCCCCAGTCTGGCCGCCGATCCGGCCCCCGATGCGGGTCCCAGTCTGGCCGTCGATCCGGCCCCCGGTCCGACCCCAGTTGCGGCCCCCGATCCAGCAACCGGTCCGGCCACCCGGGTCCGATTACTTATCCGACCGCCAAGATCCTGTCACCGGTCTAGCCCCAGTCATACCACAGACCCGATTGCCGGTCCGGTCGTTGGGGTCCTGCCACCGCTCCTGAGCAAGGGATCGGACTGATACCGGGCTGTCGACCGAACTGGTACCGGGCTAGTGACCGAATAGTATCGACATGATGATTATTTTTTTATTTTTTTATTTTTTTATAAATTTTTTATACTATATTATAAAAATTATAATATATAATATAATAAATTATAATATATTCATTATATTTTAGAATATAAAATAATAATTATAATATAATATATATTATAATATCTTTTAATTAATATTATTTTCGATTAATATTATTTTTAGTTAAATTATTATTAATTTTAAATTAATATTATTTTTATATAGTTAATTAATATTATTTTTAATTAATATTATCTTAAAATAATATAATAATTAATATTATCAAAAATAATATATAAAATTTTAACTAATACTAATTTTTAATTTATTATTTATTTATTTAAAATTAAAATTTATTAATTTTATTTAAAAATAATAATAATATTTATAAAATTATAAAAAAAAATTGATTTTGAATTCGTTCGTTGGAAAGACGAATTTTGAATTCGTCTTTCCAACAGACGATTTCAACATCGCATCAACTTATTACGTATCAAATCAAATTTTATTACGTGTCAAATTAAATTTTAAAATAAAATAAAAAAATATTGATTTATATGAATTTCGTCTTTTCAAAAGACAAAATCCAATTTCGTCTTTTGAAAAGCCGAACTTAGTGCCCCGCACCGCCACGTCGGTACAAAACACCTACTTCATCGGTAAATATATCTCGAAACACCTATTTTAATAATTTTTTATTTAAAAAATATTATTTTAAAAAAAAACTCCCTCAACCTCAACAGCGCTCCGTTATCCAAAAGCACATGCACGTGCATTGCACTCGCAAAAAAATACGCCGTGCACACACTTTCAAGCGAACTACCCGGGGATCCATGTGAAAGTCTTCTGATTGGACAACCGTTAGACTTTCTAGCTCAAAATAGCTTAAGCTTAAGCCGGTTTCGGAAGCACGACGGTAAAAAATTAACAGAATACAGCCTCCAGCGCTTAACTACTCGCTTTCCCATCACAACCATCACCTTCGTGATCTTTAATGTAAAAGAGTTTCGCCTTTACATACGGACTATGCCCATTTGCAAAAGAGTTGTGGTAGCGGTTGCACCGGGTTACCTGCTAACATGGAAGACTCGGTGGATCGACAGTCATTGCAAGCTTATTTGGCTCAACAAGTATATTCTGATGCTCTCCATTCTTGACTTGGCCCGCGAAGGATTTGTCTTCCTATATTATCCGAATACTCCCCAATCCCGACCTGGACCAGAATGAGCTTGTCTTCCTATCACGACCGTCTATGTTAAGTTTTTCTTTTTTACTGATATATTATCGATGTTTTCGTGTGTGCATATATATATATATATATATATATATATACACACCAACGGTGACAACGGATCCGGATGCTCTGGTTCCATATCTTGGACTTCAAATCGTGATCGGTTGTGCAATTGTAAAAGAAAGTCCCAACAGATTCGAATCCTCTCCAATCCCAACTTGGACTAGAGAGAGCCTGTCCTCCAATCAAAAACACACGATAGCCATGTGGATGGAACTCACGAGATGCCGTCTCCCGCGCAATGATAGGTCTTTATCCATCTAAACATGACCATCGTTGCAAGCCCTTTACAGTCCAAGTCGGTAGTCGCAAGGATCCCAATCCAGGTGCCAACTAACACTCGCTAATGCAATCGGCAAAGTCTCTAAGATTGATATCGCGGATGTAGAGTCTCTTTCTAGACCTCACCAATATTCTAGTTAAGATTTCTTGTATCCTACTACTACTCAAAAAAGTAAAAAAATGAAAAATCTATCAGGGAAAAAGGATACAAGAACATCATATTTTTAACAGGATCCTTCCAACAATATATTTAATTGCCTCGATGAAAACCCCAAATTCAAATCCTTATTATCATAATAGACTCCCACAGTAATATTACACTAACCAGCCACCGGACTAGACAAAACTCAGTTTTCTCTGCTCATGCACGGCACAAGCGGAAAACAAATAAGCTAAACACAGAAAATTTGTAAAGAACCACGCTGTAGGGTATGATATTGAGATTCTGAAGCAATACCCCATAGTTACCGTTAGCTCGGTGATGGCTGCAACTTATCCTTGACAGCAAGCGCTGCTGCTCTATACCATGCCGCCGCCGCCATTGCTCCAGGGTCAGGAACCAAAGCTTGAAGATCAGCAGCTACGTATGTGGACCGGCCAGCCTGCATGTAACATGTAAAATGAAATGCTCGCATATACACACAATTCATAGCAAGCACTGTAAGTTCGTAGACTGCCGCATGAAGAACGAATTTGATAAACCATTTGCATCTTTGAGTGATGCTTTTGATAAACTGATCTTTAAACTTTGATGGATGCTTCATGTGGTGAACGAAAACCATAGTTCTCAACTCATTATTAAATGCAATTGCCAAATGACTAAAATAATGGGATCAAAATTCAACAAGTATATGGACCCTTTTATTCTGTACAAGTATATGGGCCTTTTCCTAAAGAGTCTTGATAGATGTTCGCTAAGGTCAAGTTTGCTGATGTATTCCGTCGTGCATATTGAAGCTCATTCATGATGCTCATTTGCCATGCATAAAATTCAACAAAATCCAAAATAAGTAAGAAACTTGAATTACTTGTGCATGCATATCTCGTGTTGACTCTGCCCCCTTCATAGCTGCTTCAGATGACACGAGAAAAGCTGTCAATGGATCATCCCCTGCATCCAGCTTCTGCCCATGAAAAAAAAAAGCGTTACTTATATTAGTGTAAAGAAAGCTAGGGTGAAGCAAAGTTTTTCTTACCTCTTTTAGGACTGTTAATGCTGGAATTAGAGCATCTAACATTGTGCGGTAGCCTGCACTGGCACCACCATATTTGCTGATTGCAGATATTGATGCCTCCAGAGCTCTGGTCCCTATAATGAAAGGAAGGACGATAATTCCAACCAGTCACAAAGAAGAATATTTCCCATGATTCCCATCATAAATATAAACAAATAGAATCATCATACATTGCTCTGATGTGACAATTGGGCTTCCCTTCAAGCTTGTGTATGCAGCCTTGCAGAATATGTCATATCTGTTGACCCATAAATCAAACCATTACTCTTACAAGAATATTGAAATCATAACAGTAGTGCAACAAGAAGCAGGAAAGTGCCAAATTATTTATTTGTACATCATAAATTACAGGGGCTAATAGTAAGCCTATATTTCAAGGTAAGACTGAAAAGGAGATAAGATGGATGAAGTACAAAATCCCACTCGTTCCACCCATCACCCTTCGGATTGAGGCCCCGATCTCATTTACAGTTTCTGCAGCATCATTCAGAGGGTAACTGCAAAGCAGAAACCTCTGCTTAGTGATCAAGAAAAGATTGAAAACCTTGCTGGAGTTATTAGCCAATCTAGAAATTAAATCATTTGGTTTCACATTGCTGTCTCAAGTAGGAATTACAAATGCTTATTAAAACATGAACCTTTACAATGTGCTCTTCCAGCTGAATTGACACCAATTTGAAAAGAAAAAAAAAAAAAAAAAAACTATTGATTAAGATCAATGGCTTGAATGCAAGACAGATATCCAAATAGTTGATGTAATACTTAGACTTGATTGAGAAAGATACTCATTACAAAATGGTAGCTCAGCCAGCCAACAGGTTAAGCAGCTGGATGTCCTCAGCTTTGTTGGTAGTGGTTAAAATTGATATCTGAATCTTTGCTTATCATAAATTTTCAGAAAACAAAATTAGCAGTTCAAAAAGTCATGCTGCTTATCCGATTTATATTTAATTTAGAATGTCAATGGCTAGGATTATCCTCCTAGGCTCGCTTTCCTCTGGCAGTATGTGTTTTCTCACCTACCAGTCCAGGAAGCCATCTAAATGCTAGTTCAGGTAAAAATCTTCCAGAAGTAAATGCTGAAGTTAAATCTATAATTGGAATGAAAAGTTAGTAACATATAATAAAGTTAAATCTTCCAAAATGAAATAATAGATGGCTCAAGAATTACCGTATCATCATCAGAACTTGGCATAAAAACAAGTTTAAAAAAAAAAAATGATATTACAATTTGCAATTTGTGTCATGGTTGTGCCAGGGCTTTGAAATCAACAAAACAAAGCACAGCATGTATTGCACCAGCCATGAGTGGATGCATAAAAATGAAATTCACAAACCCTACTGTTCATATGAAAATTAATTAAAAGTGATCTTTACCATTTCTTCATGTCTTCAAGAACAGCTGTAGCACCTCTATACATCTGTCAAAGACACACAGCATAATCACGAGCAATAAGAGACAAATCATAGTTATATGAACTTCAGTGATGTGATTTGAGAAGTGAACTCACAGTAGTTCCACAATCACCATCACCCACTTTACTATCCCACTCATTTAACTTGTCCCGAATACTGATGATTTCATTTGCAGCTGCTTGAATAGCGGCCTGCAGTATGCAGCCTTGTTCATTTAGTTCTTGTGGTTGAGTGAATGCCTGCCGAAGAATAGATAAGTTAGCATAACCAAAAAGGAGCTGTCTGAGCAACATGAAATGGAAAATATGACCATAATATGCATAACATATTTATTCCTTGATGCAGAAAAGTTTTCTAGTAATGAAAGAAAAAGTTAAAGCTACTTATCAAACAAAAGTAGTCTCATCTCGGTGCACAAAAAAAGAAGAAGAAGAAGAAGAAGAAGAAGAGCAAAGTTTCAGTTCCATAATCTTCATCCTAATCAAGAACTATTATTAATTTTATAAGTGGACATTTCTTGGCTACCATTACGATCCTGAAACTTAGAGAGAGAGAGAGAGAGAGAGAGAGAGGAATTTTAATTGTCGATCACTTGGTCTTCCAAAGACAAATTTTAGATCCTTTCTTCTTTGAAAGACCTAACTGTAAGTTCAATTCTAAGAATCTTTTAGAATGCACATCTCCTCTCATTCAATACTCAGAAGTCCTTTTGTTATGTAAAAGAAATTGTCTTCTAATACAATCTTACAAAAAAAAAAAAAAAATACAAGGCCATGTTTTACCAGGTAGGAAGACACCAAGCATTGACAAAAACCAAAAGTCCCTTATCATCCCAGTTAAAGAGTTAAACAAATCATTTGAACTTGATGCAAGAGCAGATCATTTGTTCTTTCTGCATGAGTTCCATCTTGTCATAAAATAAAATAAAAAAAAAAAATCATGCTTGTATTCTTACTACTTTTAAAAAAATGCTGCCTTGTGATATTATAAGATTAGATCTGAAGTCAAACTATATGCAGAGACACCCTTGACCAACAACAACAGAATCACTCATCATCTCAGTTTTCATTTAAGAGATTGCCAACTCATTTTCAATAAATAAGTGAAAAAGAAGTATCACCCACAGAGGATTATCTTGATTTCCTCAATTACAAGTCACTGACATCAAGAGTCCATGCATCTACCACAAACAGAGTATCCCATCTAAAACACAGCCATCACTCCGACTGAAGTTCTTAGCACATGCCAAAGAAACTTTCTAGAGACCTAAAAACAACCCCTCTTATATAGGAAAAATGTTTACATGGTATGGAGACTCACTACATTTGCAATGAACATTTTAACATCTCATTTTTCATTAACGGCTGAGTTCAGTATTACTAAACAAATGATAAAGTAGAAGCACAGACAGAGGATATCACTCATGGCTTTCCTCAGTAGGCCATTGACAAATGTAATTTGCATACCTTGCTTCAATTTTAAACAGAGTCTCATCCAAAACTTTTGCATTTCCCTGATTCAAGTTTTTGGTGCACACTACAAGAAACTTCCAGACTTGAAACTATATAATTGGCAAAAATCTGTATATTCTCAATTTCTTGCACCAGCCTGTCATTGTTAAGCAACATAAAAGACAAGAATACAATATATATATCAAGGACTCAAAACCTGCAGTAGGGGGCCATCCTAGTTTTCTCATTAAATAGTATGCCCCACAACATTCCTGAAACTCAAGATTGAGTGGCATCCCATGCAAGTTCATGGACTGCAAAGGGGTAAAGTGGGCATCAAAGCCCTAGATAAACCACATAACCTCACATATGGCGCACAAATGCCAGTTTACACTGGGCTGTGTATGCAAACCAAAGGGGGCAAAACCCTAAATCTCCCTTCCTCCTTTAGCTATTACTGCTCCCTAGCCCCCCCGCCCTTCTCTCTCTCCCCCCCTCCCTCCCTCCCTCCCTCCTCTCCTTCTCCTTCTTCTCTAGCCCCCCCCAACCCCCACCCCAAAAAAAAAAAAAACTCACCCTCTCCTCATACACCCATCGCCTTCCCCCTCTTGGCCTGGAGGAGGGAGGCAATGGTAGAGAGTGGCATGCATAGCTCCTTTGCCTTTTCCCCTGCAAATGATATGAGCTGGTTCACTGGAGGCCACTAGCCCTCCACCTCCTTTGGCACTGCTTTGCCACCACCTTCAAAAACTGCCCTGCCTCTATGCTTTATCATTTCAGCATCCAAGTGCCCATACCGGTGCCAATTTTTTGCTGTAATGGTATGGTACTGATAATACTGTCCCATGCTAATGATATGTCAACCCTAGCAATATATGTTATGAAGTTCCACTATTTATTATGTAACCGGAAGCTTTCTTTGTGGATGACCCATACTATTTCACTTGGCTTACAAACATCTGTGCAAGACAAGCAGTGTCTAACAATACACATGTATTTTTCTTTAGAAAGAGTTTGCACAGCAAAGAAAGAACTAAATGGCATATTCCAATCCCCTGGTACATACATCATGTATGAAAGGTTCAAAACCTTGGATGCCCCATTTATATTCCCTGTCAAGCTGCATCCTATATCACACAACATGTCTACCAATTTTCTTATAATATTATATTCTAGACTGTATAGCCCATTATCAGATATAGGTACTGATCTGAAAAACATAATCCATTAGAGGTTTACATTAGACTTCAAACCTTGACGTCATTTCACTTGCTGGCTAAATCAATGATCACGGCACACCAAGTCCAACTACTTTTATTTGCCTATCTTTATGGTTGGGTTTTCAAACCATCCAAACCGTAATTGTAAAAACCATTACCCTAGTTTGGGTTTTTTGATGTCTCCACTAGCTTAACAAAATGAGGAATTAATTATAACTTCAGACTACATATATCTATGATCTTCTTGGCATCATCTGCTCCTGATATGACACCTCCACATGCTTTGACCAATTTGTACTTTGTGACTTGTAGGTCTTAGATATTGAATTTGAAATATTTTAGTTAAAAAATCTAATTGAGGAAATACAAAGGTGATTGATAAATATCAGTTGATGTGTTCGTATTGTATCAAACCATATCTCAGGATTTTTCAGTTTTTATTGACCGAGTTTATAGGAGCCAAGATTTTCTATATATCGCATGAAATGGTGTCAGATACCAATAGAATTCGAGATCTTGGCAAGATAAAAACTTTGCCAAGGTGCAATAGGTCATATAGTTTCAAACCACCAGCTCCTGGTCCTTCCTATGTGTTTTGCTCGACTTAGAGTCAGCCATGTCTAGGTCCAAAAAGGTGCCCTTGGCTGTGGTAAAAAGAGTGACTAAAAATTTCCAAACCAAGACTTGTAAATTTTACAGACTTGATAACGGCTACAAAAGTGTAATATACATGACATGCAGGATGAAACAAAGCAAGATGTCTCTGAGCATAAATTTATTTAGTCCATCAGAGATGTTTCACCACTAAATCAAAGGAATGCTTTTTTAAACGATCCACCTAAACTTATCATCGATCCATGGAATATCATAACACAATGACTTGAATACTCAAGTATAAAAATGTATTACAACAGGGTAAGATGAGCTCCCATTAACCAACAGAACGATAGGCCACAAAAATAAAGTGAGCTAACTGTAAAAAGGAAAGGGATATAATTATACCTCCATCAAGGAAGAATTGTATTATTTTTCTTTTTTCATCTTGAAGGAAATGCAAGATGGCATAAGCGCAATACTTGACTTCATATGTTCCATATATATATATATATTTAAAAAAAGCCATCCATGCTACTCTCCACTAGTTTGAACCCTGAGCACTTGCAGCAAAAAATTGAAGAGCTATAAGAAACTGTTTATCTCAACAACTAATCATGACATGATACTAGCTCCTTGGTTTAAACAACCAATCAAGAAAATTCATCAGTTGGACATCAAGATCCTTGGTCCATTCAGAATGACAGTCCAGAGGTTGTCTTAATCTACAGAAATTTCTAAATTTCAGTATGTTTTGTATATGGAAAGTTTGACAAACTAAAACTTTTAAATTTCTTTAATAATGTCAGTGATCAAAATCAGACTTCTTCTACAGCACCTAATGCATTACACCATCAAGCATCTTCCCCTGAAATTATTATAGAATACTCTATACAATTGTTATCAAATAATTAAAGACTTAAGGAAAACGTAGAAACCAAAGCTAGTACCATTCAATGACGAAGAAAATGCTACTCATTCTATCATGTGGAAATCAGCAGTGCAAAACAGGTTTACTTCTAACCTCATTATTCCTTGATGAAGAAGAAGGTGGCACTGGAACAGGAATTTTAGCTGGTGGGCGATCACCTACAGGTTAAAAAGTACTGTTATCATCTCAGCAGCAAAAGGCATGAATCATCAACTCCTCTTACAAAAAACCAAAAAACCAAATCAATATATTACAGGTTTTGAAATCCATATGAGAAAACAGAATGATTTAATGCAAAAGATCTAAAGAATGCTTTATGGTTATGATGTCTCAATCACATTTACCTCAATAAAAAGCAAGGATTTTGTAAAAAAAAAATTACATCGACTGAGATAGTTAGGACACCTTGACCACATCACCAAGCCAAAAGCACTAAAAAACATGCAAAAGCTAAAAGCACTACAAAAGCATGCAAAAAGAAAAAAGCATACACAAGCATAATTTAAGCCATTTTATCTAAAAGAGCAACATGCCATGCATCGAACACACACACACACACACACACACACACACAGAGATTCCTTATTGATATTTGTTACCTTCAGCACCAACAGGCCAGTATGGAGCTTTAGTTGGGGCATCCAGACGCTGCAAAATTGCTGGATCTGCCTTCATAACAGTTATGGAGAAACCTGCAGAACCAATTTATGATTCAGCCAGCATCACTAATTTAAGTACACCAAAGCCTCTTGCATGAACCAACCAGACATATCGAGAGAAGTCATGAAAGATCCAGTATAAACTCTGTCAACAGCCAGTCCATACTCTAGTTGCAGCTGTGGAACTGCCTTTCTTGTGGCAATCATCAGCTCCATTATGGGAGTGGCACCCAATCTGTATTATAACAAATTAAATCAAGCAATCTTTTCATGGGGCCTGTTTTCTTACAATGTTTTGTAATCAAAGATGTTAAGATGCCCACCTAATCAATAAGCAATAGAAGGTCAAAGGAAGGAATGTTATTTACTTTATACTAGTTAGAGAGTGTCCTTACTCCTTAAAGCATGATGATGTGAGAACTGAAATAGATTAATTTTTATTATATAAAACGGGTTTGCATGATGTACTGACACTCCATTTCATCAATATCATGAAAAATTTTATTTCAACTTTTCAAACGCTATTATTTCATCAAGAAACTTTGAGAACATGCAAATAATTTCACAAGGTTTAGTAGTTTTATAAACGAAATGCATATTTAAAGAAGCATCTTCACACTGTGCATATTATATTTATTCAAACAAAATCATTAATAAATATAACAATGTGAGCTTGCATTAAAATATTAATCAAGGTATCCAACAATCTAGACAGTACAAAATTGATGTTACTAGAGATGCTATTGGTTAGTCTTATGCCTGACTATAACCACATTTTTAACTGAAATAAAAGGTTATCAACAATTATGAAAGCACTGGTCATGTAGCTTCTTCCTATTACCAGTTGATGTTTTTATCATTACCTCATGGCTGTCATTGGTTATCATAATAATGACAACCTGTTACTGCAGGTTAAGGGAGTCAATTATGACAAAGTGTTTGTCATTATACATTTGCTTACCTAGCTGAAGATTCCAGCTACTACGTCTCCACCTAATGTTCTTGAAATAATTTCTTTTTAATTACAAACATGGAAAATAACATAAACACTTCCTTCCCTCAAGTTTAAAAAGTTCCAAAGTGGTCACTGAAGTTAGTTAGGTGCTTCAATGTGGCCCTGAGCCCTATCTGGCATCCAACACCATTAAGACCCGATATAGAGAACAATTTTGCCCCCATAAGAATCGTTTATTTACCAAAAAAATTACCCTCTCTTCACCTCTTTTCATCTCTCAATGCTCCCATCAACCTCCTCTTCCTCTTCCTCCTCTAAACCCAGTCACCGTCCTCATCCCTCGTCGTACCTGAGCCCCATCCACTTCCAGCACCACCTCCTCTTCCTCTTTAAACTCTATCGTCGACCTCATCCCTCCTCTCCATCTAACACGGTCTTGAGCCCCACATACTCCCATCACCTCCTCCTCTTCCAACACCTCCACCCCCTCCTCTGTAAATCCTGCTATTGTCCTCACCCCTCCTCTCCATCTAATTGGGTCCCAAAGCCTCACCTACTCCCACCCCCTCCTCTTTCAAGACCTCCACCTCCTCCTCTCCAAATCTCCTCATCCAACCTCTTTGTCGCCTCATGCCTCCTCTCCATCCAAACCATTCCTCAAAAGGGTATTTCATTGCTAAAGGTCTCATGTGACCATAACAGGATGGAATCTCGTGAGCCCAGGTAAATGAAGATGGATGGCAGGACCACATTGAACTATTTAACTTGAATGACCACTTTAAAACTTTTAAAACTCAAGGGGTACTAAGTCAAACTGGCCCTAAGTTTGGCCACGGGCGCCGGCCGAGGGTGGGGGGAAGTTTCTATAAGTAATTTTCCTATAAAAAATTTCTAACACCATGCCCTTCTAGTAGCAATAAGATTTTATATTATCAAAACTTGATATTTGGGAAAACATGTGATCACTTGTTATTTTAGTTAAGCAATCTTTGTAGGTACCAGGCAGAGTAGTAGTAAAGTTCCATGGTGGTTGCACCAAAGAATCTTGCCCAAAGTAGCCCAATTGTTTTAACAAAAAGAAATAAAAAGTTGACTAAGGCATAAAACTAATCAAAAGTAAATCTACAAAGATAAGAGTCATAAAATAGTATTTACCCATTAACCATGAGAACCACTCTACTCCCCCTTGTGATAGGAACATATTGAGTTTCCTGCAAATACTTGAACAATTGCATGTAGAAGATGATATAGTTTTTGTGAAAATAGAATAATCATTTCTATTAATACATAGCATTCTGATAATAGGAAGTGTAGACATAAGTTGTCACTGAAAGTATCTCTATTTGAATATATAAATTAAATAGTGTGATTATAAAGAAATTCTACTGCTCATAATGCCAAGTAGAGTAATCCAATTTTTGATAGAAATTTCCTGCGAATAAGTTCCTACGATATGAAACAATTGGTAATTGCAATAGAAGCACATTTCATTGAAGAACTTTTTAATTCACAAAAATTTTGATGTTGAAGTCCAGGTGGTTGCGATGTGGTTCTTCGTTTGCATTGATGATGGATATCTTCTTTGCTCAATCAAGTTGCTCTTCAATTGTAAAATGGATTGAAATCTTCTACTTCATCGAATCCCGCTTTCATCATCAATGGGCTTTCTATCATGGTGACTAGAACCGTAGTGATGCTGGCATTTAGGATGCCTTGCCATTGATGAAGCCACTGATTTCCTTGAAGTTGTTCATGCTGGAGGCGTAATTCATCTAATTTGAAGTCTTGCAGATCTTGGTCACCTTCAATATGCTCAGCTGCATGATAGCATCTTGAAACCATGCTTTGCTACTGACATCAGAAGGTGTTGAACTTGGGCTAAAATTCAAGGGAAGAAGGGTATGCCGACACAACAGATGGTCGCGAGGTAGAAACATCACTATGAAACATACAACATATGGTGCTAAAACGAGCAGATGATTGTTGGAAGAACAGGGGCAGGTTACTCCCTTCCAAGGCTAAAATCACTACCTTGACCAGCCACACTGTTGGGATGATGCCTCGACGTACATGTCCCTCCAGACCCACAAACGGCACAGGTGTGCAGGTGGAGCTAGGCACGTGGCTGTCTTTTCTCCCAGGCGGTTTATCCCTTTTTTCCCCATCTGGTGTGTGGTGTTGCGGCATCTGGAGCTATGACACTGTGCACACAAGACGAGCATTTAATATGGGACTTTTTCCCTATGCGGCATTGCTTGTCCAGAGAGTCTACGGTGTGCACAGGAATGATCATTTAATGATTTCAAAGTGGGGCATTTGAAAGTTGCATTAATTATGGCTATGCACATGACGAGGATGACCGAAGGCCGCGCGCATCTTGCAGCGAAATCAAATGATCGAGCACAATCCATGCAACGATCCGATGGCCCAGGAGAGCATCTGATGCAATTTGACTCTAGTACGTGCTATTTGCAGTGCGATCATACCGATCAAACGGCCACAAATTATTTTGGAGTTCAATTGCGAATTGGGGAGGCTACAGAACTCCGATTTGGACACGATTTGAACCGTTAGACTTCGGTGAGATGCTCCTTACATCAGAGGTTATGAAAACATGGGTAGAGAATCCGGGACAGAGAGTGAGGATCAAAAGATGGTAAAGGGTCTCTAAAGAGCGGCTGATTGAGAGCTTGTGAAAGAAATTTTGAGATTTCCTATTGAGAGACTTGTACAGGATTGAGAGTGGAAGTTTCCAATCTAATAAGTTTATTTTTCTCAGTGAAATATTGCATGCCCAAATTGTTTGTGCCTTTTATTTTATTTTGCCTCTTCTTCCTTCTCTTGCGGCGTCGACACCAACAATTGTGATACTGGGAACGGGAGTCCGTATTCCACACGAGTGATTCCTGACGAGAATGATATCAGTGCAATTGATACCATAACAACTGGTATCAGAATCCCAATTGGTTGTGTTGATCGAGATCGAAAAAGATGGAGAGGATAAGCGCAATCAAGTTGAAGATCAACTAGTTCGACGGGAAGAGCAATTTTTTCTTTGGCAAGCAAGGATGAAAGACGTGCTCATCCAGTAGGAATTGATCGATGCTCTCATGTACGAGAAAAGACCAGCAACCATGGAGAAGACTTGGAGACAGCTCTAGATGTAAGCAATGAGCACGATCTGCTTGTACTTGAATGCAATGGTAATCCATGTGCTAAACGAGACTTTTTCGATGACGCTATGGATGAAACTTGAGAGCTGTACATGGCGAAGTCTCTCACCAACATACTGCTCCTTTGAAAGGAGTTTTACCAACTGCGGATGATTGAGAGACAGCATGCAGAAGCACCTCAGTAGTTTTCAGAGGATCCTCACTGATCTCAATGCTAGTAAAAAAGTTGAGAAGACCAGGGCACTGGTCTTGCTGTGATCCCTATCACAGTTCTTCAAGTCCTTGATGACTGCTCTAGTAGAAAAGAGTACCATCAAGATAGAAGAGATCATCTCGACATTACTCCAGAACGAGGTTCTTAGATGGAAGAACCAAGCTTTGAGTTTGGGTAAGAACTCAACGTTGACAGCTTTTGGAGAAGCAGGCAGCAAGAGCGACGAAGAATCGCGAGGTAGGCGATCCAGGTCGAAGGATGCAACAAGATCAAATATTACCAATGTGACAAGATGTGGCATCATGTCAGAGCTTACCAGTAGCTCAAGGATCGGACGAGGGCTACTACGGTGATGGTTGATGGTAGCAACAGTGACAGATACATCAGTGATGCATTCATGATATCCGACAAGGTATCCCATTTCCAATGAATTTTAGATTTTACCTATCCATACCATATATGATGCAAAAAAGAGTAATGCGACTCTCTAAATAATAGAAAGAATGTTGTCCACTTGCCAGATGGATCGAGATGTGCAATCAAGGATGTCGGGATAGTCAACTTGAAGATAAATGATGAGACGGTGAAGAAACTAGACGAGATCTAATGCATAACCAGTTTTTACAAAAATCTATTTTTTCTTAGCAAACTAGATTTAAATAGCTATACGTGACGAACCGGTGGAGTCCTGAAGGTCTTGCACAGTATAATAGGATCATTTTGTAAGGAAAAAAGCCAGGAGGACACTACCTCTTAACAGGAAGTCCAATGCGAGGTGCAGTTCTTGGTGCAGACAAGAATCCAATACGAGATAGAGCTCCGATAATAGATGGATCGGGCATGAGACGAGCCTTAAGAGGACAACATGCGATGTCGTAAGATGAAGTTCTTATTGCTGCAGGAGGCTTCCTCGAGTAGGTCTCAAGTCGAGGTGAGCATAGCATGTGACGGATATGGGATTGAGCAGCTTGGCTTGACTCCTATGTTTGCCCATCCAAGATCAACAGGCATTTACCCTAGGGCATGGAGATGAAATTCTTCAAAAGCTTTCAAAGTTAGAAACTGAGCGTCGAGTCAAGATGGATATTGTTAGGATGATTCCTTGACATGCGTCCATCCAGACCCATGCACGGTGCGGGCATGCGAGTGGAACCAGGCACAGCTTTATCTTTTCTCCTAAACAGTTTATCCCTTTTTTCCCATCTGGTGTGTGGTGTTGCAGTGTTTGGAGCTATGACATAGTGCACACGAGCATTTAATGTGGGACTTTTTCTCCATGCTACTTTGCTTATCCAGAGAATCTACGATGTGCACAGGAAGGATCATTTAATGATCATAAATGGGGCATTTGAAAGTCGCATTAATTATGGCTATACGCATGACGAGGATAATCGATGGCTGTCTTGCAATGAAATCAAATGGTTGAGCGTAATCCGCACGACGATCTGACGACCCAGGAGAGCATCCAATGCAGTTTGAGTCTAGTACGCATGATTTGTGACACGATCACACTGATCTGACGGTCGCAAATTATTTTGGACTTCAACTACAAATTGGAGAGACTATAGGACTCCGATTTGGATGCGATTTGGACCGTTGGACTCCTGATAAGATGCTCTTTACACTAGAGATTATAAAAACATGGATAAAGGACCAAGGGCAGAAAGTGAGGATCAAAAAAGTGGTGAAGGATCTTTAGGAAGCAGCTGATTGAGAGCTTGTGAAAGAGATTTTGATATTTTTTTTGTTGAGACTTGTACATGATTGAAAATGGAAGTTTCCAATCTTGTAGATTTATTTTTTTCATAATAAAACCTTGCATGCCCAAATTGTCTATGCCTTTTATTTCATTTTCTCCTCTTCCTTCTCTTGCGGTATTGGCACTGACAATCATAATCCTAGAAACAGGATCCGTATTCTGCAACAAGGATTCTCCAACGAGAGTGGTATCAGTGTAATTGGTACCACAATACACACCAAAGATACAGCTCTCATACGTCCGCTCGCAAGCCCTAAAAACCCATCAAAAGCGAGGAGAGAGAGAATAGAGAGAAGGCAAGGAAGAATAATTTCCATAATAGAATTTGTACTAATCAATAACTAAACTATCTCAAGTATGATTAGAATAAGAGCCCTGATGGGATATGTATAAGTAATACAAGAGAAACCAATATCTCCTACTTTTCAATGTGAAATTCTAAATCCTATTCTAACTAGAAGAAACTCAACTAGTAATTTTTCTAATAACATCAAAAGTTTTCAAAAAGAAATGACTAAAAAAAATTCAAAACTCCTAAGAATTAACACTGACATCAAACTTCCCTAACGAAACAAACTAGCTTGGGTTCTGAGATCCATGTGTTCCAGTCTCGGTCTCGCATCTAATGTTGGCTCAAACCCACTTGCTGAGCATGTGAACCTTAGGCACTCCAGCATCAAAAAGTCTAGGGTTTTTGTGGGGCACGGCTAGCAGCCTAAGAGGCCACCCACAACAATGCTATCAAACACCACTAATAATATTCTCCTTAATTCATATCTTTAAGCATCATTATGTCCAATAATATAAGAGTTGGATGATATCATGCAGAACTTGTCAAAGTCCATTAGATTCGTAGGCTCTCCAATTTAGATATGCCATAACAAATCACGAGATGATCAAAATATTTGTGCACTCCTTGAAACAAGCACCTGGTTGAAGATGGATTTTAAGGAAACTATCTCAATAATAGTTTGTGTGGACCAAGTATACATCCCTGCCAATCTTCAAATGACAAAACATTTTTTTTAAAAAAACAAAAGAAAGAAAGAAATTCTAGATTTTGAAAGTAAATTCAATGCATTAAATCATAAGGATTTCCAACAAATTGGTTCAGATTTTATGCAAACAAAAACCATTTTTATACTACTCCAGGCACCTAATTGATGCCTCATGCAACTCAATATCTCTGGCAATACAAGGACTCGGAATTTATACTAGAAATGAAAGGTAGCCTGAGGCTTTTACATTCTCCACACCCAGACTAGAAAACTAACACCACCTTACACTTCTATGTTGTTCTAACATACCCTTTTCAGGAACCATACCAATTTAGGATGATATGATGAGAAAAGATCAAGAACACAACTTATGCTGGCAAGTAGTTGATGAAAACAAACATCGTTAGTTTGCATCAATGGGTTTAGCAGGTAGTTAAGGACTTGCATTTGAATAATAAATAAAAGATCTGACCAAAAAAGGGGAAAAAAGAATCTGGCACATGAAGGAAAATAATGAACTAGAGAATAAACTTAAATATTAGTCAAATGAAATGTACCGTTGACAAAATATGCTTAAGAACATGAGATACTACTACATCAACAGGCTGGAGGTCAGCAACATCAGCCCCAGGCTCCCCGTGCTGAAAAAGAACAGCGAAACCAGGCCTTTTAGTTCTGGAATAAAAAAAAAATACAAGGATGCCTATATAATTTTGATCCACGTTTCCAGCTGATATGCAGTGCATTGACAAAAAGTAATGCAACATCATATACCAAGTCAGAGAAACAATATACATATACAAATGATAGTGTAATGAAGGCTCATAATTGAAGTTGATTTGTCGACAAAATATGTTTAACCTACAAGTCCAAGACCAAGCTCCATCCGTCCTGGACCTAAACGATCAGATGTGACCTGGCCAGGCAGTGTACATACGGACAAAGCAACTCCCATTGTTCCCACCATTTCAGATGCACGCTTTGCCTCTGCAGCAACATCAGCTAGGCACAGACCAGCATCTGCAGCTGCCCCAGCAACCTATCAATTACAGAAGCGTATATAAGTTTGAAAGTGTGAGAAAAGATGAAAGCTAGGGACAGACCAGCATCTGCAGCTGCCCCAGCAACCTATCAATTACAGTCTGAAAGTATGAGAGAAAAAAGACCACAAAATATACTCTTCAAAGGATTTCCAAAATATCTGACAGCGAGTCTGATGCTTGAAATGTATGTTTGATAACTGGGTTGAGAATGTAAAAAAATCACAACTTTAATCATAATGACCTGGCTAAATAGTGTCCTCTAAGGGATCATACTTTTTTCCAGTAGCAGATTCTGAACATCCTTACTCCTCCTGAACATATTGTCCAAATGACAAAGCATCAAACTAATGTACAGTCATGACCAGACTATCTCCAAGTAGAATGGCACATTCTCATCATCTTTGTTGGATCGAAGCAGGATGAATTGACTATGAATTTAACATCTAAAAAACAAAGATGCATCCAGTAGAACTGAATCGATGCAGCCATAATGTTATTGGTATGTACTATGGCAGCTAGCATGTTGCCAGACCTTAACAAAATATAACAGGCACGATTATTAAGCCCAACATAATTATTATTTTCCAAGCAACCCCACATGATTCCATCATTAACTAGTAGAGAATGATGGCTGTTTCCATGCAATTCCCCATCACTTCTCCTTCTTTCACTTGCTTAAGCTTTTGTTTCAGCTATTCTATTTGTGTTTTCTACAGATTTAAGGCTGAAGTGCATCCATACACTAGTTCTAAGCCTTTAAGGCAGACATACAAGGAGTGTGATGTTCAAATTTGAGTTTCAAGAATCTTCATCACTCCTTTTGTTCAAGGTATCACTGCGAATGTGACTGCTGTCCCCTCTCATAAGGCATCTTAAAGAAAAATTCCAGATCTGTCATCTGTTTTGCCATCTTTCTTAACCTCAAAGAAAACAGCATTATTGCTAACCCTAGACCTAGCTCTACATAACCTAATCAAAACCCCATCACATTCTCTGCATAATCGCAGCAAGTGAGAATGAGTAACAAGAGAAATAGTCCTATTTCTTTAGAATCAAAACCACAACATATAACCTAACCAAAACCTCATCACATTTTCCATATACTTGCACCACCAGAAAGGAATGGTTCCTTTAGAAAATGATGAGTGGGAGAGCGCAGAATGTGTTCTCCTGACATAGGATTATACCTACTAGATAATAGTATTCTTATTTCTTAATCTAAAGGTCTTCTTTATGCAAAATATTTAACATGAGCAATCTAAAATGTGCAAAAAGAAGCAATGAGTCAGACTAATGGCAGTGAGTATTCAAGAGCTCAGAAATGCCCAGTAATAAGAGCCACTACAATATTTCAGGATACAAGCTGAAACCACACGTTTTCATGTCTTTGACTAGGGCGACTGATTCACACCAAATAGCAAATTGGCTTTTATATTCTCCCATCAGATTTACTGTAATCTAACCAGTGCTCTGAACTTCATGCCCAAGAACTTGTAGACATGGAATAGGTATTCCATCACCATGTGCCTCTCTCACTTTTTATCTCACCCTTAATGCCATCATGCCACTATAACACTGTCTTGAAACAACAATTGTATTAGCTGATAAGGAAGCGCTTATTAATCAATCTACTGGATCTCAACTGGTCCAGCAATAATTGGCATAAAGAGGAGCATTCGTTGCTTGTTTTGGTTTTTCTTTTTCTATTTAGTTGTTCAGGACTATGACTTAAATAAGGGTTCAGAGGATCATAATGTATGTGGAGACTTGATCTGTTTTAACCGAAGATAACTACTATTGATTGTCAAAATGTCTTCCATCTTCATGAAAGCACGTGGCCTGCCACTTGCACCAAAGGCAAAAGTGATCACACTTCTTGCCAAGACACGATGCAAACTACATCTTTATTCTTTGAACTCTTGCAACACTGAAACCAGAAATTAATCATGTGAGCCTATAAAATAAGTGTATACATCATGATGGTGCGAATGAAGGCAAATTATTATTAGTCCTGCTTTCCACCTCTTTAAGTCTAAGCTGCATAGAAGCAGATTCTTAGAAAGCAGAACGTGTTATAAACATGAGCCCACACAAGCACACATGCCTAAACATAAAGGCATACAAGTATATTGTTTCAGAAGGAAATAGTCTAAAACCATATTTTTATTCCTTTTCTCACATCATTTCTGCATGTGAAATTGATAACATAAAGCATTCACTGATAAAAAAAAAAAAAGCCACGATAAAATTAGAAAGAAATGTGTACTAGAAAATTCTTCTAATTACTCTAAAAAAAATTGTCATGGTCATGTAGCTGAGGCCAGCAAGTTGTATAAGATTTACATTGTCAAATGCACTATTTTAATCTCTTTATGTGATTGTCTGGTACACATATTTGAGCAAGCTTTCAGGCTTCCCGAATAGGAAATATAAACATTTGGATAATATTTAAATAAAAGCCAACTTTGGTGTCGGTAAGCGATAAGGATAGCACAAATTTGTTTAGAATCAATGCATGTTATCCAACATAAAACAACTGCCATGGCCCATACACAAGATGGAAAAAAAGAACCTAAGGGAAAACACCTTGTTAACTAGTATGGTCCCCGCCAAACCTCTTCGCCCAGCTACACCTCTACGTGGTGGGAGTGCACAGTCATCTCCGACCATAACCATCTGCAGAAATAAAATCATCAGGAACTTGCAGAACCCATCCCTATGATTACGTAGGATTTTTGGAATGGTAGATAATTTTATACCTCTACTTTATAGCCTTCAGATTTAGCTTGCTCAGCTGCCAGACCAAAATTAAGTCGATCACCAGTATAGTTCTGTCAATGTGCAAAACACTGTCCTCTTAGAAGAAAAACACCATGACAAAGAAAAAGTACAATCTTTACTAGGGCAGCGGAGATGAGAGATTAATCGCTTAGTGTCCTTCTTTAATTCAAACAATAAATTAAAGAAATGCTGAAATTTCACATGATATGCAGAAATCCAAATAAATGACAAATCAAACAAATCACATGCAACAAGATACAAAAGGACACAGTTTTGATGTATAGATATGTTACTATAGTAACATTTTCTGTGATTTATAATCAAGGTAACACTACAATACCGTGACTATTAGAAGGCATCCTTTAGGACCGGTGACAGCTCGAATGCCCTATAAGATTAGATCAAGTAAGTCCGACCCACAGCAAACATTAAAAATGAGGTAAATCATGTTCAAGAAATCATACAGCTACAATTGAATTAACAGGTGGAGAAGCAAAAACATCCCCACAAATGGCTGCTGTCAGCATCCCTGCACCAACATATCCAGACTGAGCAGGTTCATGGCCGCTTCCACCCCCTGTATGGAAGGCAATAACATTGAAACAAATAGAAAGCTACCAATTAGATGATGTCACTAATAATCATTACATCAGAACTAGGTGAACTGACAACTTGGTGGATTAAACTGTTAGAAGTATATGAAGCTCAACGGTATCATATATATGTATGTATGTATGTATGTATGTATATACATACTAAACATTGGTGCAGACATACACATTTTGAAACAAGGGCCAACATCAAACTAATGGCTAAAAAGACACCTTGAAATTAATGTCATTCCTTATCATTAATCTATATAGCATAATATGAAATGCCAGACATCTTTGGTGGAGTTAAAAGTTTGAGGAAAGGTTAATGAAGTTGAGAAGCTTTTAGTGTGTTAAGTTGTCATCACACTCTAGGTAGATTACATAGATAATTTCGCTGAAAAATACAAACAGTGGCACAAAATTATATGTAAACACAGAAGATGGCTATTAGAGAGATGAGATGTGGAAGTGAAGAATGCTATAACCAAGACAGGTGATAGTAGAACTTTTTACAAATAATGTAGCCTAGACACAACCAATTAAGATGATCATGTGCAACAAAAAGCAGAATACATCAAGATTACTAAATAATGGGGTTAGACCAGGGATTTAGGTCCTGCCAAAACAAACCATAATCCTCAATGCAATATTGTTCTGTAGGAATGAGACCAGGATAGGTGAAGGATAAAACTTCTCTCTTGGATTAGGGACATCTCGACTATCCTGATCCATCCCAATCATCCTAGTTATGCCTTGACACATCGAAAGCACCAGGACAGTTGAGAGCTACCAGGATGCAATATTTTTTCATTTTATTTTTATTGTTAGTCACTGTTTCACCCAGGGATTGCGGTACCATCCCGTACCATCCCGTACGGGGCGTACTGTACCGGTAGCTAGCCGGTATGGTTCAACCAAATAAAACGGTCCGGCATCCGGACCGTTAAAAAATAATAAAAAATTAGTTTCCATACCGGTATGGTACGGTACCGTACCATACTGGTAAGTACCGCCCGGTTCGGGTTGGTACAGGCTTGGTTCAACCCATTTTATATTTTAAATGCTTGGGAGGGGAAAGAGAGATTATTTTTATAATAAAAAAAGGCCGGTACACCTGCCGGTACGGTACGGACCGTAATAGCCTCCTGCCGATACGGCTCCCGGTACCAAAACCGGGAACCCAGGTTTCACCATCCAAAGTCCAAACATCCCATCCCGTCTTGATATCAATACCATCCTTAGGAGTAAACCATGACATAGCTGACACCAAGATTTTCACCCTTGCATTAGACCATTTCAAGTGCACAGATTCACTCTGCAGCTCTTGTTCCTCATGCCACACTCAATGAATGATGTAAACTTTGCCACTCATGCAACCCTTCTTGCTTTTACTGTTCGTACCACGATGGGACAGTATAGTTGGGATAGATCAAAACAGTCGTTAACAACAATAAAAAAGAAAATTACAAATTGTGGTGTTCAAACTATTCTGGCCATCTCGTGCATTCAAGTGTTGGGATGAAACCAGGACAATCAAGATGAACTAGGATGGTCAGGACATCTCAGTTCAAGAGAGAGCAAGTCTCCTGCACTGTCTTGGTCTCGTTTTCCTGTCAAAATGTTATAATGTTGAGAATCCTGGTAGAATCAAATTCTTAAAGCTGCAAGTTGCTGCAATTTTATTTTATTTCTCAGTTTTTCAATAAATATTTTCTGTTTTATTGGGTCAAAATTTGTAGGGTATTCTTCACGGGTACTATTCATACTACAGTACCATGAACTGTGTCCGTCTCTATTTTGGGGCGCTTCAGGCAGTTTTTAGTCTCTTTTCTTGGTTATAAGTCCTAATGGGAGTCAAATATGTCCATATTTAGTAGGTTGTTTAAGATTAGTTTATTTCCTTTTATGGGCTTGTTTGGATATTCCAACAGAATTAGGCTGAAAATCATGCAGAAATTGGGCATGTTGGTGCATCTAACTCATATTTTCCAAGGACCTGCCCAAATCCTAGAGTTTGGACTGCAGGAAAAATAAAAAAGATCCATGGAGGTCTTTTTTTCTCTTCCCACAAGATTTGGACTGGGAAGTGTTTGGTTGATAGAGCCATGCATAAATGGGCAGCCAAGTCCATGAATCCTATGGGATTTTGAGCTCAATCCCATAGGAATATCCAAACAAGCCCTAAAAAAGTCCAACCAGAGTCAGGAAAGTTGGCTTCTTGAGGCTACTAAAATAGTGTATAAGATGATTTTTTTAAAAAACAGAGCATGTGGATTTATTTTGAGATTAAGATGTGAATTTAGGACTTCTTCCTCCACTGTCTTTTTCTTTTTTGTTACTTCTATTCTTTTTACAGTACTCTCCCTTCTCTATTCCATGCTCTACTCCGTAGTTCCCATTCTTTCTATATAAAAAAAACCCAATAGATTGCTTCTCTTTTTAGAACTTAATTTGGGTCTGAATCTATATGCTTTGCTGTCAGTCTTTTGATCCCTAATTCCAGCTGGGATTTACTCAAATAATATTCCATTCAAATAGGACCTAAATCCTTGCTCTAAAACTTTCTTTGTTCCTTCGTGTTTCCATTTTTGTCAATTTATAAATAAGATATGCTTTTTTGTCAATTTACAACACCCATGCTTAATTGACATATATCACCACTATTAAAATTATGCTTTATTCATTAAGTTCTTATGTAGGAAGGATATATTTAGTATCTCTAAATATAGTATGTATTTGTATTCCATGCATCTCCATCTATTTAAGAAGATGGGATCTCATTAACAGGAAATATTATTATTGAATTTTCACTATTTATAACTTCAACATGATAACAGAGCGCAGGTTCCATAATCCTAGCTGCCACCCATCTTTTTCTTCTATACCATAACCCTAGCCGCCACCCATCTCCACCACCGCCACCTCCCTCACCACCCACCGCCTCTCTTCTTGATATTTCTCGATGTTCTCTCTCCTCTTCTTCGATATGGCGTAAGTATCTTTCCTATGCCATGTAAAGGTTATCTAGCTATCTTTCTGGCTATCTACTAATCGCACACTGTACATTGCTTGTGATTTCTCTGGCTGTCCCCTTTTTACTGTCTGGTTGTTTTTGTCCTCTTCTCTGGCTGCTATAGCATCCTCAAGTAATGGCAACAATTCTTGATACTTTTGACTCGCGATTCTAACACTGCGAGAAAGAATCCAATAGCAACTACGGTGAAGCTTAAAAGCACCATCTTTTGTGGGCCCAATCATTCAAACTATTTATTGGTGCCCAATGGAAAGCCCGGCACTTGACTAATGATCCTCCAAATTTTAAAGTTCCTACCTAAGAAGACTGGCTGGCAAGTGACTGTTGTGTTATGTCATGGTTATTGAATAGCATAAAGAAGGTTAGTGATGATGTCATAATATTCTTAAAAATGGCTAAGCAAATTTGGGACACCCTCAAAGAGATGTATGAATATAAGAAGAATATATCAAGGATATTTAAACTCTATGAGCAACTCTTCACACTACAACAAAGATGATAAACCTGTAACCGATTACTATGCCTCTCTGAGAAATATTCTTGACGAGTTAGATTCACATTAACCTTTAGTCCAAGATCCATGAAGTTAAAGGACTATTGTGAAGGTCTAAAAATTGCTAAATTTCTATCTAGGTTGAATCCATCTTTTGTTCATCAAATTCATAATCAGATTCTTGATAGGGATTTAGTTCCTTTTCTATCTGCAACTTTTCTAGAGTTCTACGTGTCTTCACTGAAACTACATGAGCCCCCGCCACTACATATCAGATGGAGAACTTGTCCATGGCTGTTGGTGGCCATGGTTGAGGCCAAGGTAGAGGATGTGGTAGAGATTTAAAGGAAGGCTGTGATGATGGTAGCGATCATCTGCTTACATCTATCAAGGGACCATGTCATTGTTCACATTGTGGGCATAATAATCATGTGTCTAAAAAATGCTAGTTCAAGTTTGGCAAACTTGATAGGATGCAATTGGTTTCTACAGAGATTATGACTGATACTCCTGTTCAAATATCATTGGCTCCTTCCAGCATAATGTAGATTCCTCATGCTGAATATGAGAAATTTTTTTAGTTTCAAAATACTTAATATATATAGATAGCTATTCATGCCACCACTCCAAGTATTGGTGTGTTCATTACTTCCTCCGCTGATTCCTAGATATTAGATTCAAGAAAGTCATCTCATATGATAGGTATAAAAAATCAATTTCACTTTCTTGTCTAGTTTTAATCCTATTCCTTCCATTGTTGTTGCTGATGGCTCTTCCTATCCTATTTTGGGCAAGGGAGTTGTTCATGCTTCGTTGTCACTTCCTTTAGATCATGTGCTTTATGTTCCAAATCTCCCTATTAACCTTTTGTCTATTGGTCAAATAACCAAATCTAAAAATAATTCTGTGACATTCTTTCTCATATATTATGTTTTTCAAGACTTACAAACTAGGACAAGGATTGGTTTGGAGAGTGAGACAGGTGACCTCTATTATCTTGACAATGGTACATCTTCCAGTTTTTTAACTATGATTTTTTGTCACCATCTATCTCTCCTTTGTTATAGTACTACCTATTAGGCCACCCACATTACCGAAACTAAAACAAGTTCTGCTTTTTAAGCCATTTGTATCTTCTTTGGTGTTAATCCTGTTAATTGGGCAAGTACCATTGTACCTCCTATCCAAGTCGAGTCAATAAACACAGTTCCGTCCTTTGGAGTTTGTTCATTCTGATGTCTAGGATCCATGTCGTTTTACTTCCGTTGTTGGATTTAAATATTTTATTATATTTATTGATGATTATTCTAGAATGACCTAGATGTAAATGTTTAAAGATAGAACACAATTTCCTGATGTTCTCAAAAACTTTTATAATGAAATAAAAACCAAGTTTTCCACTTCCATTTGTATTCTTCACACTGATAATGCTCTTGAATTTTTAAAGCACGATGTTTCTCAATTCTGTTATTTTCATGATATTATATATCAAACTAATTGTGCTCATACCTCTCAACAAACTGGTGTTGTTAAAAGAAAATATTGGCACTTACTAGATATCGCTCGCTCTCATGATTCAAATGCATATACCTGAATATTTGTGGACAGATACTATCATGTCAGATTGTTATTTGATTAACCAAATGCTGTTATCAGTTCTGCATGGGGATATCCCTTCTTCGTGTCTCTATCATGATAAATCCATGTTCTCCCTCCATGTATTTTTTTGGGTATGTTTGTTTTGTGCAGGATTTTCGACCTGATCTTGATAAATTATCACCCAAGTCCGTCAAGTGTATCTTTATGGGATACTCCCGGATTCAGAAAAGGTGTATGTGTTATAATCCGGTGACTAGAAAGTATGATACATTTCTGGATGTCACCTTTTTTTACTCCACTTCTTATTTCTCCAATGAGTCTCTAGATATCATTATTGGGCATATTCTTCTTTCTCAACTAGTTAAGTCAATCGAATCTGTAACTGCTCTTGTTACAGCTAAACCATTGTAAATATATGCCAAAACATACAGATCTCAAGCACCTGTCTCTACTCAAGCTGATCCCTCATCTTCAGCTAGAGATCGAAGCCAACCACCACCTGAATCTCTTGTGATTACCTCTTATTTGGATTTGCCAATTACTCTTTGTAAAGGTAAATGATCTACTACAGCTTATCTCATTTTTCATTTTATTTTCTATGATCATCTTATCCTTTCCTTTCGTCAGTTTGCCTTGTCCTTGTCATGTATGCTTGTGCCCAGGTCTTACAAGGAAGCTTTGGATAATCCAAGCTTGGAAGGCTATTATGAACGAGGAGATGGCCACTTCTCCTCTCCAGAGGTACATGGAATCTAGTTGACCCTCATACTGGCTTTGACATTGTTGATTGTAGATGGGTGTTCCCTGTCAAGTATAAACTAGATGGAACTATAAATAGATACAAAGCTAGAGTTGTTGCAAAAGGATTTACTGATGCTTATGACATTGACTATTTTGAGACCTTTCATCAGTTGCTCGACTAAACTTCAATTGGGTGATCATCTATTACTATCAACAAAGAGTGGCCTATATTTTAGCTATATGTCAAAAATGCTTTCTTGTATGATAATTTGATAGAGAATGTATATATAGAGCAATCTCCTAGGTACATTTCTCAAAGGGAGAACATGGTGTGCAGAATATGGTGTGCTTTCTTGTACGATGATTTGATAGAGAAGGCATATATAGAGCAATCTCCTAGGTACATTTCTCAAGGGGAGAACATGGTGTACAGACTTAAGAAGGCAATTTATGATCTCAAGCGAAGTCCTTGTGCCTGGTTTGACAAGCTCAACCAAGTTGTTATGGCATTTGGTTTCTGCAAGCATATCTCTGATCACTCTATTTTTGTTCGTCAAGAATTTGTAGGAACTGTTATTTTGGCTATTTATGTTGATGACATACTATTGACCAAAAGTAACCTAAATGGTACAGAGGAAATTAAGGAGTACTTAAAATGACATTTTGTTACCAAAGATATGGGAAAGCCTAGATACTTTCTTGGGATAGAAATTGCACACAACAAACAAGGTGTGTTCCATTCTCAGAAGAAGTATGCCTTAGATTTATTACATGAGAGAAGATTACTTGGATGTAAACCTGAAAGTATCCCCATTAACATTGATTCAAAATTCTAGACTGAAAATATAAAATTATTTGAAGATGTTATACGATACAGGAGATTGATAAGCAAACTCATTTATCTCACTATCACTAGACCAAACATAGCCTTTGCAATAGGATTGTAAGTCACTTTATGCAAAAGCCTAAGATAGTTTACTAGAAAGTAACCTTGAGAATATTAGCTTACGTTAAGAATTCACCAAGGAGAGGTCTACTGTACAAGAAACTCGGACATCTTAGACTTAAAGCCTATTCGGACTATGGATATGTAGGAGATAAAGGAAAGAGAAAATCCACATCAAGATACTGTACATATGTGGAAGGTAATCTTGTAACCTGGAGAAGTAAAAAGTAGAATGTTGTCGCCAGATCTAGTGCCGAGACTAAGTACAAAGCTATGGCTCTACTTGTGGATGATGTGGATAAAATCTCTACTGTCTAAGCTTGGTTTTGATTATCCTGATCCTATGCCTATGCATTGTGATAATCGAGCATCCATTCATATAGCAAGCAATCATATGTTCCACAAGAGGACCAAGCAAATCAAAGTGGATTGCCATATAGTACGGGATACTATGATAAACAAGACCATCAGAACACCATTCACTCCATTATCCAAGCAATTAGCTAATATTTTGACTAAGTCTATGCCTTTTGTTATTTTTAACTCTGTGTAACAAGCCGGGCATGTTTGATATATATGCTCTAGCTTGAGGAGAAGTGTTAAAATTATGCTCTATTCCGTAAGTTGTTATATCATAAGGATATATTTAGTGTCTCTAAATATAGTATGTACTTCTATTCTATGCATCTCCATCTATTTAAGGAGATGAGATCTCATAAATAGGAAATATTATTATTGAGTTTTCACTTTCTACTACTTCAACAACCACCCCATCACCCCAATGCCTTTAGTAAGAATGAAAAGCTAAATTGAAAAAAATCATGGATAATGGCAAGTAATATGTTGTCACAATTATAGTCATATATCTAATGACTTTAGATCTTATATGATTTTAGTCAAGATGCCCATCATGATTTAACATAGTTCTAGATCTAATAGTTCACTCATAAGTTCACATCTGTGATCAATAGGGAGAAAATGTGACATTTTGGAAGAATCAAAAGAAAACAAAGAACTAGAGGAAAAGAAAGAAAAAATATGCCTCCGTAATATACTTTGAAAAGTTAACTCCCACATAGTTACTCTCTTTTGAACTCCAAAATCCAACACAACCAAGGCCAATCCCAAGCCTGGATGAGAAAAGTGGAGACTTGACATTAGGTTGGCAGCCAATTGTAGAAAACTATATCAAACTATGGGATCTATTATATAAAATAATGAAGAGCTAGATGAAGATATAAGTAATAGAATTAAAGTTGGTTAGATGAAGTGGAGAGGTGCCTCTGGGGTGAGATCAATGCATATTTGGAGACTTTAAGAAAAAATTATATAAAACTATAAGAACTGCAATGTTGTATAGCATAGAATTTTTGGCAAATAAGAGAGTTCAAGGAATCAAGTTAGGTACAGAAGAATTAATAATATTATGACGGATGAGTGGTAAAACCAGAAAGGATAGATTGAGAAATGAATAAACCAAAGATGTAGGAGTTGCACAAATTAAGTTCAACAAGATTAGAAATTTGAATGAGATGATACAGGAATATACAACAAAGAGCTGAGGATACTCCAACAAAGATGTATTGATCTATGCAAAAGGGCTACAAAAAAAATGAAAGAAAGACATAAGTTACATTGATGGAGGTCCTAAGGAAAAGGATGGAAAGCTTGGAATAATACTATACATGGCCTTAAACAAGAGTACTTGGCAAACAAAGATACATAAAGCCAACCTAAATCATTGGCAAAAGGCTGGATAGCCCTGGGTAATGTAACACAAGGTGCAACCAGCAAGTACTATGGCTGACTGGACCATGCCAACCTTCACAAGGGCTAATGGATTCATGGGCAAAGAGTTCAAATTGATACATTTTTTAATTTTATTCAAGTCTCTATGGTTGCAGTTGAATAATCCTAGCATGATTCCCAGTCTTATTTCGAGTATAATTTTTTTCTGATTTAATGCCCATATTAGAGTCAAGGGTCTTGTCCTATATATAATTCTAATATATTGTATGAAAGTGGCCTTTTGGCATATTAGTAAAATTTTTCGAAGAGAACTTCCTTCGCTAAATGAAGGGTTCTTCAATCCAATTTGTTTCAACAGTGTGTTGATCTTTGAAGTGTAATCCCGGCAATCAAATTGCTCTGCATCCAACTCACTGTCTCATATGATTATGATTGAACCATAAAATCCCCTTAAAATCTCTCTATCTATAATAGATCATGATTTTCCTAGGTTCCCTATAAAAGCAGAAGCAAGAAAAGAACAAATCCATCATACAACAAGCCAAAAGGAAGTTTGTGTTTGTCTATGTTCGGGAGTGGGAGGTCAACATTTTGCACCTTCCAACGCTGATCCCCTTCAAAATATCATCAAACCCTCATGTTCTGATCTCTTGCTGTCCTCTTTTCTCTCTTTTTATCAAAATATAGGGTCTTCACTTCTAGCGATCAAATATATTAGGTACCTCCCTAAGTTGCAGGCTCTCACAATTTACAAGGGGCTACAATGTAAACCTAAGATTGAACATTACTTGAACAATGAACTTTCAGACCCAGGTTGCAAAAGCTGACCTATTATGGAACTTCCACCAACAGATGAATCAAGATTGTAAATGATCCCATAAACCACAATACTTGATTTAGAGCCCTCCATATAAAATAAAAACAGCAAAATCTCAGAGTAAGGCCTTCTTAACCCATTTTGGTCCTCTTGCAAGACATTATGTATGCATAAGCTGTTTAATTCACATAGTGACAAGAAGAATTAAATATCCATATAAAAGTTGATAGAGACAAACTTTTTGGAAGAATATATATCCTAAGCCATGACAAACATGCGGACTTATATAATTTTTACTAAAAGAAATGGTGGTCTAAAGTGATGCTTCTATAAAACTGATGAAAGAATTAGGGTGTGTCTTCTGGTATATTAAAAGATAGCATTGATTAACAGCCAGCAAAGCTGTCTGTTGGGGCAAACTGAAGCATGTGTTTGTGTGTTGCAAAGTGGAAAACTGGCAATATCCAAAGTGGTAATCAATTATGCCTGGTCGGTGATTGTTAGTAAGTGTTGTATTTGAAACTTGGCAATAAGAACAAGAAAGTTGGGCCACATTTGAAATTTTTAGGCTTGTTATACTGCACATGAGATGTGTAAAGTAAGAAACAAAAACATACACTGCAAATTGGTAGTTTTCTTCTATGAAAAAGATAGAGAAGATTGTTACTGCACGAGGTGCCGCTTACATAGCCACTATATGCTAAAGCATAAGAACAATGCATGCAGAGGCAAAGGAATAGGTTACAAGAATAAGTAAAAAGAGACATAAGGAAAATTTCCAGAGGCATACAGAAGCATGGAAGAAATCAAGTAATGGGGAATGACTATTATAACATATTTCTCAAGATTGTTTCTTATGTTTTTTTACAATTATTTTATTCAAAGGTTATCTTTTTCAGTAGATTTTAAGGGTTATCATTTTGTTTATTTTTTGTAGTTTACAAAGGAAAGATGCCCATATCCATACTTCAATCAATAATGGATTTTTAAGAAAGTCCAAAATCATTACTATTCCACAAGGTAAAATATCCCAAAGCTTTCAAAACCAAAACTACGTAATCATGCTCAACATATATGATAATCAGGCATGGACTAATTTTCATAAAAAATCCATAATAGCAGATGAATAAAGAGTTGGGAATTGCCAGAAGAGAAAGAAAGCCTGATTGCAAATCTACATACCGGATATAACTGCAACCTTGTCGTTATTTGCGCTTGAGACATCAGCACGCAATACAACCTTAATCTGCCTCCAATACAAAATTTTGCTTCAAGATCAAGACTATATGTTCATAAGATAGTCACTTAAAACTAGCAGATATCTCAAATAACTGTCACCTGTGGAAAGCCATCTAAGTATTGCAAACCAGGATAAGTTTCAACAAGGCCCTCAATGAACTCAGTCACCACATCTGCACCCACCGCAGTCAAAATTTACTCCTTGATCCCAACCTAATTTGTACATCTTAGGAAAGATATATGCAATTAAAATGGCAACAAAAAAAAAATCACCCGATCTCCACATGTCATACTCCTCAAATTTAATTAATCAGCATATTCAAAGCAATCCACATTTAAGTTAGTATTTACTGATAAAATAGGAGGCAACGAAAGCATTAGATAGGAAGCTAGCTAATCTTTTTTAAAAAAAAAGGAACAAAAATAAAGAAAAAATTTCCAAACAAAAGAAAAGAAAAGCAAATCTGAAGAACATTTCAGAGATAAATACCAATGCAAAATTTCAGGGAAAAAAAAAAGCAAAATGAAAACAAAAGTCTCAGAAAGGGTTGGGGATAACCAATCTCCACTCGGTATTATCCATAATCTAACATCACAATAAAGATTTCCAAGAAACAATATATGGTAAAAGAAATGGAAAATTAATGGGCATTTGCGAGCATGCAAAAAAATCTTTACAAAATTAATGATCACACAGCAGATGGATGCTTTCAGGAAAAGGTTGGCGAATGATACATCTCCACACAGCATCAGTCACAATATAGAGTTGTGAGAAAGACTTCCAAGAAACCATATATGCGATAAAAGATAGAAAATGGCAAATTCTCCGGAAAAGAATTAGAGTTCGAGAGATGAGCACAGCATGCTTCCAGAAAATCAAAATAGAGCAAAATTCCAAAAAAAAAATGTTGAGAATAGCCGATCTCTACTCGATATCATCAACAATCTAACAACACAGGAAACAATTCCGAGAAACAATTATATAGTACGAGAAAGAACATAAAACATTCCATCAGCATTTCATAGATGGACCCGGTACGCAAAAAAACTCCGAAAAAGAAAAACCAAAACCAAGAAAACATGGAGGATACACATTTCCACCCAACATTATCCACAAAATGAAGACTTCCAAGGACCATTATATAACAAAGAAATGGAACGAACCTCCCTACAGTTCCATACTTCCAGAAAAAAATGAGCATAAATCCAACGCCAACAAGACCTCGATTCAGATCAGACACGCACCCAAGGTAAGAAATCGCCAAGAACCATAAGAAGATACTGATCAAGATCGACGAAATCAAGAAAGCACTAGGGTTGATGAAGAAAGAATCGGGACAAACCGTTGGGGTCGTTGATGAGTTTCTTCCCCTGGTACGACATGGTGGAGAATCCGATGCAAATCCCAGCGCTCCTCTTCGATCTGGCGAGGCCTCCGAGCACTCCACCGCGGGAGATTGGAGAATCCTGGAGATTTCTCCTCCTCGATCGCTCGGCGAGAAGAAACCCTAGAGTTCGACAAAGAGATAGGAAGGGGTGGGGGAGGAGGGAGGGAGATAGAGAGGAGAGAGTGCGGGGGTTGGGCGGACTTCCGTTGCCTTTCGGACTTCGGTTCGCCTTCGCCGAGCAACCCTTCTCTATTTAAGATATTCTTATCTGTTTAAAAGATATTTAAAAGAAAGAGAGCTGCTCGCCACTATCCTGTCAGAATTAAACAAAATAAAGTTACGGAAATACCTCTAGTGGCCTCTCGATTCGACAGTTCTACCCGTGTTTGGCGGCAACCAACCGTCTAAATAACGCCGTCCTACGGATATAACAGCTGCTCTGTTAGTGCCGTACATAGAGGATTGCATCAGTGGGATTATGTTGTCATATTTTCCAACAAGATTAAAATTAAAATTAAAATTAAAATTTTATTTTTTTCTCCTCTCTTTGCGCCAATTGCCGTTCGTAATGGGATAATGGCCGGATTGCGAGGGAATTTTGGACGTGGAATAACTGCCGTTAAGCTACCATTACATGCAAGGTGCACGGGTGGCTAGATATTGAGTGGCATCTTACGTAATTAAGTTTAAGATTTAATGGTTAATAATATTGGGACGGTAGTTTCCTCACTTCCGGAAACAAGCGGCGCTTATGGGGTGAGGATTTTGCTGTTCAGCTTAGAACAGGGAAACTGAGATGGACAGATCTTGGCCGTTGATCAATACGATTGCGGGCCCCACCCGCCTGGTGGATAAAAAAATTAGAGGCACTAGCACGTTGGATGGAAAGAGCGGACAACTTTTCACCGGCCGTGTGCTTGAACCGGTGGGCTGCGAAAGTGGGGCCCATACTCGTACTCTCGGAAATTTGCCACGTATCATCAAACTACTTTTGATGTGCGACCTGCTTGAAGATGCAAGTCCTGTTGGTGGCTGAACAGCAAGAGGGTGAAGCTTTTTTTATTATTATTATTTTTTGGGTAGAAGGGAGCATTCGAAGTCCTGTGCATTTGGCGTGACGTAGCTCCGAGCCATATATCTTAACGGATTGGGGTCGTATCTTTCGTGCCAAAGAAGGATTTGACTTCCTTCGCGTTAATCCACCGTTGGCAGCCAGTTCACAGCTCTTAAAGCCCTCCGAACTCATTGTTCATCTGGCTGCACATTTCTCGAAGTGACCAGTGGACTATCTGGATTTGCATAAAGGAAGGCAAAGCCTTCTTGAAAGGAAAGGCCTCGGCTAAGGCTGCAATCGGACCAGACCGACACGATTGGTTTTAGATCGGTCCAAAATCAGATCGTGTTTTGGACTAGATTTTAAGTAAGTCAAGCTACATTTCAAGTTTTATAATAGTTTATTTAATTTTCGTATCAAGCTTGGACACCTCTTTGGTCATCCCGGATCGACCCGAACCCGGCCCAGAATAGGCCCTATCCAAGTTCTAGATATTTGGTCTTCCTCTCTCCATTCTTTCCTCTCTCATTCTCTCTCTCATTTCCATCTCCCTCTCCCGATCAACCCCCGATGGCCGACGCCCCCTCACACCCAACAACCAATGCCCCTGCTCCCTGTGCAGCTGTGCGACCCTGCGGCCCCCCTCCGCTCCCCAAGCCCTCCCTCAATCAGCCCTTGATGGCCAATGCCCCCTCGCACCCAAAGGCCTACACCCCCGCCCCTTATGCAGCTGTGCGACCCCGCGGCCCCCCTCGGCTCCCCGGCGCCCACACCCGATGCCCTCCGCCCCTCGTGCGACCCCGCGGCCCCCCTATGGCTCCGCCGCTCCGATCTCCCTTCTCATGCGACTCCACAGCCCCTCTCGAGCTCCGATCTTCCTTTCCTGGTCCCGACGCCCCACCCGACATCCCTTGCCCCCCGTGTGACATCATGGCCCCCCTCCCCGGCTCGGCGACTCCGATCTCTCCCCCGATTCTGGCTCCCTCATGTCCCCTGTGGCTCCGACCATATGAAAGACATCCCTCTTTTTTTTTAAAGGTTATTTGGGCTTTTGTTTGGATTAGTCTAATCAGGCTCGGGCATGATATTTTTAAAAAAATTTCGAGTCTAAGCTCAGCCCGAAACTCAAAATTTTTTTCAGATCGAGTTCAAATAGGGTTGTGACCCGATCCAACCTGGCCCAGTTCCAACCGTAGCCTCGATGCTATCTTGTATATAGCTTTAATAAGGACATAAAAAATTCCGATCAAAATCTCTAAATTGTCTAAGCTGCTCCAAATCAAACCAAAAATGATATATTGACGGTTTAACTCATTATTTTATTTAATAAAATAAAAAATAAAATATCAATTTTATTATCGATTTATTGATTAATATAATTCACTAAAATCGAATCGAATCAATTAACCAACATTATTTTATATATTTATATATATAAGGACATATTTATATTATATATTATATATTTTTATTCTTTAGAATGCCGTGTAACCCTATTACTGCTATTTTTTCATTCATGACATTTTTTCTTTCAATAACTTTCTACCTAATTAGTTTTCTCTCATTTTTTTTATTTTTTTAAAAATAAAATCAACAAATCCATTTAAACTAAAAAAGTAATCAATTTATTGAAATACTTAAAAAAATTATATAAACAAACCAAACCGATACAAAACCAAATTAAAAAAATAAGTTGTATTCAACTAAATATTTGATTTTAGTAATTCTTAAATCAAAATGCCAGTTTAGTTTTAAAATATTATTTAAAATCGAACCGACCAAACCATTTTCTGCCCTATAGGGTGAGGACTCATCAAAAAGTGGAGGAGAAAAAATTAATTTATGAAAAGTGGAGAGAAAGTTCTTATTTGGTTGAAATTTTGAGAGGAAAGAATAAAAAAATCCTTTTCATGAAAAATTATTTTAAAAATGAATAAAAAAATTCATGAAAAATTATTTTTCACATTTCATAAAAATTAAAAATTCATGAGAAACATGGATTTTGGGACTTCTTATGGGATGGAAAGTAATAGCCATTTTTTCTTTCTAAAAATATCATTTTAAGCTATATGGCTAAAATTTTATAAAATATCAACAGATAATTAAGATGAAATACTAAATAATAATATTATTATAATATTATATTTATAATAAAGTTATTATATTAAAATAATATAAGATCCTGTCGCTCAGGATCTTGCTCGGATGCCTAGATCTGCAAAACAGAGTTAGAGACCCGGGCCTGTGATCCCGGCAGGGGCACTCCAACGCTCAAGTCAGTGATGATCCAGAAGAACAGATTCTTCCGGTCGAGCCCCAAGGGTGGACTCCATGCTAGGATGAGAACTTATGAAATGAGAGAGTGAGAGCGGGTCGAGGGTAGAGTGCGGGAGTGACAGCAAAGGAGAGCTCGAGCTGAGCGGCTGTGTCCGTTAAGACCCCTCCTGGAGGTTTTGTGGTAGCCTGGAGCGGTAATCTTCCTGTGCGCAGCCCTCTTCATGCCCGGTCGTTCGCTTGCTTGGAGTGACTTACCTTGTTTGAACCTTGGAGGACCCTTTTTAGCTAGGGTCGTTGCGCACCGCCTACCTCAGAATCTTCCCCTCTCTTGCAAGCGCGTGCGGCAGTGTTTGATGCCGTGCGCGAGGTACCTTTCCCTATCCGTGATAGGGAACAGTACTGCGCGCGTTGTCATTCCTTCTGGTCGCTCCGTTTTGGAAAGCATGGCAAAGCTTCGATCGACGGGCGGCCACCCCCTGGATCCGAATCTGCTGGTTGACTTTCTTTTTGGAGGGGTGCAGACGGTTGGTAGGGAGCGTAGCACCTCGATCAGGGGAACTCCTTCCTTCTTGGCATAAGTGGTAGCTGGGGTCATTATTGTGGCATGGCAGACGATCCTTCGGTTACAGGGCTCTTCGTCCGAGATGGAACTGATCTGGAGAGGCGGAGCTCGACTCGGCCACGGCATCTCGACCTGAAGAGAGCGCAGTCGAGCGAAGGAGAGGCGGAGCTCGATTTCGACCATGGCGTCTCGACCTGAAGGGAGCGCGGCCGGGCGAAGGAGTCCCAAAAAAATCCAACCTGGCAACTTCATCCGACATGGCATCTGACAGGGGTTCCACGTTAGCAACCCCGCCACATTACCATCCATTTGAGCTTCTTGCTTTTGAAGATCATAAATTTGATGATAAAGAGATTGCCCCTTCAAGAAAATGTTGCCTATCCTGTATTTCCAATTCAGCAAGGCCCAGCAAGAATTGTTCGACAATATTGAAAGTTTAATAATAAGAGATAAGTTATCCTGAACATACCATGCCTGATCAATAACTTCCAAGACCCTTACACAATGAATTTAGATCTTTTCAAATCTAAAAAAAAATTATATTATCAAATTTACCTTTCAAATCTAGCAAGATTGGAGAGTGGTTGGAAGCAAAAGGCAAGTGAGTAAGAGAAGCCTTAGAGTACATATTAAGCCATAGATCAGAAATAAGGGCTCGATCTAGTCTTTTCCAATCTCAAGCATTTCCCTGCCTGTTGTTGCACCAAGTATAGTTGAGCCCTTTATGACCAAGTTCAATAAGACCCATTTGGCGAACAAAGTTGCGGAATTTTTTGATATCTCTAGTGACTTAGAAAGGTCCGCCCTCTGTTTTTCAGCGATAGTAAGGATATAATTAAAGTTGCCAATAAAAGGAGTAGGAAGTTACAGGCTCAAAACTTCCTGAGTAAGTCTCTACAAGTTTTTTTGCTCGACCCCACAGGTACTAGCGTAAACGAATCCTACTAGCTAGGATTGTTGATGATTGGGGGTAAAGACATTAAAGATAACTTGTCAGTTAGTATGAATAAGGCTTAACTGGCCTATATTCTTCTGCCAAATAATAATACCCCCTGACAGATTTTGGGCAGCTAACATATAAATATTTCACTACAATTCCATACATCTTTCAACTCTATGCAGCCCTGACTCAAAAATCTGAGTCCCCAAAAAATAACAAATATGAGGTTTATGATTTCTAATCAAAGTTTTAGCATAATTTACAAATGAGGGTTTTACCACTCCTCTGCAATTCCAGGATAAGATTTTCATTTTTCGACAAATTTAAATGTAGCTAAAGTTTCGACAACCACATACTAATTCAGCCCCTAGCTAGTCAATCCTTGCTATAAAAAAAGTTTCCAAGCAAGGATTAGTCACCCAATTTGTCTCGAGTGAATACTTTTCCTTATCAAGCATTTTAGCTTGTAGTTTGTGGAAAATAATAATATGAGGCATAGAATCATTATCCTAAACTTTTGCTTAAGGTATTGCACTTTTTTGGCCTCTTTTTTTCTTTATTGAAGAGGATGCTGCTTGCTACTTGCAGTCATGATCTCTAGACAATCTAGCAACTGGCTTCCAAACCTCTTTGCATACAGTCTTTTGGCTTGGGATTATAGCTGATGAGCTTTGAATAGGTTGTCCCCTACTTTATGAGCCTGGATCTTCCCATACAAGTACTTTAGCTTGTAGTGGGGAATTAGATCCTCCGCCTTTACGAATTACAGGAGTGTCGTTCTTTGGAAAAGATCTCTTCTGCTTTTCTTTTGAACCACTAAGGCTTGTAGCAGGCATAGAGTATTCGAAACAAGAACCATTTGTTACAGTTGAAATTCCTCATACTGTTTTGTCATCAGCAGAGTGAATTGGGAGCCTGATCCTATTTTGGAACTAGTATTTGGTTGGGTACCCACTTTTTTTGGAGATGCCTGCTACTGAGATTTTTTCGGCAACGTCAAAGTGGAAGAAGTATGTCCACCAACTAGGGGTGGGTCATTAAGGTTAGTTATTGGCATCGACATAAGGACCAGCACCTTGGCTACTCAGATCCAGGCTCCAAAAAGTTATTCTGTACCTTGGTCCTTGTTACAATTACAGGATTCTATGGTCTTACCCATTAATCCATGGTAGTAGCAGATATCTGACAGCTCTTTGTATATGAAAGGCTATCAGCAAGTAGACCCTTTAACCCAAATATTGGTCTCTAGGTAGACACCCTTCCCCACATCCATCAAAACATAAATCCTAGAAAAGCCTTTTCGGCTATAATCTTCCATCCACTCATCAAAAAATAGAGAACCAGCAATTGAAACAATTTTAAAGATCTCCCCTTTGTCCCATAATTCCATTGGAAGATCTGGCAATAAAATCCAAATCCGAGCCTGAGTGATTTTACCGAGGCTTGGATTGAAGTTTAGTCGTCAGCTCTCCAAAGCTAGTAGCTGGCCTGCTAGAGTCCATAGACCTTTGGCCAAGATACAAGCATGGACATCCTCAGAAGGAAGATCAAAGAGGAGTGATGTGGCGAGACCGCTGACGTGGATAGCTGACAGGCGCCACGTTAAGGGAGTCCGCCACGGTGGATGCCAAGGCGACGCCCTGGCCCGGATCACTTTGCCGAGATGAGTTGAGCTCCTACAAGGTCACGAGCCGAGCTCCGTCCTCTGCCAGGTCGCGCCTGTGAGCTCAGGATGCCTAGGACGGAGCCATCCTCCGCCCTCCAGAGCGAGACCCTCGGAGGCTAGAGCCTTGCGGTCGAGGTCGAGTTCAGCGCTCACCCGTCGATGTGGAGCCTATCCGAGCGCGCGCCCTCTGGACCAGATCCATCCTCCGCCCTCCAGAGCGAGACCCTCGGAGGCTAGTGCCCTGAGATCGAGGTCGAGCTCAGCGCTCACCCGCCGATGTGGAGCCTCTCCGAGCGCGTGCCCTCTGGACCGGGTCCGTCCTTCGCTCTCCATAGCGAGACCCTCGGAGGCTAGTGCCCTGCGGTCGAGGTTGAGCTCAGCGCTCACCCGCCGATGTGGAGCCTCTCCGAGCGCGCGCCCTCTAGACCGGGTCCGTCCTCCACCCTCCAGAGCGAGACCCTCAGAGGCTAGTGCCATGTGGTCGAAGTCGAGCTCGGCGCTCACCCGCCGATGTGGAGCCTCTCCGAGCGCGCGCCCTCTAGACCGGGCCCGCACTCTCCCCTCTTCCACCAAGGTGACCGCACGAGCTCGGAGCGCTCAGACCGGAGCAAGCCCTGCCATCCCAGGACACCGGCGAGCCGCCCAAGGACCACGGAACAGTGCCTCCCCATTCCGCCATAACTACCTGTCCGACCGTACTTCCAGGGAATGGGCCAGCCAGAGAGCACGCACCCCTAGGACGGCGACCCCCGGATCAAGGCTCTGCCAGGCTTTCCGGAATAAAGCGACCGGAGAGGATGTCAGAAGGAACGGAAGCTTCCCCTACTACCTATCAGGAAAGGCATCCCGTCCATGGCACGGAATCCTGCCGTACGCGCCTGCCAACCCAGCGAGGATCCCGAGGCAAACTCCAAACGGTCAATTTTCAACTACAAAGAACAACTAGCACCTTCGAAAGGGGAGGGTAACACACACCAGTAACGACACAATAACCACGATCCACCACCTACACAAGCGCAAGCTCGACAAAGAGGGCAAAGCGCCACCACCAACACCATAGCAAAGAAAAAACGAGGGAAACAAGGAAAAGCGGAGGAGCAGGGAACCCCTCTGTCCCCGCCATCAATCTCCCCCTGCTACGTTTTCGCCTACACACATCTTTCACTCCTCCAAGTATGGAGTCCATCAAGAGGGGCCCGACCAGGAGGATCTGTTCCCTTAGATCATCACTAACTTGATCGTCGGAGTGCCCCCGCCGGAAATCCTGGCCCGGGTTACTAACCCCTGTTTCGCAGGTCCAGGAGCAGAGGACCGGCAGGCAGCGAGAGGAGTGCACTCCCGCGCCAGTAGCAGCTACACGCCATAACGGTCTTGGCAGCAACAGATTGGCACACCGGGTAGGGGGGGAAACCCTCCATCTCTTCACAGACGAGCTAGGCGGAAGGATGGTGACGACGAGGGCAAGGGAAGCCTCCATCAGTCGTGTGCGGGACTCCCCCTCTCGGGGGAACCCACACCGCCAAGAGGTGGAGCCACCCGCTCCAGTCCAACCACCTCCACCAGAAGCCTAGCTGGCTGCACTTGCCCAGTAGATGCAAGTCCTTGCCACGGCAATGCGCCAGCTTCAGCACCAGTACTGGTCTGTGGCTACCCACCAACAGCCAGGGATCCCAGTGGCCCATGCCGTGACTCCCCGCGATAGCCTGCGCTCCTTCCAAGGAAGGCCATCATAGCCGCGGGCCACCACTGACAACTCGGGCAGCCATTAAGCTCCGGTGAAAAGACAACGAGCTGCTTTGCTGACAGAGAGAGTCGCTCACCAAACCTCGGGCGGGAGGTGCCCAGACCCCATCGAGGCAAGAAAAGCAAGACCCCCCGCCACGGGTGCCATGCACCCATGTCACCTTCTCCGTCTCCTTCAGCGCAGGGGTCCACTGATGAAGCCGTCAGGCACAAGGCGGAAAGGCGCCTGGAGGAACATGAGCGCAAGCTGGCGAAGTTTGCCCGCCGGTTTGCCAATATGCCGGGCTCTGCCAATGAGCTAGCGGGCTACGATGCCCGTCCCCCATTCTTCCAAGAAATTCAAGCAGAGCCAATCCCGCACCAGTTCTGGATGTCGCAGGTGGATCCTTACGATGGGACCACCGACCCCCTGGACCACCTGGAAAACTACCGGACTCTCATGAGGGTCCAGGGGGCTACCGACGCTCTTCTCTGCGTCACTTTTCCTGCTACTCTCCGGAAGGTAGCTCGGGTGTGGTTCATCCGTTTGGAGTCGGAGAGCATCAGCTCCTTCGCCCAGCTAGGGCAGAAGTTCGTGGCTCACTTCGATGCTTGCAGGAAGTTGCCACGAGAGGCGGACAGCCTCTTCTCCATCCGGCAGCAGGATCACGAGACCCTGCGGGACTATGTGGCCTGTTTCAGGGTCGTCGCGTTGGAGATCTACAATCTTGAAGAGCTAGTCACCGTGTTGGCACTGAAGAGAGGGCTCAGGACCTCCCACCTGACCTACTCGCTGGATAAGAAGCCCTCTAATACCTACTCCAAGCCCAAAAGTACATCCGCGCCGAGGAGACGGACCGTATGAGGCGGGAGCTCGATGGAGGACCCCTGAAGAAGTCGGTCCCTGCTAAAGTGTCCGGGACCTGGAAGCCAGCACCCCAGGCTCAGAGCTCTCGGAGGGACCGGCCAAGACTGAGAGGGACCCCTATCCCTGAGGAGAGCTACACCCCTCTCCTCGCCCCAAGGATAAAGATCCTTATGGAGATTGAGGGCGAGGACTACTTGAGGTGCCCGCCTCCATTGAGAACCACTGCCGACCATGACAAGATGAAGTACTGTCGCTTCCACCACGACCACGGCCACGACACCGAGGAATGCCGCAATCTCAAGTGGAAGATTGAGGAACTCATCAAGAGAGGCTACCTCAAGAGGTTCGTGGGGGGCAAACCTTAAGTGGAGTCCCAGGCGCTCGTCGCTCTCCGGCCAGCTCCAGCCATCGACAACCGCCCCACTGAGAAGCCGGTGGGCATGATCTTCTGGGGAGGGGCACGCGTGTCCAAGAAGGCCCGGGGGGCAGGGGACTCTGAGAATGTACTCCCATTTATGAGGGAAGGGGAGGACGAGGAGAAAAATATAAATAATGATACCGTGGTGTCGAAATGACGATCGCAAAGCACCCTGTAAAGCGCATCATGGTTGATAGTGGAAGCTCCACAGACGTGCTTTTTTATGATGCCTTCTCCAGAATGAATCTCTCCCCCGATCAACTTAGGCCCGTGCACACACCCCTTGTCGGTTTCACGGGCGATTCTGTGAGCGTAGAAGAAGAAATCACTCTCCCGGTCACTGCCAGAACCCCACCTCGACAAAGCACCGTCATGATGACTTTCATGGTTGTAAGGCTTCCCTCCGCCTACAACGTGATATTGGATCGACCCGGGCTCAACTTGCTTGACTCCGTTGTCTCCACCAAGAGGCTACTTGTACAATTCCCAACTCCCTACGATGTTGGGGAGATAAGAGGAGCGTCCCAGCCGGTGCAGCATTGTTTCCAAACTCTTCCTGGGGCCAAGCTCCCTCAGGACGACTCCAGCACGGATGACATCGACCAAAGGGCCCAAGACCCTAGAGGAGGCCCAGTCGAGCATCTACTTTCTTATCCGCTTGGAGATGATCCTGCGAAGATGGTGCAGATCGGAGCCCAGCTACCCGAGGAGGAGAGGGCCCAATTGCTGGGATTCCTGCGGGCGAATGCGGATGTGTTCGCCTGGACGACGGCGGACATGCCAGGTATTTTCCCTGACATCATTACTCATAAATTGAGTGTCGATCCAAAGCATAAGCCAGTTCGGCAGATGAAGAAAAGTTTCACCCCGGAGAGCCACGCAGCCATCAAAGAAGAGGTAGATAAACTCCTGGCTGCCGGTTTTGTTCGAGAGGTCCAGTACCCGAGCTGGCTAGCGAATGTAGTGATGGTCAAGAAGAAAAATGGCAAATGGAGGATCTGTGTGGACTACACCGACCTCAATAAAGCTTGCCCGAAGGACAGCTTTCCTCTCCCGAAGATCGACCAGCTGGTGGATGCCACCTCAGGCCACCGGCTGCTCTCCTTCATGGATGCATTCTCCGGGTACAATCAAATCCGCATGCACTCAGAGGACGAGGAGCACACTGCCTTCGTCACCGACCAGGGAACATACTATTACAGGATGATGCCTTTTGGCCTGAAGAATGCAGGGGCCACCTATCAGCGCCTGGTCAGTAAGGTCTTCAAGGACCAACTTGGCCGCAACATGCAAGTGTATGTGGACGACATGCTCATCATGAGCAGGCTGGGCTCGAGCCATGTAGCTGACCTCGTCGAGTCCTTCCATAACCTGCGGCGACATCAGATGAAGCTGAACCTGGCGAAGTGCACCTTCGGGGTGGCGGCAGGAAAATTCCTCGGCTTCATGGTCACCCTGAGAGGCATTGAAGCAAACCCGGAGAAGGTGCAGGCCATCATCGACATGGAACACCTGACCTCCAAGAAGCAGGTCCAGTGCCTGACGGGACGTGTCGCCGCCCTCAGTAGATTCATCTCGAGGTCGGCCGACCGTTGCCTGCCATTTTTTAAGATGCTGTGCAAGATGCACGACTTCACCTGGACCGAGGAGTGCAGGACAGCCTTCGAGGAGCTGAAGAACTTCCTCGCCTCCCCTCCGCTGCTCTCCAGGCCAGAGGAGGGAGAGGAGCTCTTGCTATACCTGATGGTGACATCGAGAGCGGTCAGCTCAGTTCTCATCTGTGCAGATAAGGACAAGTCTCAGAAGCCGGTGTACTACACCAGCAAAATCCTCCACGACGCGAAGACCAGGTACACTCGCTCCGAAAAACTCATTTTTGCATTAATAATGTCTGCTAAGCGCCTCAGGCCCTATTTCCAAGCACACCCAATAGTGGTCGTGACGGACCAGCCGCTGAGGACTATCCTTACTCGACCCGAGACATCCGGGAGGTTGGCTAAGTGGTCCCTGCTGCTCAGCGAATTCGATATAGCGTACCGACCGATGTCGTCACAAAAGGCCCAGGTCCTAGCCGACTTCGTGGTTGAGTGCACCGGGTTCGCCGAGGAGCCAGAGCAGACAGCAACGGAGCCCGGGCCAGGAGAAGAGCCCTGGATCCTCCACGTAGATGGAGCATCCAATTCCGGCGGGAGCGGAGCAGGCCTCATCCTGACCAATTATGATGGGGTTGTGGCAGAATGCGCCCTCCGCTTCAAATTCGCCGTGACCAATAACCAGGCGGAGTATGGGACACTCCTCGCGGGCCTGAGAGTCTCCCGCGAGCTGGGTGTGCAGGACTTGAAAGTCTTCACCGACTCCCAACTGGTCGCCGGACAAGTTTCTAGGGAATATGAAGCAAGGGACGTCCAGATGATGAAGTATCTGGAGCAAGTCTGTGCAAGCACGGCAGGACTCCGACACTTCAGCATCTTCCACATCCCTCGAGGAGAGAATGCACGCACGGATGCACTGTCCAAACTCGCGACTCTACCGGACTCGTCGTTGGGATGCGCCTACATCGAGCACCTTGAAAGTCCCAGCTACGAGAACCCGACGGAGGTACATCAAGTCGCTCCCGAGCCGAGCTGGATAGATAAGTATATCCAGTACATCACTGATGGCACCCTGCCAGAAGACCGCACAGAAGCCGCCCTCGTCAGGAAGAAAGCCTCTCGGTTCGCCCTGATGGAGGGCCAACTCTACCGTCAATCTTACTCCTACCCACTCATGAGATGCCTCAGACCCGTCGAAGCAACCTTTGTGCTCCAAGAGATACATGAAGGCCTCTACGGGAACCACGTGGGAGGGAGAACACTGGCTTACAAAGCTCTCCACCAGAGGTACTTCTAGGAGACCATGAGGGAGGATGCCGCCGACTTCGTCAAGAGGTGTGACAAATGCCAGCGCCACGCCAACATCCAGCATCAGCCGACGGCACCGATCTCCCAGCTCTCAGTCCCTTGGCCCTTTGCTTAGTGGGGAATGGACATCTTAGGACCGTTCCCCCAGCATCCGGGCAGCGAAAGTTCCTGCTAGTGGTGATCGACTACTTCACCAAGTAGGTCAAGGCGGAGCAGCTGGCTCGGATCGCGGAAGCCAATGTCCGTCAGTTCTTTTGGAAGTCAATCATTTGCCGCTTCAGGCTCTCCCGTTGCATCATCACCGATAATGGGGGACAGTTCGACAACCGCAAGTTCGAAGGATTCTGTGTAGCCCACGGCATCCAATATCGGTTCACCTTGGTAGCTCACCCCCAAACGAATGGGGAAGCCGAGGTGACCAATCGGACCATCCTCTAAGGACTCCGGACCAGACTGGACCAAGCTAAGGGCATGTGGACAGAAGAACTCCCGAGCATCCTGTGGGCCTACCACACAACGCCTAGGATGGAAACCAATGAAACACTCTTCAGCCTCGTCTTCGGTGCCGAAGCGATCGTCCCCGTCGAGCTCGGCGTGCCCACGTTGCGAGTGCAGCAGTATGATGAAGCGCGGAACTCGACGCACCTCCTGCTCAACCTGGACCTTCTTGAAGAAGCAAGGGACAAAGCCCGCCTACGGATGGTGGCCTACCGACAAAGAGTGGCCCGATACTACAATGCCCGCGTCCGGACAAAAGCTTTCAAGCACGGAGACCTAGCGCTACGGCGGACGGAAGCGTCCCAACTTAGGGAGTACGGCAAGATCTCCCTGAACTGGGAGGGCCCTTACAAAGTAGCTGAAGCCCTCTCGTAAGGAGCCTATACCTCGAGGATCTCGACGGTGTCAGGTTTCTAGAACATGGAATGCCTGCAACTTGCGGAAATACTATCAATAATGTAAGGTTTCCTAACGATGATAATAACAATGGTTTTTCCTTGCGCGAGTGTCTATCTGTCTTGCAGGAGAATGCCAACGGCATCCCCGAGCTCAGCTCCAGGATGCCAAAAGATTATCGAGCCATGCAGCTCTTCACCTCGGGTGTCCTCGAGCCCAGCTCCAGGATGCCAAAAGACTATCGAGCCATGCAGCTCTTCACCTCGGGTGTCCCCGAGCCCAGCTCCAGGACGTCAAAGAATCATCGAGCCACGTAGCTCCCAACTCCAAGTATCCCCGAGCCCAACTCCAGGACGTCAAAGAATCACCGAGCCACGTAGCTCCCAACTCAAGACCGGAGCTCGGACCTCCGGCCAAGAGAACCTCGAGCCAAGCTGCTCTCTATCTCAAACATCTCCAAGCTCAGCTCCAAGACACCAAGAGATCATGGGGCCACGTAGCTCCCATCAATGCCTCGAGCCCAGCTCCAAGGCGCCAAAGACCTGAGCCAAGATCTCAGGTAACCCCTGGCCCGAGCCTAGCTCCACATCCAGGAAGGCCTCGAGCCTAGCTCCAAGGTAATCAAGACCGGTAACCCCCTTCTCTGATCTTCCCACTCGAAAAGAAGATGAGAGGGGAAGGAAAGAAATAGAACAAAGGGGAGAGCCCGACAGCCCCCTTCTCTGATCTCCCCACTCGAAAAGAAGACGAGAGGGGAAGGAAAGAAAGAGAATAAGGTCGGGGTATAGCCAGCATCCTCTCCTCTGATCTCCCCACTCCAAAAAAAAAAAAAAGAAAGAAAGAAGAAAAGAGAGAGAAAAGAAAGGAGAGTAGGGAAGGAAAGAAAGAGAGCAGAAGAGGAAACTATAGCAACAAGACTACCACTTTCCACACTCAAGACCGGAGCTCAGACCTCCGACCAAGAGATCTTCGAGCCACGCAGCTCTCAATCATCCACATCCTCGAGCCCAGCTTCAGGATGCCAGCTCAAGATCGAAGCTTAGACCTCCGGCTAAGAGACCTTCGAGCCACACAGCTCTCAATCATCCACGTCCTCGAGCCCAGCTCCAGGATGCCAGCTCAAGACTGGAGTTCAAACCTCCGACCAAGAGACCTTCGAGCCACGCAGCTCTCAATCATCCATGTCCTCGAGCCCGGCTTCAGGATACCAGCTCAAGACTGGAGCTCAAACCTCCGGCCAAGAGACCTTCGAGCCACGCAGCTCTCAACCATCCACGTTCTCGAGCCCAGCTCCTCTCAATCATCCATGTCCTCGAGCCCAGCTCCAAGACGCCAGCTAAAGACCGGAGCTCAGACCTCCAGCCAAGAGACCTTCGAGCCACGCAGCTCTCAACCATCCACGTCCTCGAGCCTAGCTCCAAGACACCAGCTTAAGACCGGAGCTCAGACCTCCGGCCAAGATACCTCCAAGCTCAGTAGCTCTCCAGTGCCATAAACTTGCGCCCAACTTGTTGATGTCGAAGTCTAATAACTCGACCCCATGCAAGGTAAGGTGCCCTCTCTGATCTCCCTATACATTAAAAAGAAAGACAAGAGAAAAAGGGGAGTGGAAGAGAGGAGGTGCTAGACAAGAAGAATGACTGCAGGAAAGATTGCACTTCATTGATTAAGTGTTAATTAAAAGTATCCTACGGGCCCCCGACATGCCGAGTGGCCCTGCTAAATACAGAGAAAGAACAAAGCATAAAAGGAAGCAAAAAATGACTATCTACTAGCTGGATCGCCGAGCTGGGAGTCTCCATCAGCAGGGGCTTCTGACCGCACGACTTCAGGCTCAACTGGCGCGGCCTCCTCAACACCCGCCCCCTGGTCTGAAGTACCAGGATAGTCAAGGTGACTGTGGCCTTCGACCGAGATGAACTCCTCGACCAGGCGGCGCAGGTACATGAAGCCTTTGAAGAAGGAGTCCGACGCCGTCTGTTGGATCTCGACGAGGAACTCCTCCGAGGCCCTGTACCTTTCCATCGCCTCCCCAGCTTCCTTCTTTTTCGCAGTCACCTCGTGCCTGGCATCCATGACCGACTTGGCCGTCTCGTCTGCTGCCCTCTAAGCCACGGCGGACTTCTCCTCTTCTACCGTCAGTCGAGCTTGAAGGGACTGGGCGGTCCTCTTCTGTCGGGCTACCTCGGTGATGACCACACCCAACCTCTGCTCGAAGTCGGCAAGCTCCTCACTCTTCTTCCTCGACTCCCACTGCTCGCGGTCGAGGTTCTCCTGGAGCTCCTTCGCTCGCCCCTCAGAGTCGGCGAGCTGCTTCTCGAGGTTCTTGACCCGTTGGCCAAGCACCCTTTCGGAGTCAGCCCTCCTCTCCAGGTCGGCCTTCAGTGACTCAATCTCAGTCGCCTGTCGCTGCTCGGCTTGCTCCCAGTTTCGGAAGCAGCTCCTGATGAATAGGGCCTCGACGCCCATCTGCACCACGTGGGAAGTCAAAAAAAAAAAAAAGAGAAGAAGAAGAGGAAAAAAAAAGAGAGAGAGGGGATGAGGTTACTTACTGTGTAGTGATGGGGGAAGATGCTGTCGATCACGGCTCCAACCGGCAGCCCATCCATCTCCTCCCGGTCGCATGGTTGGATGGAGAAGTCCATCATGCGATAAGCCAGGGCACGGTTGTCGGCCAAGGAGCTCTCCTATCCTAGCTTGAACGGAAGGCGGCGCCTCGCCTCGTCTCTCCTGCTCTCCCGAGGGGCAAGTGCACCCGCCCCTCCGGTGGTAGGACCCCCAAGAATCGGTCGAGGATCCGATACTATCATGGTCGGAACCCCCGTCGCCGGAGGATCTGCAGGGCGGGCCTCTCCTCCCTCAGCTTCGACCATCTTCGGACCCGGAGGACAGAGCGGAGCAGCGGCAGCAACGGCATCAGCCTAAACGGCCGCAACAGGCTCCAGGACAGGGAGTTCGGCATCAGCCTGGACAGCCACCACAGACTCCAGAGTAGGGAGTTCTACCTGTGGCCTCACCCGTCGCGCGGGGGCTCCCACAGCCTCCTCTCCGTTCGGGGTGACCGGCACGGCAAGAGCAGATGTCGGCACTCCCTCAACTCGAGCCCGCCTCGAAGGAGGCTCGGCAACCACTCCGGTGGACGGTCTCTTCTTGGAGACCGACAATGGCTCGCCCACTGGAAGGATCAACCCTGCACACAGGAGCTTAGAAGGTCAGCTTAAAATGGAGAAAAGAGAAAATGCATATGGAAGAAGGAGCTGAACCTACCTGGCCCCGCCGATGAGTTGACCCCGGCATCGAGAAGGTTCTGCTTCGATAGCAGGACCTCCAATGAGGGGATCTAAGTGGTGCGAAGCTGATCGTAATCATCCTGATCAGTTGCCTCGATCGCGGAGATTCGATTGGGGGATCGGTCTGGCTCGCTCCAGGCCCAGTCGACCCCCTCGACGTCTGCAAAGAAGAACTTGCTCTTCCATCCCTTGATGGAAGAGGGAAGCTCGAACTTGATACCCTTCGGGCGAGAAGACAGAGACCACCACCCGTCCTCGGTCGGATGGCGTTTCAGGATAAAGAATGCCCTGAACAAGGAGAACCGGGCAACGAACTCGTGAACATGACAGAGTATGATAAAGGAGAAGATCACCCTGATGGCGTTCGGCACCAACTGGGTGGGGACCAGATGATAATTATTCAGGACGGATAAGAAGAAATGATGGAAGGGGAATCGAAGACCCCCAGAGAAGGTCCCCTCGTAAAAGGCAAAACGCCCCAGGCCATTGGAAGTGACCCGCTCCCCGGGACGGGGAACCATGAGTCGAACAGAAGACGGGATCCCATAGGCATCCTGGATGGCCTCCATCTCCGTGGCGGAAATCATCGAAGCGACCCCGCCCGAACCTGTTGACCGGACAAGCTCGGGGGCTGGTTCAAGCAGAAGAGGAGAACAAGTAGGAAGGGAAGGAACATCCTCTAGCTCCCTAATGGACACAGGGGGGCCAGGAAGGGACGGTCTCATGCTAATCCTAAACTGCTCTCCCTCCGACTCCTCGTCAGAGGAGGAGAGCACCACCCTTCGGGCGAAAGACTCGGGACGAGACATGCTGGAATGAGAAGGAAGGAGCCTACCCCAGAATGAGAGAAAGGAGAAGAACGAAGCCAGTCTGGACCCCTAGAGAAGAGAAGAATGGATGCAGACCGCGGAGAAGGAAGGTCTAGACACTGTGACAAGCGCGAAAGATTTAAAAGAAAGGGAACTTTGAGTAAGAAAATTTTTCTTTTCACTTCGAAAAGGCCCATCAAATCCGCACTGTTGTGACCCCCTCGCCAAAGGATCTGCGCCACGTGCTGCCCATCGACGAAAAAGGAGTCCCAGCCACTCAGAATTCTATGCCAGCATTAACTGCTCCTCGGACGTGGCCACGTGGCACCCCCGTACTGGCCCACGGGGCCACCCCTCGAACTGCCAGTGGCCGCGCCCATCATTGCACCGAATTTTTGCCCCTCCATGTCAACACTGCAGTTACTCCCTTCGTCCCGAGCACCGCGCACTAACGAGCCTCGGGAGTGGGGGGCAAATGATGTGGCGAGATTGCTGACGTGGATAGCTGACAAGCGCCATGTTAAGGGAGGCCGCCACGGCGGATGCCAAGGCGACGCCCCGGCCCGGATCACTTTGCCGAGCTGAGTTGAGCTCATACAAGGCCACGAGCTGAGCTCCGTCCTCCGCCAGGTCGCGCCCGCAAGCTCGGGATGCCTAGGCCGGAGCCATCCTCCGCCCTCCAAAGCGAGACCCTTGGAGGCTAATGCCCCGCGGTCGAGGTCGAGTTCAAGGCTCACCCGCCGATGTGGAGCCTCTCCGAGCGCGTGCCCTCTTTACCGGGTCCGTCCTCCGCCCTCCAGAATGAGACCCTCGGAGGCTAGTGCCCTGCGGTCGAGGTCGAGCTCAGCGCTTACCCGCCGATGTGGAGCCTCTCCGAGCGCGCGCCCTCTAGACCGGGTACGTCCTTCGCCCTCCAGAGCGAGACCCTCGGAGGCTAGTGCCCTGCGATCGAGGTCGAGCTCAGCGCTTACCCGCCGATGTGGAGCCTCTCTGAGCGCGCGCCCTCCGGACCGGGTCCGTCCTCCGCCCTCCAGAGCGAGACCCTCGGAGGCTAGTGCCCTGCGGTCGAGATCGAGCTCAGCGCTCACCCGTCGATGTGGAGTCTCTCCGAGCGCGCGCCCTCTAGACCGGGCCTGCACTCTCCCCTCCTCCACCAAGGTGATTGCACGAGTTCGGAGCGCTCAGACCGGAGCAAGCCCTGCCATCCCAGGACACCGGCGAGCCACCCGAGGACCACAGAACGACGCCCCCCTATGCCGCCATAACTACCTGTCTGGCCGTATTTCCAGGGGATGGGCTAGCCAGAGAGCATGCACCCCTAGGGCGGCGACCCCCAGATCGAGGCTCTACCAGGCTTCCCAGAATGGAGTGACCGGAGAGGATGTTAGAAGGAACGGAAGCTTTCCCTACCACTTGTCAGGAAAGGTGTCCCGTCCACGGCACGGAATCCTGCCGCACGCGCCTACCAACCCAGCGAGGATCCCAGGGCAAACTCCAAACGGTCAATTTTCAACTACAAAGAATAATCGGCACCCCTGAAAGGGGAGGGTAACACACACCAGTAACGACACAGTAACCACGATCCACCACCAACAGAAGCGCAAGCTCGACAAAGAGGGCAAAGTGCCACCACCAACACCACAGCAAAGGAAAAACGATGGAAACAAGGAGAAGCGGAGGAACAGGAAACCCCTCTGTCCCCTCCATCAATCTCCCCCTGCTACGTTTTCGCCTACACACATCTTTCACTCCTCCTAGTACGGAGTCCATCAAGAGGGGCCCGACCAGGAGGATCTGTTCCTCTGGATCGTCACTGACTTGATTGTCGGAGTGCCCCCGTCGAAAACCCCGGCCCGAGTTACTAATCCCTGTTTCGCGGGTCCGAAAGCAAAGGACTGGCAGGCAGCGAGAGGAGCGCACTCCGGCGCCGACAGCATCTACGGGCCACGACGGTCTTGGCGGCAACAAGGAGAATCCCCTTGGAGAGGGTAGAGACTTGGAAGTTACCTTGAGTGTTCCATCTCATCCTTACCTCGTTCTGGATAAATTCCAAAAGAAATCCCTTCTCCAAAAACTTGCCGATTAACGTCGCTTTCTACCAATTGCATGCTTGATCTATGTCTTCATCAGCAAAACCCACAACATGCAAAAACCTCTCTTGAAACTTCAGCACCTCCACTGCAGAAGCTTAGGAGGTCTTCCATTATAACTATCAGATTCCTTGAATAGCCTAAGCCCAGGTTGTACCAGTTTTCGCAGCACGATGATCATTTCTTTGTCTGGGATTGTGTGAAGGAGACCCATTTCCCTTTTTTTTGAGAGGGATCTGGGTTCTCCCTACTCGCAGGCGATGAAGCCATCACCTTCCCGTCCCCCTCTCGAAATCACCTTTCTTGAACTTTCTAGATAAAACCCTAGCCTTTCCTCTCTCTTTCTTGCTCTTGCTGCCCTCTTTCTTGCTCTTGCCATAGGGGATGAAGCCCTCATCTTCCCATCCTCCTCCATCTCGAAATCATCTTTCTTGGATTTCGCAGATGAAACCATAGCCTTTCCTCTCTCTTTCTTGCTCAACTCGCTCAACCTGAGATAAAGTTTAAGTTTTGTTATTAGTTAAATGGTGAATAATAGGATATCATTAATTAAACTAGCCAAACAATAAGAAGAAAAAAATGGTGGATAAAAATAGGTCAAAGGATGGAAAACCATTTAACTTTAGTGATTTTATTTTATTGAAGAGAGCAAAATAAAATTAACCATTCAGCTCTTTTCTCTTTTATTTCCTTAACTTTTCCACCTTTTTACAAATTTATCTCTAATCGAAGAACATGAACCAAACAACAAACAATTAATCACTGATTAATTGATGAAAATTGATCAATTTCTTCAACCCCGCCTAGCTAGTTTATACCATTTTTCTAACTATGTAACTAAGTCGGTGGACTACACTAACGAAACCTAAAAGTACTAGCTAAGAGTGTCGGTGACAAAACAACAAATTAATATTTACCAAAAATAAAACAAGAAATTAGGAATATTGGAAGCCTATTGGCTTTCAAAATTGTGAGGCCATCTTTAATCCCTGAGCTGATTTAGGCTTGAGCCACATGGTTGTTTCTCATGGTGTCTTGGAGGTTTTTATTTGCTAGTGGACTCCATGCACTTTGGGCAATGCAATAATAAGAAAGGTTATTTCACTTCACCAAGGCAAGGTGGTGCCCCAACTCATGACACATGGCATGAATCATGATTATTTATTACCTTGGGGTTGGTTGCTAACATTTTAACTTTTTTCCTAATTATATGCTCGATTCAGTGGGCTGCACAAAAAAAAAAAAAAAATCTTGTAGGTCACCCATTGTTTTATGACAAGCAGAACCAATCGACAATTATCACAATCTACATACGCTTTGTTACGTGTCTCTTAAGATTTATTATCCTAATATTGGCATGGGATCCACTTGAAAGCAAGCCTTGAGTTGGCCAATGAGTAGCAAATCAAGACCATGGTAGCTGTTTTGGCTTGGAATTGCTTTGGTTTATATTAATGGAGCTGCATTTTTGGTTAAAAAAAAAAAAATGGTGTTGATGCCTTGACACGTGGCTTGTGGTACTAATATTACCTATTTCCTGTTCATGACTCTTAAACTTTATTCTTAAATTGAGGTATCATCCTGCGAGCAAAACAACAAAGGTGGCATGGAATCTGCATTAAAATTGAGAAATGAATATTGCTTCGTTCATCGATCATGCAAACAACCATAAAATTGATGTGAAATGGTGGGCAAAGCAACAAAGGAGGCATGGAATCTGCCCTCTTTTTCTTACCTAATTCCGTAGGAGACTTTCTTTTAGAGAGAAATTTGATTTCTATGGATCTCATGATGGTGAGCAATGTGGAGGAAGTGCCTTTTGCTTTCCTCCTGGTTCTTGAATCCGGGGATGTTGACTTTTCAATTCCTTGTGTGGTAAGCATTCGAAGGATATTCCACCCATATAAATCTAGCTCTAGTGTTTGTCATGCGAATATCCAACAGCTTATGGTGGAATCCATTACCCATAGAACTTGTCGACGCATGACAAAAGACACCGTGCCAAAAAATTCGCTAAAAAGTTTTCCCCTATCTAATCTAGTTAGAGTGGTGGTTAAGTATACCCTTTCATCTTTACATTAATAATTCATCAAATCATAATTTTGAGCTTGGACTTTCAAGATTTAATTTGATTTTAGTAATTTACATGATCATATTAGAGCTTGCAGCGTTTATGTTGAATGGAAAAGTACCTTAAAATTGCTGTTACTCATCTCAATTTACTGATCCAAACATTTATGATCAAAGATCAGGCTTGCAAGCTAAAAGAATTTGAAGGTAATCTCCTATTTCCCTGGATCGATCTTGAAGTGCTTTGATTGGATTTGTTCGACGGTGGAATGTTTACAGTTAATTGAACATGGGTGGAATGCATGAAGGCGGACATTGAGGCGGGGAGTTGATGGTGTTGGGGAATGTGGATCCGTCAAAGCTCCGTGATCGGCTGGCCATCGAAACCCACGAGTAGGTCGACCTCCTCCATCCTACCGATACCCCTGAGAAGGGCGTCGAAGAGAAAGACAACTCTAAAAAGCCCACCCCTATCTCCTTCCCCTCCCCCAGTCTTGGCACTCGCACCCAACGACCGACGCCCCTGGTCGCTCCGTCGCCCCTGACCTTGGTGCCCTCACTCGATGCCTCCTATGGCACCTGATGGCCTCGATGGCCCAGGTACCTACTGCTCTCCTTCTCCTTGCCTGGTCTCGGTGCTTGCACCCGATGGCCACACACCCCCGTGGCCCCGCCTCCCTCGGCCTCGATGCCCATACCCAATGCCCCTAGCACTCGACGCCTCCCGTGGCCCTAGCACCTACTCCTTTCCTTCCCCTTCCCCGACCTTGGCTCCCGCACTCGATAACCCTCCGGCTCTGCATGGCACCAACCTCCTTCCCCCGTCTCTCTCCCCTCCTAGGCCAGCCCAATCGGGCTTTGACTCAGGCTGGCCCAATTAGGCTCAGGCCTTATTTTTTCAAAAAAATTTTGGGCCTAAGCCCGGCCCGAAGTCCAAAATTTTTTTCGAGCTAAGCTAGGGTAGGGATATGGTTCGACCCAGCCCAGCCCAATTCCAGCCTACTAATAATCATATCCAAGAATCTTAATCTCTATTGGAGATAAATTTAACATTTTAGATACCAATTTGCATCCAGAGCTTTAACCAAGATGCTAAGGAACTCGTCCAATGTCTTCCTACATACAAAATTATTTTTTTACATATTCAATCTTAATATTAATAAATAATTTTTATGGTGTAATGATTATCGATCTATAACCCTCTACTTAGATTCATGAAGGTTCACCCACCGATTCCTTGATTCTACCTTTACAACCTCCCTAATCCTAAGGAGAGAGAAACCTTTAAAGGGAAAAGAACTTAGAAAGAGAAAGTAGAGAGAGAAAATATTCTAGAGAGAAAGTCAATAGATCACTAATCTTGGAGAAAGAAAGAGAGGAGGGAGGGAAGAGAGATTTTTTCCTTGTTTTCTTCCTTTTTTTTTTATTTTCTTCTTCTTCTCCTCTCTTCTTCCGCTCGGCCCGAACAGAGGACCTATGCTCCTCGTTTGTTGCCCCAAGATCCAGGAGTTCTTGCTCGAAGGAGAGTAGTTGGGGCTGCGGCCCATGACGATGCAGCCACGGGACCATGGTTCGGTAGTCGACAGTGATGGACGATGCCAGAAAACAAAAGAAAATTGCTGAAACAGGGGTTCTCCTTTTCATGAAATAATCCGGCGATTGCCGGCCGGAAACGAAGTACAAGGCCATGAGAAGAGGAGGAATAGGGAAAGGAAGGAGGGCCGAAGCTTACCTTAGCCTTCAATGATGCCAATCACTTCGATAACCATGAGCACGGTCGAAGCTTCCATGGAACATCATCGGCCTTGATCTCCGATGGGGAAAGCGAGGGGAAGGAGGAGGGTTCTTCAATGGTGGGGGTTTTGAAAGAGAGGGGGATCTCTACTTATGATCAGAAAGCCACGATCAGCGCAATTTAGACTCCCTCTCGAAGAACAAGACAACTTTTATCATGAGTCTTTTTCCTCTATTTTTTTTGTAGCTTTAAAACTCGTGCTGGGGCATTTTCGTTTTAGGTTGGGCTAGGTATTACAGATTTTCTCTTTGTATTTCAATCCTAAAATATTGCATGCCCATAGATATAGACTTTGGCCTAACCACCTAAAATTATTGTGTTCTCTATATTTATGTATGTCTATTTGTTTGATTTATTCATCTAAAAATTACAACAGTGCGGACCTGAAATGTTGAACAAAGTAGCTGGGGATTCAATTTTCCTCCACAAGCATTGGTGATCTGTTTCAATCTTGGTAGAGGACATGAATGTCTCCAACTTTGAAATAACTGAAGGGCAAATTGCAAAATAGAGAACATGCATGCATTCCTTTCCTTCCATAGCTCCCAGCATATCGTTGTCATTTAGGGATCTCCTCCCCTCCTAGCTAACTTTTAGGCTTTGTTTGGATATCCCTCGTTAAGGGAAGGGAAGGGAAGGAAAATATTATCTTTCTTCGGATAGTCCTCAAAAGGAAAAGGAAAGAAAAAAAAAAAAGGTATTTTAAATTAAAAAGACTATTATACCATTTTTACATGTTTTATAGAAGATCCAAAACCTTATGCATCAAAAATATATACCGTACTTCTGTCAGAAAAAGAAAAATATATTATATATGAGCATGCAGCAAAAATATACAACCAGGCATAAAAAATTCCGAGGTCATAACATCACTAAAAAATTTCAAATTACTGGAATTTACATCAGGAATATTAAGATAAATCACCCAACAAAGGGCTTCTCCTGAACTTGTAGTTGATAAAGGCCTCCAAATAAGATTCTTATTTGCAACAAACATGAAATTTATGATCACGGTTGATGAACTCATACCTTTGACAGCTTGATTAAATAAAGAATGATGGAAAATGTTTGTTTATGAAAGAAATAGCAACTGAAGTTTGAGATTGGAAATAGCTTGTAACCATCCATTTTCTCATTCATGGATAAACCAAATCGGATCCAGGAACCGGCCATGAAGATGAGGGATGGATATCGTCTCTGGTTTGTGTAGAAGGAAATAAAATGGTACTGGTGAGCAATGAAAGAACAACGTTGAGGAAAGGGAATATCATTTTGAAAGGGTATTTTTGTCCTTTGATCAATTTATATTTCTTTCCTTTGTAATTCCAACAAATCATGAAAATTAAAAATTTAGCTTAATGGGGAGGGGAGGGAAAGGGACATCATTTCCCTTCCCTTATTTTTTCTAAAAATTAATATCCAAACAAGAAAAAAAAAGTAACCCTTCCTTTCCTTTCCCTCTTGTTCTCTCTATCCAAAAAAAGCCTTAAATTTGATCTTTCTTCTCCCATTGGTCCAGAGATCAAGGAATGCACAAGGGCGCCCACCTAACTTCATCTGCAACTTGATTACAGCCTATAAACTTTGCACAATTGTGAGTCTAAAAAACAGTTGCATGACATGCAACTCAAGCTAATGTTCCAACTTTTCTTCGCAAGAATCTTGCTTGTGTCCAACTTTTTTTAGTAGCTAACCATAAAAGAACTTCACCTTCTCAGGTGCCGGCATTCTTCGCAAAATTTCAAGATATGATAATTTAGACCCCTTTAGTTCTTGTGAAACATCATCATCCATGGTCATAATTTCCAAGTTCTAAGGTGTGAATCCTATAATGCCAAAATGGCATTGATGATCGATCTCCTTCACGTATTCAATCTTGTCTTGGCTTCAACAGTTACTCTGGCCAGGACATGGAACGCAGACTCATCGTGGAGGATAACCAAATTTATCTCCCTTTATATATTTAAATATTTTACATTGTTTGGATCTGCATAAATGATACACAAGTCAACACCTCATCATATCCCTTTCATGTACCTATAATTAACAAATTAAGCTCTTTCAATCAAAAAAAAAAAAAAAGGAAAAAAAGTCACCATCTTTGATTCATCTTGTCACTAGTCCTTGGCCAAATCCATATGAATCCTAGCCACAAGTCATGTCGCTGGGTCCACCAACTTGCTCTTTTTGGTCCCATATTATGGCTCATATGTTTTTTTGATGGCTTATATGTTTTGTAATGTATTTGACAAAGCAAAATATGGTGCCAATACTCTAATTAGTTGCGATCATTTTATAAAAGCTAATGTTTGTTAGTTTGTTGATTCATTTATTTTGAAATCATGGTGATACATCATGGCAAGTTATGTTGAAGGGAAGTTTTCATGGACTTCTATGCACAAATCACTATCTTAATCTCACCCGGTCTAGAAACTAAGAGTGTTTGGTTGCAAAATAAATTTAGAAGGGATATTCCTTGTATTGTTGTAGGACCTATTCCATGGAATAAGACCTCTTTGGCATTTCACCGGATGGATAAGTGGAGGGGATAAGTACAAGAAAAAAAGGGGCATTTGGTATGCATTGAGCGTTTAGGGAGAGCTCAAAGGTCAATATGCCTGGCCTTCTTAATTTTTGGAGTGCATATAGAGTGGATAAAGGCAAAATAGTAATCGAAGAGAATAGATGTAAGCCTATAAGCCTATTCCATGATGCAAGTCAATTTCATTATTTTGATGGAAACTGCCCATTCATTGTGCAACCAAACACCCCTTAATTATTAAGTTGTTGAATATGCTTTGCCAGACATGAAGCTAATACTATGAATGCAGCAAATATGACAACCATGTTTTGTTAAATTCCATTAATAATCAAATCAGCATGTATGGTTTGACAAGCTATGGCAGGTAAAAGGAAAAAGAAAAGGAGAGGTTGTGACTAAGCTTTTTATAATGCCTAATATGTAGGTTGTGACTACTTCATATTGATAGGGATGGCTATGATTGAATTTCATACCATCCTATGGTAAACCACTTGGAAAAAACTAGTAGTTAAAAACATTCTTATGGGAGTTCATTTGCAGATAAAATCTTTGGCACAAGAATTTAAACATGGTATGCTATATACTTAAACAGGAATATAGAGGCCAAATTTTGATTGTCTGAGGCATTATATAATGAAAAAAAATTATCAATAACAAATGCATGCCAAGCAATCTTGCATAGTAATCTACCATCACAAATAATAAAAAGAATGTTGAAATTTTATGACATTAATTTCATAGGATTGAAACCTTAAGTTAAAATAAAATCTAATGATTCAAATTGGAGAGGTTTTTTTTTTTATATATATATTATATATCCTCCTTATATTATATTGCATGTGAACTGCACGATCATATCATTGATTTTAAGTCTACCAAGATCACATTGGATCACTAAGAGGCAATCATTTACAAAAAATGATCTTCCTAACATCCAAACCATGCTCTTCCTTAGAACCTCCGGGAACTTTCTCAATAGAATATTGGCAATATCACTTCAATGATTATCTAATAATTAGCTCTTTGTGAAGGGCTGCATTGGATGGTGTCCAAAAATTAAATAAATAAATGCAAACTGTGAGACCAGAAATTGCTTGAATTATATTTTGTTAAGCAGTCAAATAATTATGGCCAAATATATAATGGGATCGCATTCTCTCTCTCTCTCTCTCTCTCATTATATATATATATAAATACTATTAGCCATCTAAATGGTCAACGCTTGCTTGTAATATATATATATATATATATATATATATATATATATATATATATATATATATATATATATATATATATATATATATATATAAATCCAATCTATCAGATACACTCCAATCTATCGCATGTGCCGACCAAACCATCCATTAAATTTTATTGACCTTTCCAATGTCGAGGACTGGATTATATATATATATATACCTGGCCTAACAAGCATGGAACAAGCAACCATGATGCACTATTTATTGGCAGGCCACAGAGCGGAAGATTTTTAATTGACAACCAGGCCACCAACTTGTTGGGCCTAAGACAGTTGGCATAGGTTGGGGACAAAAGTGGACAAAAGTGCATTCAAATAGAAAAAGAATGAGCCCTGCGGGATGTTTTTTTTTTTTTTTTTTTTTTTTTTTTTTGATGGAACAAAAAAGGGAGGGAGGAGTTAGACCCCGGACGTGGCCACCCCCAGATGGTCCCCCAACCCCAGCCAGGGAATGTTCGATACATACTGGCGTCAGCCGAGCGAACAGGATTATTATATATATCTCTAACTTTTTCACTACCACCAGCCAACAGGAGCTCCAGGTTACTCCAGCATTATTTTATTAATTTTTTCTTTTTTGATTTTATTTTTGGATTATTTTTTTATTTTTTATTTTACCCCCAGACTTTCTCGTCGAAATATGTCTAAACCAAGACTCGAACCTTTGCCGGCTGGTTGTGAGATTTTCTCACAACCAGCTACACCACTCACCAGCGGTGGATGTAATTTCTTTAAGGTCACATCTAGCTCATGTCCAATACCCCATTCGCCAAATTCCAGAACATAATTAGCATGCGTTGCGGGATTGCTTGTCCTCTTCCCATCTTCCAACTTTCGAAGCCCACATCAATCATGCACACCGTGAAGCCCGGCTTGTAATTGGGCCACCTTAGACTAAAGTCGACGATCTTTACCGACTTTAGCTCGGAGCTCAGAAAAAAAAAAGAAAAAAAAGAAAAAAGAGAGAGAAACAGAAAATGAAGCCCCTGTTTATCCCACCTCTAAGCTCGTTGAAGAACTCGGACGAGTAGCCGTGGAGGGAAGGGAGTCGACCGGAGGATCGTCCAGAGTGGGCAGGACTCTTGGACGGTTGGATTAATCCATCAAGAAAGGAAGTTGTTCTTTCCAAACCCCTTCTTTAAATCTCGTTCCTTGTTGGCTCTAAATGGATCCGGATTGAGCTTTCACCGATGGTCGGCCACCTCCTTGACGTTGCCGGTGAGTTTCCTTCTCCTCTAGCTTCTAATAGCTCTAATTATGAGGTTATCGAGTAGGTTGGACCACGATACCGGTGGATGAACTGTAGCCGGTAGCATCCTGCCCGATCTCCTTTCCGTCCGGCCATGCTCCGTCAAGCACCGCCGGAGAAAAACTCCTTATCACCTACTTGTCGGAAGGGGGAGATCCATTAGGCCGAGCCAAAGAGGAGAAGAACCATGAAAAGAAGGGAAGAAAAAAAAAAAAGAAGGAAAGAAAAAGAAGGAAAAAAAAGAAAAGTAAAAAAAAAGAGTGGAGAGAGAAAGAGGAGAGAAAAAGGAGAGAGAAAGAGGAGAGAAAAAAAAGGAGAGAGAGAGAAAGAAGAGAGAAAAAATGAAAGAGGAAGAGGAGAGAAGAAAAAGAATAAAAAAAAAAAATAAATTTATAAAATTAGTTTGGGTATTAGATTGTTTTTATTGATTAACTTGATTCCCATCAATCGGACCTAAATAGATATCTAGATCGAGCCTAGCCCAGACTATATTGAAGAATCTTTTATCTTATTTTCTTTTCTTGGATTCAGGATTATATATTTACTTATTTTATCAGAGCCTTCATTACCTTTAGCAGTATGGGAGTACGAGGATCTAAGATTCGAGTTGCGTATTCATGATAGAATCAGTTTTAGGTAAGTTATCTTAATCTCCAATTTTATATGCTAAATATGTTATGATTGTTGTGGAATGTTAAATATGTATAGTATAGTTTGATCTGCATTGGATTGCATTCATTGTCATATGTGTTACAGCCGTGACAGTGACGTGGCCAGGCTCAGGTATCGCCGAATGAGAGCAAGCCATGTGTAAGTTCCCCGCCGGAGTCAGCGCCATGCCCACAAAGCTGGGATCGGCAAGACCGCACCACCCGACGACTGACTGAATCAAACCGCCCTCGCCGAGGTCAAGCTCGGCCCGGAATTCCTCTACCACCTCATTGGTGCCCGGGCCCGGAGGGGTCCGCCCGAGTGAGGTCGGCCGAGGTCGGGCGTCCCCCTGCCGCTTCGCCAGGTGTCCACCCAGGAGGGGTCCACCTGAGCCGAGGTCGGCTGATCCTTCGCCTTTCGCCAGGTGGCCACCCGGAGACGGGCCCACCTCGGCCGAAGCCAGGCAACCTCCTGCCACCTCGCCAGGTGTCCATCCAGGAGGGGTCCACCTAAGCCGAGGTCGACAGATCCTTCGCCCTTCGCCAGGTGGCTACCCGGAGACGGGTCCACCTCGACCGAAGCTAGGCGACCTCCTGCCACCTCGCCAGGTGTCCACCCAGGAGGGGTCCACCTAAGCCGAGGTCGGCAGATCCTTCGTCCTTCGCCAGGTGGCTACCCGGAGACGGGTCCACCTCGACCGAAGCCAGGCGACCCCCTGCCACCTCGCCAGGTGTCCACCCAGGAGGGGTCCACCTAAGCCGAGGTCGGCAGATCCTTCGCCCTTCGCCAGGTGGCTACCCGGAGACGGGTCCACCTCGACCGAAGCCAGGCGACCTCCTGCCACCTCGCCAGGTGTCCACCCAGGAGGGGTCCACCTAAGCCGAGGTCGGCAGATCCTTCGCCCCTCGCCAGTTGGCCCCCGGAGACGGGTCCAACTCAGCCGAGGTCAGACCGCTCGTACGGAGAGGCCCCCGGGGAAGGAGACAGGTCCCGAGGCCATCCCTCGGGCCGTACCGACCCCAGACGGCGTCCCGTACGGAGGGCGGCGGCACGCAGAACATCACTTGCATCGGCCCGACAGGTCCCGCAGCCGAGAGACCCGATCCTGACGGAACAGGCCCATAAACGGGTGGCGCCCACGCTTGGGGAAAGGAGCGCTCTCACGGAGCCCGAGGCCTGGCGCCGGCCGCTCTGCCAGCGCCGCCCTCCCTCTTTTTCTCTTCTGTCTTTGCCTTTTCCCTGCTGGGCCCGGCGGACGAGGTCGGAAAGCCGCCTGGCCTCCTTCACCGAAAAGGGAAAAGGAAGGAAAACAGGGGAGGGGGAGTTTCCGAGGAGGAAAAGGACAAGCGCACGACGGAGGGAGATAAAGAGGGAAGAATCTGGAGACCAGGAGGTAAGCCAATCAGCCTGGGGACAAGGAGGAAGCACCGGCACAAGGCCTTGCTCCGAGAGAAAAACCAGAGATCCCGAGAGGGGGACACTGGGCGCGAGCTCGGCAAGCAGGCCCAGCCGAGATTCCGGCCCCCAGGGCATTTCCTTCACCAACTAACTCTCTGAATCTGGGACCCTCTCGAGGGCCCGGGTGGGAGAGTCTGTTCCTTCTCGTCGTCTACTGACTTGACCGTCGGAGTTCCCTCGCCGGGATCCCCGGCCAGGGTCTTCTAACCCCTTTGTTGCAGGTTCTCCGCAGGGAAGGGAGGCTCCCTCGCCAGGCAGTCAGGAAGGATCGGCTGATCCGTGGCACGGGCGCGGCGACGAGAGCGGCAACAATATGTGTTGGTGTTGACGATCTCTAGTCTGACTATGATCACACGAGGATCTAGTCTCCTTCCAGGCCTCCAATGGGATGATCACTGATACATGATCGCTTGTCGATATGTGTAGTCAGGATTTTAATCTTTTTCAGGGCTAGCCACGGGCCAATCATGGCCATAGTCAGAGGGAGTAGGAGAGTAAAGTAAATGGTTGGCCATCCATGGTCATGTCGTTTATAATTGAATGTGCATATAATGTGATGTTGCATTTTATTTTGTTGTGAGCTGGTTGTTCTGTGATGTATGATTTGTGTATGTTGCAATTTGTTATTGTCATATTTATGCATATATTAGAGATGATGATAACTTATTGAGCCTGCATAGCTTATCTCCTGTTTTTCTATATCTTTGTTTCAGATCCGGAAAATTAATCGAGCTTTGGGACCGGTTAGTGAGGAACTAGGATTTATATATTAAACCCTTAATTTATGATTTATCTTAAATTTTAGTTGAATTTTATATATCCGTTAACTTTTATGAAAAATTCTAAAAATAAATAAATAATTAGTGAAATTTGTTCTTTATCACTGCTTGGATATCGAATTAAAAGATAAGCATGGCACGATCTCTAGGATGATACCTAGAGTTGTACGACCGGTCGCGTAGTCGATCCCGGTACCGGATCCAGGACATGTCTTACATATATCAATCCAATGCTCTAAAAAAATTCATGCAATATTTTCTCGCATTCAACACCAATATTCATTTATTATTTAAGCAAACTTATCGATAATATTTACATCTTCCTTGAAAACATACAGCATTATCAAACAGGGACAAAAACACTCTTATGTAATATTTTTCGGACAGGCCTGATCACTAACAGTATACAATTAATATATCTCTGCCATAAACAAATTATAAAACCTTATATATATATATATATATATATATATATATATATATATATATATATATATATATATATATATATATATATATATATATATATATATATATACATACATATACATGCGAGGAGAGACCAGAAACTTGCATTAAAAAAAAAAATAGCTTCTCAAGATCTCTTGCTTGATGCTTGACGAAAGGATCGCTCATATGATGGTCAAAACTTACCATGAACTCGAAATTAAATACGTACCGATAAGTCAATGACTAAATATGGTGATGCATGCAATTGTAAATGCTAACATGATGTGTATGCTTGATCTTCCATTGCTTGATAGCGATCGATTTGGTCAAACCTCTCTGATAAAAAAAAGGTTTTTAAAGAGTTTTCAGCTCTTGGAACTTCAACCTCTACGGTAAAAATTGCTCTCACAGGTCGGTGATCGGATAATCTAGACTCGCATCGATCATATTGGCTTTGCTTAAAACCCTTCCCATGCCATAGAATACGGTCACACCTGTGGATTATTAATCCGGGGTTATTACCAATTCATCAATGATATGAGAACTGATTAATGTATTTCAAGGAGGAGACTGGTTTTAGTGACTTGCCATGCCGGAGCTCGCATATTTTTCTTGCCTTTCTTGCCTTGAATGCACCCATAATATGTATCCGAGTTTGGATAGTATTTGTACGTGGGAGAGAACGAGATGGTACCCTCATGCCAACCTTCGAATGCCCGACCCTCCGAGATCTCCCCCCTCAACTGTATTCTTATAGAGAGTTCAGCGACTATTTCTCTGAAAAAAAGAACACATGCATAGAGTTTTGGAGAGTGTTACTCCCTATTACCTGATCTTTCTCCAATAAAATGTTCCACTCCTTCTGTTCTACCAGTGTTCGTGTTTTGATCTCTGACAAGGAGATTCTATAATTCAAGTCACCGAGCAAGATTATTCGGCTGCATGCATGGAATGAAAAAAATAAATAATAATGGTGACGATAAAATTTTTTTTTTGTTTTTTCCTATAAAAAAAAAAAATTATGTAGTTTTTAAAGTATACATGCAACATGTAGATGATCAGGTCAATATCGGTCCAAATGCAGCAGACGATATTTAATTTTTTTTTTTATAAAAAAGAATACGTACGTTTGATAAGTCATCATCTAGATCTCTCGTTGAATGATAAATTAAGTAGATCATTAATTATTTTTACTCACCCGTGATCTAGAATCTTTTGTGGCAAATCAAGAGAAGGGCAGCGAGGAAAGCTTGTCCTCGTGAATATTTCCATGGCGTCCGAATTCCTGTGCATCTCGTCCCCTTCTTTTCCTCCCGAAGCCAAATGACAACAAACAAAGCAGAAGCTCGTCTCATGCAGGCAAAACCTGACCGACGCTGCACCCTGCATATATTCGAATATATGAATTAATATAAGTTTTAAATTAAGAAAAAAACAATTATATATAGATTCTAAATCTTTAATTATATATATAAGACCATCGCATTAATTAGTTTGATATCTAAAAATGCACATATATATATTCTAAATTAAGCCAAAGAAGAAATTAATTAATAACATGATGAGATGCATGCACATATATATATATATATACCTTGTTCCCTAGGCAGCCCATGATGCCACAGCCAGTACAGGAGACACTGGTGTGGCGAATGTATCGTTGGAGATTGGATCTCACCCACACGGAGACTAGAATCCCTACCATCTGCTTGCTTACGATGCATTGGAATTCTTGAATGATGATTTGCTTAGAATATTCGTGGCCTGCTCTTAGCGTGTTGGATGGAGACTTGTTTAACGTTGCCCTGATGACCGAGTTCCACTTCATGGATATTGCACTCTTTTCCGGGCCTAGGATGTTTCTGGCACTAAGTGGCACAATTTCTTGGAACCTGTACGTGGTTTAAGGATATAAATATATGTTGTTTAATTCTACTCATCTTAAAGACAAAGATTATTTAAGGTAATTAAATTTGGATTAACAAATTCATGAAATTAAGTATACCCAAGAACATAGATGTCATAGGAGTTGTTCTTGGTGTCTAACCAATCTTCCAAATTTAGATCATCGGGCGGTGGGATACCTCCAACATTCCACGTACTGACAAACAGCCTAATCAATCGAGGAGAAAACAAAAGCAAAAAATATAGCTGTACGTGTTAGATAGGATAAATATCCCAGGTAATAATTAATATGACTTGTTGTCATTGAATTAATATTAGAACTCACTTGTACTTTTGGAGGCCCATTTGATCATTAGACGTCGATCTGTTCGGATTGATGGGATCATCTTCGAGCAGCATCTCGGTGCTCGGGAAGTCTGCAATGAAGCCATGGCTGTCCAGAGGCCTTCGAAGCAGCTTGTTGGCCACCAGTGTAGGCCACAAGACCTGATCAATTACATGAACTTGCCATCGCTTGATTAGATCTCATAATTTATACAACACGAACACACACACACACACACACACATATATATATATATATCAATATATGTATAAAGAGTGAGGAGCTAGCTCATGACTTCTTACTTGCTTTTTCTTTTCAGGCATGGTGATAGGATAAGATCAGTTGGAGTGGTAGGAGGGGTTGCTTTTGGGTGTTGGAGGTGAAGAAAACGAAGGGAACGAAGGGATGGAAAGAGGGGAATAAATAGATAAAAAGTAGGCTGTATGGGGATGGGGATACGAAGCACTTAAAAAATATTGGATATATATTGGCAAGTTGGAAGGGCGAGGAGGGGACGTGCTTCTTCTGACGCCGAAGATGATGCATGTCAAAGCTTGCGATTGGTGGGAAATACGAAAAATCTTCGCTGTAAAAATTTGAGTCTTATAGAGAGGGACAGGAAGGTGGTGGAGAGGGAAATCATTTAATTTCCTTTCATGCCGAGGGTTTGTTATAGTAGGGAAGGAGGGATCGGGTCAGAAAAGCCCTTGTCATACTTGGCCAAGTTGCACTACCCACTTGCATATTTGCACACGTAAGCAAGAACGGCTAATTTTGAGTTGGGTTCGACCTGGTGATGATAGGCCAGAAGCACTTCCAAGAACAAGATTCAATGATGAGAACGACTGATTAATTTTGTATCGATCATTCTTCAATATTGCTCGATTATAACTTCAACACTATATACATATATAATTTAATTTTTTTTTTTAAATTTGAACATATTAGCTGGTATTTTTTCCTCCTTTCAACTACACTTTTAAATACCTCTCTCTCTATATATATATTGTCACGCTCCGAATCCAGTACCGGAATCGGCTACGTGACCGGTCGCACAAATCATAAATTTTATCCTATAGATCATGCAAGGCCAAGGTACACAAAAGTCAAACACATCAAAATTAAAACTAATATTTTATAAATAATTTATCAACAATTAAACAATCCATTTATTAAATCAATATCACTAATTGGTCTACTGATTCACAACAAGCATCAGTAACCGAAACTAACTCTAACTAACTAACTAACTCAACATTAATGAAGCTTCGTCTAATGCCCAGCCCAATCCTCGCTATGTATCATGAATCTCTGAAAATAAAACAAAAATAGGGGGTGAGCTCTACGGCCCAGTAAGTTTTCTATATGATCAGACCAATAATAATATACATTTCTAAAAATAGCATGAACATACTAGAATATCATATCATGCAATCAAACAACTCGATATCATATAGTCCGATCCATTCCATAACCGGTATCACGGTCCAACCCACTCGATAACCGGCATCATGGTCCATTCAATAACCGGTATCGTGGTCCAACCCGCTCGACATCCGGTGTCATGGTCCAATCCACTCAATGACTGGTATCGTGGTCCAACCCACTCGATAACCAGTGTCATTGTCTAACTCATTCAATATCCGATATCGTGGTCCAACCCACTCGATATCCGGTGTTATAGACCAAACCATTCAAAAATAATTTTCTATCCGATAAACACAGTATCCAGAAATATAAAATAATAACAACCATAGTCTTCATAAAAACTCAACTACATCATGCAACAACAAATCATGCATGCCAATGCTCATATACTCGGATCAAATCCATGCCATGTAAAACAATACTGGTGATTATGTCCAGAATCCTTACCTCTCAAAAATTAATTATCTATACTTGAACTATAATCGAACAAGTGTATCTTTTAATTATTATGAATTTATTTTGATGGTATTTGGTTATTTAATATCAATTTTCAAAGATGGCGAGATTCTTGTGTGCTTGAGGTCTAGCACAATCCCTATAGGAAGATGCATAGGATTTTTGCGGCTGGTTACGTAGCCGATTCCAATGCTAGATAAGGGACGTGACAAATTATCCATGCATCTCCTATACATTTCAGAACTAGGTGCTGGACTTAGGAAAGATCAGCCATCTGCATATAGCTTATAGCTCATGTTTTATAATCATACAGCCAGAGAGAAACTAAACTAAGTTTTTTTGTTGTAAGATAATCTATCGTTCTTTTGCTTCGTAATCTTTTTCCCTTAGCTTTTGTAGAAAATCTTTTATTCTTTTTATATCTCAAGAGAGATGCTGCAATGAAATCGAAGGACCAAATGTACGTGGTGAAAAAATATGGTACCTAGCTTTGTCTTGAACATTCTCTTCAAGGATACAGATCTATACATTTTTACACTAAAGAATTTTCATCATCTGAGAAGCAAATTTGTGGAGAACTGGTAATGTTCTTTGGTATACATGTTCTCCGAAATTAGTGGGAAGTAATATTTCAAAAAACTGAGTTCTATGTAAGTGTCTTGATTCTCACTTTTCAATATTAGTTATAAAATTAGCAGTCCAATAGGGTGGGCCTGTCATGTTAATTATTAGGTGCAATCACTGGAGAACATATATATATATATATATAAATAGATTGGTGATATATAGTGCGGGGCCAAAGGGAACATGAGCCAGAAGAATTCATGCAGGCTATGTAATCAAAGTTTTCTCATCATACAAAGACTTCTATTACATATTAATTCCACGCTTTTATTTTATTCCACGATCCACGCAAATGGATTGGTAGGTGAATGACAGCCAGATATTTATTGAAAATGATCCTTTAGACATCTTAAAAAATATTCAATCTAGACTAAAGTATGCACTATGTTCCACATACATCATTATTGTTTAATTAATAGCAAGTTGCAGATCTTCTATAACCAATACAGGTCACGTTCTTCAATTTTTTTTTTTTTCCATGAAAGAAGTTGGTCAATAACTTTCCTATAGATAATTAATGTCGCCAAGAAAAGACCAAGTTGCTTTCATATTTTCTTGGTTCAAACATCTAACAATTGAATATTCTATTTTTACCTGTTTGAATGGAAAGCCGAGGAAGCAAGAAATTTCTCTCGATTTATTATAAAAGCATTAAAAAATTACGGTGATGTTTTACAAGAGAATACGAGAAAAGAAATAATAAATTAAATAACTAGAGAAGGAAAGGCAATGAAGGGTCCTGTGATTTCGAGATGATTTAGCCAAATATAAATTATGCCATCTTGAAAAAGGATCGAAGGGTTTTATAAGGAATAGAAGAAATTGAAGACTTGCACTTATAAAGGATCCTAGAATTCCTTTCACACGCTAAATATGCCACATTTTAGCCATCAACAATTGAATATTCTCGAAAAAAACAAGAAAGAAAGAAAGAAGTTCTATATGACTAGTTTTCATTTAGAATAAGATCATGCAATTTAAAAAATCTTATTCTAAATGAAAACCAGCCATAAAGAGGCTTCTTTATTAATTAATAAAGGCAGGGTGTAACTTAAGTTTTGGTTTAATAGTTTTTTTTTTTTTTTTTTGATAAAAAAAATGATAGGGGGGTTTTATTCCGGTATAGCTTCCCGTAATAGACTTCCAGCTCATTAGACCATGTTCGATTCGGGCCACAAATTTTTGCATGTCCTTTCCGTACAACTGAACGAGCACGTCAGCCTAGTTCCACTACGATGCCAGAGTTTCGATCGCTCGATTTTCAGTCACATGTTTCGAATTTAATTTAAAATTTAATCCAATTATGCATGGAATCATTTCTCGAAATCATGATAAATAAATTATATACGATAACATCGCTAACAATAACTTGTTGTCAGCGATGTCGTGGATAAAGGCTTTGTTGCGATCCCACATTGAAACTGCTAATAATGCGACTCCCGTGATTATAATGACTCGCTAGGTGGAAATTGTGTTATCGTGGATAGAGGAGTCACATCGTAACCTCGTGTATTTAAATTGATTAAGTGATGTGGACCCTGCCAGCTATAAATACATTTTTTTTTAAAAAAAAAAAAAAAAAAGGGGAACCCGTGGGAGTCCATTTCGGGGACAAGTTGAAACTTTTTTTAGAGACTACATGATAAATATTATAATACTCCGAGCCAACACAGCTGGGGGAGCATTCATTAAGCTGTGATGCAAAGGAGTTGAAAAAAAAGTAAATAATAATCCATGCGTTTCATGGGTCTTAGTCTTTTATGGAAAGAAGAAGATGACAGATCTAACTAATTGCTTTTTGCTTGCCATCCCCTTTCAAGGACGTGACGTGGAAAAAATCTTGGAAAGGCCGCTAAACTAATGACCAGTTTAGGTTTTGAGCTTGCACCATGAAAACAATGTGGATTGGGCACAGAATTGCCAACAGATAACCAATCTATGGGCATATGTTGCGTTAGGAAGCTATTGATGCACCATTCTGCTTGGTAGTAGCAGCCTATCAACTTATTCTTTTATATTAATTGGAATCTCTGTATAAGTGTAAAGATTTATGTGGACCTATATTTAGTTATATATTTATTATTCATCAAAAAGATTTTAAATTTTTATACAGATCCGAGAAATCGAAAATATCTTTTGAATGAAATACTAGATTGTTGTAAATGATATCAGAGCCGATCAAGCTTCTGGTCTATATAGACTATGGGATATTATAGCATGGGCTCCGTGAGTTGAACATGGCCGGTTATGATGGATTATGAATAAATGAATGAATTTGGGTCCTTAGCATGGCAAGGATGTCAGGACTTAAACTGGGAGAATATATCGGGATTCATGTGGACATGTATTTAATCCTATATTACTTATTCGTTGCAAAGATTTTGGATACTTATGTAGGACCAGGAAATTTAAAAATACCTTATGGTCAGTTTTTTTCGATGAGATTTTAGATTGTTACAATAAGGAAAGGTTTTGAATGCATAGTATAGTAGTAATAATACAACATGGAAATACTAACTAATAATGTAACTAATAACTATAGTAGAAATAAGAAATGAAAGAAGATGACCAAGATGTGAGGTTAGAAGAAATCTATATGAGCTTAACATTTTATTATTATGACTCTGGTGTGACATATGTATTTAAACAACAGAAATCAAAATTATTGGACCATGGGTGGTCTAATGTGTCATTACATTGCAATACTGGTGCTACATGCTGAAACTTTTACTCATCAGGATTGTGTCCATTGGAAAGACACATTTGTCTATCAAAAATACTCATCTTCATCAAAAGAAATTATGATTGTTCGAGAATAGGACATGCCAAGCAATAACCAAAGCCTAGTGGATACTTTGTTAGATGAGCAGGTATTTATGTGATAACATAAAATAGCATGGCACAATCTTTATGAGGCCTGCTAAATTGTTACTTTTCTCAACATGCACTAAGTTTAGTGTTTCCCCTGACAAGAACGGCCCTTATTTATTATCTGATAGTAAAGACAAAGAGATAAGGTGGTCGAACCCCACAACATGCTGTGACAGTGCCAGATATAATTATTGTTAATTTTATAAGACAGCTATCATTATTTTACTAATTGATGATTCTTGATTCAAGATTACAATCTATAGTTAGGCCCTTGAGGTTTTGTAACTTTAAATGATTTCATGTACATTATGATAAAGAGGTGCTCTGAACTTAAAAAGAGGTCCCTAAACGTAGGGTGGTTGGCTAACATTACATTAACATTCAAAAGAGAAGGTTATTAAATCATAGGTCAATTGTTCCCTCATTTGTTTGTTATTTCAGCAACTACATTTAAGACATGATGAAATGAGATTCTTCATCTTTCGCCAAACTAAATATTGCAAAGCTATGCATGCAATAAATATGAAGCGAAGCAATAATGGACAAAACTTCCCATCTATTTAGGATTAAAAATTCGCACAATTTAATTCATTTTCTTCATGATCATGATCGATATTATTTATAGGAAGGCCATGATAGACAAATGTTCAATCATGCTATATTAATCAAATTAAGTGAAAGAAAAATAGGAAACAAATATTGTATAATTTAAATGAAAGGCAGGTACAATACAACGTAGAATTGTGCATTCGCCTTCGTACCTTTCTATATGTAAGCGAAATCTTCGTTCAAAGTTGATGCGGAAAAATCTCACTCCTCGCAATCTACAAAAGATCTTTATAATTGATCAAGAAAATGAAAGTTTATATTTTAGACTAAGATTGTAAATTTTGTAGGACGGAACTGTTCCGGTTTTTTCATAGAGCAGGATAAGCCGCTGTCCCACCTCGTCTCAACGCTTGGGATAGAGGATGTTCCAAGACGTCTCAATTAAGTTATCAGGATGATTGCAGGATAATCCTTATCCGATGCATAGGATGGTATCCCATCTTGATGTCCCGGTAGTATGTCATGTCGAGACTTGAATCCTTATCCTAGACATATGTTTCGGATAATTTTTCCAAGGATCATATCAAACGGGCTTAAATTCTGGACCATAAAGCTTCTTTTGACGCCTATAAACAGGGCATCGAACACGGTGAAATTCAAGAAGAAATGAATTGAAGGCTGGTCCATGTCGTTCTCTTGCTCCATGTTCTAGATTTTCTTTGTTCCAGAATAACAAGTTTATCTCCTATACAAATCAAATAAAACCTGCATACAGATTTACCCAAAACTTAAACTAGTATTAAGAAATCATAGCAAGAACCATTATAAAGTAGCTTATCATTTTCTGACTATTATATGGAAAATATAAATCAATATTAATATCTCTGAAATTCTTAAGAATCTATTATTTCAGTTTTCCTATCATCTTCATCTCCGTAGTCAGAATATGAAAATTTTATGCATGCTGTTTCGTTTTTTACTCGGTCATTACTCATCTTTTATATCCACTAAACAATAAAACAGTCTTAACAAATTCAAAAGCATGAAAAGCACAGACCATCTTGAGTGACTTGCATTACTTTTAAAATATTCTGGAAATAATTTTATTTTTGGATGAGATCATTAAAAGGAGTGTTAAAAGACCATGAGATACGTAGAGGAATTCCTCAGGCGGCTACATGATGTGAAACCATTGGTTTTTGACTAGTAGTTGAAGAAGGATCGTGACGATAATCGAAGAACTTGACTTCACCAAATTAGGTACCTTCAGGATAATCTCCATCGTAAGATCTTTGCAGTCAATCAAAATTATAGCATCCGGTTGATAATATGAGTATGATCTCCACTGGCACGCATATCATGCTTTTAGTTAAATTTGCATAAATTCTTTAAGCAGGGTCTAACATTATTATTGGCATTTCCCATGCAATGGTGATGGACGAAAGTCTCGGTTCCAAACAGAAACATGAACCCGTAAGAAAAATGGTGAGCTAAATAAGCTCAACCTGTGGTTGAATGATTCAGGAGCTTTTCCATTAGAAAAGAATGGTCCACGAACTTCATGGTGCATTAATTTATCCTGTCTTGCTTGCCACCAAATAGGTGATTCTATGTCCTTGTTTGATGGGTCCATGGTTTTTTAAAGAAAATGTCTGAACTCCAACACACTTGACGGCACCGCCATTTACCACTCACTAGCAGATAACTGTTTTGGACAAACGATACAGTTAATTAAGCTGAAAACATAAAATTTTGGATATGTTCAGGACAAATTATACAGTTAATGAAGATGAAAACATAAAGTACCAAATATGGAAAGATAGACCCTAAAGTGTTGTTATCAATTATCCTTTAGTGGTTCAGCATGACTCGAGAAAGGGGACAGACATTTCCAACTACAAGGCACGGTGCTAAATCATTTTCATAATGCTTGCTTTGTTTGGTTGCCCATGGAACCGAATATAATGTAACCATATTCTCAATATAATTCCAAGGAAGATGCGACATCACAAGGCTACCCTTTCTTCCACAGGTTGAATACAATAAGGATATTTCTGTAACTATGGGCAAAGATAAATTGAGTATTACCTTGACCAATTAATAAACTTTAAACATTGTGTGTGTGTGTGCGAGAGAGAGAGAGAGAGAGAGGGGAAATATCTACGACCCAAGGTAGACTTGAAATTCTCAAGACTGCGTTCAAAGATGCATTCTGAAAACTCAAGTGCATAAGATTTTGCTGATGATAGCTTCTCGAATATTTGGGATTTTATTTGCTTAGGTTTACATCTATGCAGACCAGCTCTTGAACACTCCATCGCATCATCAGCTGGTGCAGAAACTAGGATCATTTAGCTCCAGATATCAACTTGCAATTAAAATTACAAAGTTCGATAATAACAGAATATATCACAAGAATGTTTCCAAATAACAATGCAGAACTCCAGCGGGCAGTCAGCTGTATCAAATTACATTCTCTCTTCCAGCTCCCAATGTGGCCTACCCAGTATGATGAAAAATTTGGTGCCACGTTGCCATCTTACTGTCATCGATCCCACTCAGCTGCTCCTGAAAGCTCTGTTCAAACAATCAGAGTCTAGAGCCCAGCCAACCAATTATGTCTTCCATCACTTCTTCCCGTTCAGGTTCGATAAGGAGATCGTGCAAGAACCCTTTGTACAGCTTGATAGATTTATCTGTTGAGGAGGCTTCCTCGTACAGTCTTCGAGAACCTTCAGGGTCGGTTACGGTGTCGGTTGCACCATGGAGGACAAGAAATGGGATGTTGACTCTGTTTAGATTTTGCTGTAAATAGGTTGATAATCGAAGGATCTCGTAACCAGTCCTGATTCTGATGGAACCAGTGAACACTAGAGGGTCGGAATACTTCGACCTCACCGCCTCGGGGTCACGGGAGACTGGTGGGCCATTGCTGTATGCGCCAGTGAATTGGTATCTTGGAATGATAAGGGAAAAGACTGGGGCCAGCACCTGTCATCAAGAAACAATGCTAGAGACCTTGGCCATTATCATACAAAAGAAACAAAGTGTGGGTGAGCAACACACCATCGTCTATGAAGCTATAATACAAGCATACATTATAATTTTCTTTTTTGTATTTTAGGATACACAATAATTATATGATGCCAAAATTATATATTACAGTTTATATATATATATAAAGGTAATAAATTTTCTTCTTTTTATTTATGTGAAAAGACCATGGATAGGAGCATGGCAGAAATCCAACAAATTCATACCACAACAGCTTAGGCATTTTGATTATCACATCCAAGGAATTGAATCATTCTAACAATTAACACGATGTGCATCGAACATGCAAGAATTGGGCACTTCCCCGGTTGCCTTGTAATCTTGTATTTTTTATATAAATTGATCAGTCTAACGAATTTAGAGCATACAGAATAGTGATTTCATTCAAAGATTCCTAAATGCGCTATTGCTTTTCCAAGAGCAATCACTTGCTTAGATCATGGTCAAAGGACATTGCAAGTAAGCAAATCAAGGAAAGTAAATTCCCATCACTTCAAGATTTTTGCACAAATCCATTCTAAATATTATTGATTGGCATTTCACAGATCATCCTCAACACCATAAAGCCTATAAAGGGGAAACTTACTCTTCTATATTATGTAAAGCCATCAAATGTCCTTTGATATCAGCAAATGAGCATGTACCATGCACATAAGCGAACAGATAATAATGAACAAATGAAATAAAAAGTAGAAAAAAATGTAAGTACAGTCTTCTCAAAATTTTAAATAGATAGTCTCAAAATAATACACATTTAAATTAATTTTAACTTGATTATTATTTTAGGGAAAAAATTATATGGTAAATATGGAAGACCTCCTAAAATCTTAAATAGTTTTTTGTCAGATTTATTAGATAATACCAGACCTTGTACTAGTACCATCATATTATAATGTCGGTATGCGGTTCGGTATGATAAGAATATACCAAGTATCAATACGGTACAATATTAGTATGGTATGATATGCCCTGTACGAGTAGTACAAGATGGTGTGGCGGACTTTGACCTAGGACTTCTCTAAATCAGCCCTTTGATTGGGATTTTCCCCAATTCAATTTTAAATTTTATTGAATAAGAAAAAAAATATAGGTGAGGATTCTTCATTTTATAGAGAGAATTTCTTGATGTAAATTTGCTAAAAAGAAGACTTTCTATGTCATCACAAGAAAAAGGCACCTGACGTCAATACTTTTAGATATTTTTACTGTTAAGTGGACAGAATTCTAAAGGGAAAGGCAACACAAAATAAAGAGGGTATATTGCTTAAATTCAAAAGGAGTTTTCAAACTTAGGGTTTTCCATTTTGATTATGTTTGTCACTATCCTCTCCAAAATGTCCTTAACTCATAAATATTAAAATACCTAAGCTGCTGCTATATGCATCCTTTCCTCTATTGTTTATTAAATATCCTTTCCTCACCTATAGCTTTCCTTTTCATCTCCAATCAAATTTAAAGTTGTATAAAGCAAATCCTGATAAAAAGGTGGTCTGGCATATTCCAAGTTTATGCAAGTAACTAGGAGATCTTCTATGTTTATCATATAACTATTCTCAATCAATCTTAAATCAGTTCAAACATCCAACACATTCAGAATTCCAGTTTAAAATATTTTAAAAGAAAAATTGCACATAGTAATTTAGATTCTTGTATTCTCTACTTCATTTATATCTATTTTCTACTTCATTTACATTTCTTATTATCTATTTCTAACTTGTGTTGAATGTACCCATATGCTTGAAAAGAGATGATAATAAACAAATAAAATAGGAAACCAAAAACTAAATCTATAAGAACGACCCTCTAAAGATTTTAAATTGTCTCAAAATAACAAATAATTAAATTGATTTTAGATTGATTGTTAAGTTGGAAAAAAAAATATCTGGTAAGTATGAAAGGTCTTTTAGAATCTTAATTCTTAAATAGATTGAAAATCGCCAAATCACCTTCTTGATTGGAGTTCTCCTATCACAATTTTATGTTTTACCGGAGAAGAAATGGAAAGTTATAGATAAGGATTCTTTGGTAAACAGAAAGTAAAAATTTTACTTAAAAAATAATGCCAGAAGGAAAGGCTCCAATAGTCAATAACATTTTGAAATATTTTAGTATTAACTCAAGGGCATTTTGGGCTAGAAAGTCAAGCAAAGTCAAAAGGAAAATTCCTCAAATCCAAACACCATTTTTATAATATATATTAAGATATAAATAAAATTCGTCAAACTTGATTAAGTTTAGTTTGATATAACAAAATTAAGAAAGCCAAAGACTGTATTTGTAAGAAAATCAACAATGGGGATTCTAAAACTAAATTTTCTATTTGTTTGACAAGCAATATCATTATATCACAGTAATAATGTGAAAAATCAAATGAGGCTGGACTAAGCATTGTTAAAGAAGATGGTTGCATCAAAATATATGATCATACAATGATAGAATGTCTATATAGCATAGGTAATTGGGTCACTAACACTAGATTTTAGCTTCTAACACCAAAGAAATCATCTCTTACAATGCAACAGAGTAATAGCCATTGGGGATCCTGATGGCACTTATGCAAAGTGCAAAATAATATATTCCTTGAACACTGAATTTTTCTTTTCAAATAGTGTAGAATTGCAAAGAAAAAGTCATGTCCATACCGAGACAAGTGGGTGAGAGGGCTGAACACGTATAGCTGGTGATGTCAATACCACACCTTCAACACAAGCTTCTACCTTTGGGTCAAGTACTGCCTTCAAATTTTCATGAAACAAGGAAAAAAAAACCTTCAAAGTAAATGCAAAGCCTACAATGTAACATTGAGGAAAAAATCATTATAATAAGGCAACTGTATCTCAATATCCAACCTCTCTAAACTCTAGGAACAACTTACCTTCAGTACAATAGCTGCACCTGTTGAATGTCCGAAGAAAAAGCATGGTAAGCCTGAATTCTCTGCCAACACCTTCTCCAAAAATGCTTTCTGTATGCATAAAACCTATCAGTAAGATACCATGTACATCCTAAGAGCACATGTAATTCAGGGTCTCACTAAGGTTTAGTATTAATACCAAGTCACTGACAGCGTAATCAAGGGATTGGACATATCCATGCAAGCCATCACTTCCACCATGCCCTAAAGAAAAATATAAAATTCACAAAAGTTAATCTAGACAACTTGTCAAAATTCAGGTACTAACACTTCAAAGTTGAAAAGGTACTAAAACCACCCCAACTAGTTCTTGTTATTTTGCCTCTCTTTTTTTCCTTGGGGAGTTTTGGGGTTTTGGGGGTGGGGGGTAATCACACACATCAAGAGTCTAGCAAGTTTTTATCATATTTTCCATACGACCTGCAAAAATCATCTCTTATCTAACCAAGCAAACAAAGAATCTGCTATGTCGTGCTTGCTGTTAAAGTTATTTAGCAAGAGCCTCTAACCTGTCCATTCTCCATAGCTGCCCTATGCTTGGACAGTTGCATAAAGCTTCATGCATGTCCAAAAATAGGGCCTTAAGGGAGAGGGAAATTATCAATTAACTAAAAGTTAATCAATATATACCTCCAAAAAGAGTTAAACAAAATATACCTCCAACAAGAGTACCAAGTCATCTCAGACCCTGAAACACATCAGATCCAAGTTGGGTGTCGAGTCTAAAAAAGCTAAAAAATTTTGACAAGAAATAATTGCATAGAAACATATATAGTGCACAAATTTAAAAAAAGAGACTAGAAGAATTTATTAATTAACTAAAAGCACGGAGTAGGTAATAACATGAATTAAATGAAATATTGCACATTGAAAATGTTTTCACCAAGACAAATGATTTCCTTTAATCTAGAAAAAACTTCGACACCATTTCATATTACTCAAAAGACTTTCATACAAGGTCTACCACAATAATAAAAGATTTCACTAATTCATAACATGCAGGTATTATAGTCCACATAATTATGTGAGTGGTCATTAGCCCTTGCAAGGAAATATAGAGGATGATCATAATCAGATATCAATCATTACTGATCAATGATTTTGATTGATTAGCAATTTTTATTAATCCAAAGAACTTAACTCTTTTCTAAGTTTCCAATATCTTTCAAAAATATGGCCTTCAAGGACATAAAGCAACCAGGATGCGTAAAAGAAAAGAATTTCTTTTAATGAAATCACCTGATGCAAGTTTACAGATCTTTGCTCCTAGACAGAACACAAAGTTTGCTGTTTCAACTTCCAGAACATTGGTATTTCAGAAATGATATATTGCATGACAACCTGACAATATATCCTATGCACAAAATATAGTTTCTGCACTCTTGGAAGCACATATTAATACCCACTATTCTACACCAAGGTCCACAATCTCGATACCAGGTACCCTACTGGTATGTTACAGGTTTGGTATGGTACAGTCAATATAGTATGGTACAAGCCCCATACTGAGTCAGCTCTTAGCTCCTTTCTTCTCACCTTTTACCATAATGCCACTTGAAACTAGGCAATATAAGTCTGTAAGGTATGCTACACACCCCAATTTCGGATGGTATGAGTTATTCTACTCCATTCGGAACTGTATGGATGGTTCATCCCATATACCAAACTGAACCCAATAACTACACCAGTAACTTACCAATACCAAATATGGTACGGATTGGTACAGGTCAATATGGCAGACTTTGTTCCACACTCTCCTTGAAGCATATATTAATACCCGCTATTCATAAAGTTACTTTATAGTATAGGATCCATCAACTCCAAGTATGATAACAAATAAGTCTTTACTCTCCCGTCCTAAAAGTCCAAACATACAAGGCCCATGACCTTTCTCGGTCCTGCACACCATAAAGATATCTGGTCTTTAAAGCCTGTCAGATTGGCCACCCAAATTAGAGCACAAGAGTGTTAATTGCTGAAAAAAACAACATATTGACCTCAAAGGCACAAGCCAACAGTTTGAACCAGCAAAGCATGTAAATGCCATAGTGCATCCTCCATGCTCTTTTCCATAATATGCATTTTTAAACCTATTGTTCCCATATAGAAGTCCAATTTTCATCAGTTTCCTTGTCACCTCAGAACCTGAAGTTAGACCACCATTCTAACTTCTTGATTTCTGACATTCTCCAAAGAGTTGAAACTTTAGTGTTTCCAAGCTCCCTATCCCAATATTCATATATAGTACAACCTGAAGATATCTAACTTTTTTCTTTGGAAAAAAAAAGGAGAAAAGAATACGAAAGTAAGTAAAAAATACTAATGTCTGCCCTCCCATAAGGTTTTGCCACATAATCTTCCAAGGCATCAGTAGTTGTCAACGTTAACTCTAACCAAACTATCCCACCTTCCAGATGTTAAACCAAAAAATACCTCTTCTATCACCTTTATGCAACAATAGTTCAAACCAACAAATAGTATTCTAACCACAATTCACTCTGTTGCTCTCAGACCACCAACAAGTTTTGTCCAATAGTTGAAGTAAAATATAAAGCAGGAATATAAGCATTTTCTACAGCATGATCTCACTTCCACCAGTGTTCATTGTCATAACTATATTTCATTTTAAAAAACTAAAAGATCTTGATTTAACAATATGATCAAGAATCACTTCAAATGGGGTGGGCATACAAAAAAGCTATTATGACTCATTTCTAGAATAATTGGCCAAGCTTTAAAACAAAAATCTGTAATTAATATAGAATCAATGCATGGTTTTTGCAAAAAAAATAAAAAAATAAAAATAAAAATACTTTTCCAAAAAAACTTAAGTTTCAAACAGGTACTGTCAGAGTTCCCTCATCAGTGGGCAAAACAATGCAACAACTACCATAATAGACAAGCACTTTGGGTAGTGTTCTTTTTGCAACTCAGTACATTTCATATCCATAATCTTTATTGAACATTAATTCGAGAAACAAGAGGATCCACAAATGGCACCAAAAATTAGAGATTCCCCAAGTAGTTCTTACAACCTTGAACCAGACTAGAAGCTAAACAATTAAATCCATCTCATCAAATAGCCGTACAAGTTTTCTAGCTGACCCTCTTGGCTTGTAGCAGTGTCCAATTCACAAAGGGTTGACGTCAGGTAGATATACAATATCAAAAATTATCAAAGTATAATCATTCTTTGATTTCGATAAGCTGATTCCACATAGATAAGATACCAAATTAGCATATCAAAACATGTCAATCCAGCAGAAATAGCAAAATGCTTTACTTATGCCAGTCATAATAAAATATATTGGTTGTGTTCTAGCAAATGTCTAAATGTACAATCTTGAGTATGTACAGTATTCATGAAAAACCTGTGGGAACTAGCATCTGTTCTAATTGCATCTGTAGGACTGATGCCTCTTATATGGGCTTTTCACTGAATAGTTGCAAACCTTTCAAGCTTGCCCACTTGCTCCCCGAGATACATCCTGTCACAGCAGGAAATTATACTCCTAAACTGCTTTCTGCAACTTTGCAAGAGGTGCTTGAAACATTGGTTCATTACTAACCTAACTCTGTTGTATATCAATTTTTCTAGTCATCCCAATTGATGCTCTGGTCTTGCTGATGGATCCACCTCATCATAGTTGGATTTTGCCAACACAGGCATCCAGCTGACAGTTGAAAATCACCAGATCTTTTTTCTAATTTAGCTATGGCGTATTTCATTGATGATGAACTCATTCTCAATGCCCGATCACAAAAACAACATAGATGCTAAGAGTTTGTAGTCTTGAATATTGTCAATGAGATATGCTTACTGTTACTGGTTAATGGATTTGCATCAACAGTGTCTAGTGATGCATAGGAATGACAACTATAACAAGAAAGATTTTTTGCCTGTTGATGATTGTACAACCCTTGTAGCCATGTCCTGAGCCATTATCAAAGCATTCAGCAAGAATTTGGTGCTCATACTTGTAGATAGAAACACTGTTTTCAGTAGTAATTATTAGAATGCTTCTCACCACATCCAAACCAGCCATTATTCTCCCTCTTGGACCTCTCTCATGTAGGGCTGGAAATGGGCCGGCCCAAAGCCTATTGTCTGGAACTGGGCTGGGCCAGCTCAATAAACTTCGGGCCGGTCTGAAATTGGTTTAGGCTTCGGACCAAATTTTAAGCATATCGGGCTGGTCTTCGGGCTGTAAAATAGAGTCCATTTAATTTTTGAACCAAAGGGATGCTCGGATTCGGTCCAAAAATTTTTAAAATAGTCTTTGGGCCGGCCCATTTCCAGTCCTACTCTCATGCTTCTTCCAGGTAAACTCAATCTTGAGCACTTTTCAACTTTTCTTTCATTATATCATTTTTCTATGATATGGCCTCTATGCTCTATTTTGTCATAATCTATGAAGAATTATATTCAGGCTTATAGGTTTGCCACATGTTTCTTGCATAACTTCTTCATAAAAGTATTTTTCTTCTAGGCTTTGTAGGTTGATTGTTTTATCATCGTAAGAGAAGTCCTGTAGGCTGATTGTTTCCAACTTTGCCTCTTTGCATTATCTTTTTAATATATTAAGAGAAAACAGAAGGTGTATAACACTAGAATTTCCTACGGTGCTGCTCATCATAGACTACTCCCACCCAAGCAGACTTAAGTGTGGAGTCTTGATGGGATCTAGTAACCTAGTATCGTTATGGCTTGAAAAAAAAGAAATCATCGAGTATCATACAACCATAGATACATATCAAAACCATTAATAAAACATTAAAAAAAGGGTGTCCTAGTGCGTTTAAACTACCACTAGTGTGGGGTCTGGGTGGGGTCAGACGTATGCAGCCTTATCCCTGTATGTAGAGAGGCTTTTTCCATGTTTCAAACCTGTAATACCCAGGTGACAATGGAACAACTTTACCATTATGTCAAGAGCTGCCCTCTTATATACAAAACTATACATACATATATAAAATTTTATGTAGAATCTCACAAAATAAACATTTTATGTCCAATCAAACAGAAAATTAAGTCCACAAAATATGAACTAGGTGACAAACTACTAAAAGAAAATTAAATAACATGAGAGGGCATTATATAGACCCTAATAGGGCGTCTTGGTACATATAGGAATCCACAAATGAAAGAACATAGCCCACTATTCATTCTCCGCCTGATATATTTCTTGCTTTCTCAATATTCTAGTATCACAAATTTGCAATCTAGAGGACCTCTGTGTATCTGCTAAGAGTTGACACAATTACATCACAACTATACGGTTCTCCTTTTAATCTCTGATTTTTAGGTGAGCAATTGGCAATATAAAAAGCTAAAAATCAATTCTTACTCCCTCAAGAAGCAACTTAGCATGTTTAAGCATTCAAGTTCACTTTCTAATAATGGTAAGACAATCTAAATAGATCAACAAAATATAGAAATAGAAATCATTTTTCTTAGTCAATAATAACACCTGTCACAATACCCATCAAAATATTAAAATCCTAGTAGTTGTTCTGTCTCCACCTTCTCTGCAAAATAAAGTAAGGACATCCATATCATATGCTACCAAGAAATGAGAGATGATGAATAAGCAGCTGCTATATGTTCTTGAATAAAACTGATATGTACAAATATAGAAGCATGCAACCTCCAACATGAAGTTGAGTTGACTTTCAAATCATAAAAAGACAGTGCATGTACTTACCAATCCAATCCATGGCATACACTTTAAAACCATTATCATTCAGTTTCTTTGCCAAATGATCATATCTGCCACTGTTGAACATAAAATGAGAGGTAAGACCAGCAGCTATATTTCTAAAACTAGCTTTAATAAGCAAGCTTCAGATGAATATACTCATTAACATACCTGTGTTCATTCAGACCATGCATTAGAACAAGCACGCCCCTGCATAAAATCATTCAGCAATGATCTGAGTGCTCTTAGAAGCTTAAAATTGTTCAATAGAGAATAATACATAAAAATCATTCAGCAATAAATTAGTGATATAAATCTCAGATGATGAGAAAAAACTACTCAAAGTGTCGAGTAACCAACGAATTGATCCCAAAAGCTGCTATTACAACCCACCATCCACCCCCCAATAACTCATGCTAAGAATGAATTAAAAATGATTCAACCAGGAAGAGTCAAGGGGAGAAAAGACTTGAGAAAATAAACAAGCAAAATTGGATTAGATAGGGATTTGAACCCATGATATTTGGCTCCACCACCACCATGTTGAGTAATCAGTTGACTCCAAAAGCTTTAGCTATAACAAAGGAATCAACAATGTATATCAGGCCTTTACATCATCTCCATTGGAACATGAGCCTTCTCGAGAGAGAAGATAGAAACCAGAGGTGGGCTTACATCATCACAGAAAGCAACCCATTTTGCAATTCTTACACCAAAACAGAAGGGGAAGGGAAAAAAAAAAAAAAAAACTTGGAGATTTGTCTTCCAATATTTTTCTAAAATATCTCTCTTGTAAATTTCATAAGCTTGCCAGAGAAAAGAAAATAGAAAAGATTTTGCATCAGATTTTTCTATCCTATGTCGAGAAACAACCATACTGACCCAAGAATATACAAAATATAAATTCGATAATGCAAACCCTTCTGGAATACGAAGACATGCACCCCTGTATCTCCCTCCATAAAAATGTAACATGGACACGTCACAAATCCTAGTGCATCTTTCAAATTATACTATAACAAATATCGCAAATTTTTTTTGCGCAATACGGCGAAATTTGCAAAATTTAGGTGAACAAATAAATAATAATAATAATAATCTTTTCCCATTTCTTGTCATCAATAGTTTCTTCTTCAGCATTCATCTATCAAATTTTATCCATTTATAAGATCTTTAATAATAGATATTAGATATTTTTAAGATTATTATAATAAAAAGTGGGGAAAATAGGAAGGTAACGGCTCGACTTACTTGGGCTTGACGGTGATGGGAGCCCACGACTGGGTGAAGAGCGTCTCCCCTCTTTCCGTCACAAACAACGAGAAATCTCTCCCTCTCCTGCCCTCCTCCCTCGCTGCCACCACCCGCCGGATCGCAACCGCGCGCCTCGCCGCTGCCTCCTGCTCCCTCTGCCTTCGCGGCACCATCGCCGCCGGCACCCTCACGACCACCGTCCCCGCCCCGCTCTTCCTACTCCCTCGCGCCGGTCATCCCTCGCCGCAGGGCCTGGGCACGGCGGCAACCGCGGCCGCCACCGGAACAGAAAGAGGATGAAGAGGAGGACGGCGTGGAGGAGTAGGAGGGGGCGACGGAGGGCGCGGAGAGAGAGCAGGGCGTTCACCCGCCCGCTCGCGCCCGACGTCAGCATCACCGTCTCTGGTGCCACCGCCGCCGACGGCTTCGCCGCTGGGTCCATGCCAATCGATCCTGGCCCGATCTCGGGACCATATAAAGGTGAAAAAAAAGGGAAACCGATCGAATCTTTATGCAAAAACTTTTTCCTCCAAAAAAAAAGGTTGGAGAAATGCTATAATCTTCCAAGAATTTGAGGATCTGTACAGATAAAATCGAGGAAAATGGGAGAATGGAGATGCTAATATTGAGGGTAATAGATTGGAATTTGGGTTAGAAATTGTTAGAAATTTGATTATTCCTCGCCATGGTTTGCTTTTATCTCTCTCTATCCGCGGAGGAAGGGTGACGGGAGGGAAGTGAAAGTGCTGTTTTGGAACTTTTCATAAAAGAACCTGTTTTAAGACCAAATTTTAAGACTTCCAATGTATGAAACTAAAATAACCTGAGGCCCCCAAATTGTCGATCGATGAACAGCGGTTACGTTTTGGGTTTGGGTTTGAGTCCATGTTCTCGTAGGATCGTTCTATTTGTGAGGCTTTGTCCCATCCGTTCTGATCGTGAACTAGAGGCCGTTCCCTATTAAAAAAAAATAAACTAGAGGCGGTTAACGAGACACGTGGAAAGAGGGGGCGAGATGGCTTGGGACACGTGGCGTTTCGCGGCGCCTAGACGCGGGAGGGTGGAAGTCATTGGCCTTAAAGTTGGCTGCCGTGGCGGACCCAATTCAGGCAGTTTTTCTTGGGCGGAAAAAAAGCCGTCGCGGGACCCACTTTAGCGGTAATGGCTTTATTCATTTATTCTTTTTTTTTAGGTACAACGTTCCTGACTTTCTAAAAACAAACATTCCTTGAAAAATAAATTTTTTTTATCAAAATTATTAAACTCAATCTAAACCGTAAGATACCGAATCATTGGATCGGTAATTAAATCACCAAATAAATAATTGAACCGATAGGTCGATACATAAAACAAAAAAATATCATTTTAAGGTGGTAGCTCGATTAGTAAAGGTAATGAAGCAAAAAAGTATCATTTTAAGATGGTAGCTCGATTAGTAAAGGTATTGCTTTACTACCAACGGGTCAGCGATTCGAGATATGATCCCGTGGATGACTTGATTAAATTTAAAATTTTCTTGAAGCCCTCGAGTTACCGTGAGTGAGAGATCAGGATCTCCCCTTTATCCCCGATCCACTGACCGGCATCTTAGTGGTGTCAGGTTGACCTACTCACTATTAGATGGAAAGAAGCTGCGCGAATCGAGCGCCTCGTATCGAACATTACCTGGCAGGATAGGGGCATGCGAAGATAGCTATGGAATTTATCCCCTCCTATCCTTTTTGGTTTACCAAAAAAAAAAGAAAACCATTCTTTTAACTCCTATAGTCTCTCGATCCTTCTTTCAACTCTCACTAACCAACAGAGAAGTTCATTGAGCCTGGACTTTGTTTATCGAAAAATGAGATCAAAAAAATGAAGAAGGTTTGGAGAGAAAAATTTTTTGAAGGGGTGTGACAGATTCATAGAAATTAAAAAAAAAATTATTACTTAAAAGCCGAACCAGATGACGACGAAGAATAGAGCTCTATAGTGATTTGCAGCTACCATCGCCACTGCCGACATCTCAATTCTCAACTATCATCGTTGCCAAAATCCAAATTTTTAGTTATCGTCTACATCGTTATCGAGCTCTCTTTCTTTAGCTCCCACTATCATCACCATAGCTACTCGATCCTTCGTTATCAGTGCCATCTTAGTCACCGAGAGAAAGAAGGGCCGAAGGGGATGGCCTGGTGTATGATAAATTAAAAATTTGGGATTAGATTTTCTTTATTTTAAAATCCGGGTTTCAATCAAAATTCATCGAATTTAGTAGTTCGCGGTCCAACCGGATGGATAAAAAAGGTTTCTTCGGATTTTAAACAAAACCAAATTGATCGTATATCCGATCTGATTCATGGCCAGGTTATCAAGTTTCCGGTCCGACCAGCAGGGCTAGATCAGGTTTAATAACGCTGTAAATAGTTCATAGGCTTTTTATTACCGCATTATAACAGGATTTGTTGGAATTACAGTAATTATAAATTATGGTCGCATCAATTAAATTTATTTTTTAGATAAGGTAAGCTTATAATGTTCATTTGGATGCATGTACGTGCAGGGCTGCCTTGCTTTAAAATGTACCCGGAGGTAAATACTACAAAATTTTTAACTGCTGACAAGACCATTGTCATTATCCTCCCAAGTTATGCATAGATGGCAATGAATCATCATCAAGTGTGCCACGTGTTCGACAGCTCCATTGTTATGGAATGAAAGAGTATCATTGTCTCTGTTATCTTTCACATTTTGTGGGTTGTGCCAGATCTCTCCTACTTCGACTACTGGATTCATCGGTTAGATTTATGCTCTTATCTTTTATTGGGTATTCTATATCACTTTCTTCGTATCCACAACTGCGATTTCATCGTGCTTCTTGGATGCAAGCCATGGTTCTAATTTTGGTGGTTGTTCAAGCTCTCCATATTTTGGATCGGGATATATAGTTTGATACAATTTTTTTTGTCAAGAAGTTTTGGTCAGAGATGGAACTAGACCGGTCCAAAGCTCATTGCCTAGAACCGGACCGGATCAGCCCAATAAATTTTGGACCGGTCCGAAATCGGGTCAGATTTTGGACGAGATTTTAAGCATATCGGGATAGACTTTGGACTTTAAATTAGAGTCCATTCAATTTTCGGGCCAAAGGGGTGTCCGGGCTCGATCCAAAAATTCTTAAAATCTGGCCCGAAGTACGATCTAATTTCGAGCCGGTCCAAAATTTATTGGACTGGTCCGATCCAGTTCCGGTCGATGGGCTTTGGACCGGTCCAGTTCCGACCTTAGTTTTGGCAGGTGGATTATCATGATTGTACTGTTTTATATATATATATATATATATATATATATATATATATATATATATTGGTTGGGGTGGAGGGATAAGGGGTTGCATCTATTGTTATCATATATCTTTAGCTTTTTAGTCATCATATGTTTAGATATTTATTACAATTCTTGGGACTACCTCATGCTTCAACTGGTGGATTATGTTACTTCAATATGCATCTCTAAACAAGGTTTTTAGGCTACTCCAACCACCTAGTGTCAAAGCTTAGATTTTATCAGGTTACTCCGAGAATACCATTTTCCTAGCTACTACGTACAGCATTATCCATACCATCCTTGATATACGGTTACATTATATGTACCATGTTATTTAGATTGTTGTTGCTGGATGCTTTTTTATCTTTTTGTATACTTTGTTTTTGTTTTACACTCTATTCTTTTTTGTTTTTGATGCTTATTTATTTTCGGGTGCTTGGTTCTCTGGGACCATTTCTGCATGCTGCCATTTTGTTACTATTTATTTAGGAATGTATATAACTATGTCTTCTTATTAGAAATAAAGTGCCCAGCTTTATCAAAAATAAAATAAAAAAAGAATAATAATATCATCATCAGGATTTCAACCATAAATCCACAGCCCCTCCTCTCCCCCGTCAAAAATAAAAACTAAAAAATCCTGGTTTCAAAAAATAAATAATTAATTATTTTTCTTCCAATGTTGCTTTGATTTTTTTTTTTTTTTTTTGGTAAAATCCATGTTATACATTAATTATATCTCAATTTTGAAATTAATAAGGGTAAAAGAGATTCATGCCCGCAAGTAACAAACAAAATTTTCTAACATATAGATTGCGCTTATGCTACCAATTATTATAACTTTTTAATAATTTTCTAATTCTTCGAGTTGCTTTGATACCGGGGCATATGGTAGTATTTCGTTACCTTAATTCTACCAAAATTATGTCCTTATTCCAATATATTTTTCTAAACAGTTACGGAAATTGAGATAGGTCATCCAGAATAAGCTATTTTGATCAACTTTTGGTATTTTATAATAGCTGAACTATGGAATAGCTTATTTCAAGTCATTTTATTTCTATATGATGGGCCTCATTATAATAATTATACTGAAATAAAGTTGTTATTCCAGATTTTTAATCAAACAGAAATTTGAAATAACAATGATGAATAGCTATTTTTTGAAAAATGGTATACCTATTTCAAGAATAATTTTTTTCATCCAAACACTACTATAATGAATATCCTTATGGGAGCAAGGGGCCCAAAAATGAAACAAACACCTCCTCATAACGAGAAGAGAGAGAGAAGGGGAAAGAAAACGATCTAGAATTTGCTATTAAGATACTGCATTCGGTCTAGATTTGCTAACGAAGCTTATGTTTCATTTATCTTCTTTTGAGGAGTTCTTGAGGAAGCAAGACCCTTTCACCTATTATTATTAATAAAATGTACAAAAATTTACAATGGTTGAAATAGAGAGAGTGAGAGAGAGAGAGAGGTAAATATTGCATACAAGGATAAGGAATTGTTTATTAAGCGAAAGTACATCGAAGAGGAGATAAGAAGGTTCGCATGTGTGCATGCACGCCCATACACACACTTACATGTGTGTATGGTTGTTCGGTTATTGATAATTTTATTTAAGCTAAGTTCATGGTAGATCTTAAATACTTAAAGAGTCATGCATGGGATAACTTCTACTGGAAATTTCTTTTTCTTAAAAATTTTTGAATTTCTCTCGAGCAAAACTTGCTAGCGAAATGTAGTGGAAAGCCAAGTTTGCATCCTTCTAAATGGCATATGTATCCCTCTGCATCTCCAAATAATGTATAAAGCTTGCGGTTAGATGGACATCCTTATGTATGGTGCTACATCTCAGTCGTATATCGAAAAGATTTTGAATATTTATATGGAATAAAAAAAAACTTGAATAATAATTTTTTGCTAGGTTTTTTATGCAAGTTCTTAGATTATTACAGATATAGTCAAGGATAGCTAAGTTTTTGCCCCTAAGTGTAAAATTGAACTGTCACAACGACAAAAGAGACAATTGCCCTTTTCATTAATGCCTCTTTGTAAACCAAACTAGCAGAGGTTTTTTTTTTTTTTTTTTTTTTTTTTTTTTTTTTTTTGGTGTGTGTGCGCGCGCGCGTCCGTGGACTTTTTCTAAGAGTAACTCAAATTGGGTATGTATTTAGCCCAATTGCGGCACAGACGTGTCTGGTTAACATTTTTTGTCCTTTTTTGGGCTCAAAGAACCAAATTGGAGTCTGAGCCCACATTGTTCAGGCCAGGCCTTTGAGCCTTTGGGCCCAACTTTTTCCTTTGCAAGAACTAATCATAAACCTCAAAGACACAAGACATTTTATGGATCTGGTTGGTTATGATAGGACATATTACAATTTAGACCCGAAAATTTAAGGCAGGCGTGGCGCAAATAATGCTAGGTCGCCCTTTTGCTTGTGGTCCCATTATACCCAAAGAAAAAAGAAAATATAAAAAAGTCCATTCGATATTAGTTAACCTCTTCAACCAACCAAGGGAGCTTGACGAGGGAAATGCATGGTCAAGAAGTGACGAGAAATCTTAATATTTTGATAATAAGACCGAGGTTGGTACGAGTCAGGAGAAATTTTATCTTATATAGGATATATGTGTCATGCGGCCATGCTCACCATCAATCATCATCGAGATGCCTTGACGTGGATTCTATCGATCATGTACCCGTCTCGATAATTGACTTGCAAAAATGCATCTCGGTGATTGGTAGTGCTCGCTATCATGTTTCTTTCTTTTAATATTAATAGGAGGTTCGAGTCATCCAAAAATTTATTGCATTTAAGTAGACGAGACTTTAGACCACTTAGGATGAATGATCTCTACAATTATAATCGAAGGTTTGCATGCAGCGAACATTATGTTGCATACTTACAACAGTCAAGAAGGATGAGAGGGAGAAGAGACCGCGGGTCGCTCTCGCTTATTGGAAATAGTTGTCTTTTGATCTGTTCAAATTTCAGATTCTTGATTCTTGCCAACAAAACTCAGAAGTTCGGTTTGCACCTTGATGAACTGATATGCCTAAAATTCTCTAAAATAATTACTATCCACTTTTCAAATAAGAACAATGCCTCTTTTGAGGCAGAATCGAGGGGGTGCATGCACTACCATGTTGGTGGTGCATGCAATGCAGAATATAATTTTTTGTTAAGCGAGGGGATGGTCCAACAAGATGGTCTTTAGTTTTGGGATCATGGATAAATAACTTGGACCGGTCGATCAAATGGTAATATTGCTCAGAGGAAATAGACAATGATAATTATAAGATGGAGTTCTTTGCTCGATGCATTTAAAATGCTAACCGATATCGGATGAAGTAAAAAGTAGCCAGCCCCTCAGTGACTTGGGAGCAATTGTGCATGAAGGTAGCTTTACCCCAAAAAAAATATTTTAAAAAAAAAAAAAAAAAAACACTGTTCATGAAGGTACAACAGTAACAACAACAAGGGAAAATGACAAAACAGAGGGGCAAAAGCTGTCATCCAACGGCTGGATTGAAGACCACCTTACCTGCTTGACTTAGTTTTTCCCCAAGAGAAACCTTAATTAATTACCTAACTTAAATTTTTTTTTTAAAAAAAAAAACTACATTCAGATTTGAAGATAATAAATACTCAGGATTAAATACTAAGCACCTTGTCCCCATTTTCCGAGGCCATGTTTTAATATTGAAAAGTGTTATGCCAATGAATAAAAGAGGGAAACACTTTGGTATCTGTGAGGAGCGGAAAACGGTGTACAACCATACACCGGTCGAGAACAGAGTTGATGAATTAATGATACGAGTCATCATGACTAAATAATGCTATTGCATGGAAAGAAGGAAGACATGTCTGCTTCGACCAGCGACGCAGTTTAAATTATGCCCGAGACTTTGTCATATTTGCCAGCTACATTGAATTACTACAGTTCCCATCCATGCCCACTTGTTGATGGGAAAAAGAAAAAGAAAAAGAAAAAAAAACTTCTGTGGTTGGTAAAATAAATATGCTGCTCTAATCTTGGATAATATATTATTATCATGAGCATCGAGCTAATGTTTTTTATTGTAAAGTTTTGAGTCTTCGAGCCGAGACAAACTAGTTTATGTTCGACAGGTTTGGTATCCTCTGGATTAGCACTCTGGTATATAATTTTCTTTAAGAAAATCTAATTGTCTTGAAAGTTGAATGACCAAGAGTGACTAATTCTCATCTAAGCAATAGAATTTCTCCCCCCCTCCCAAAAAAAAAAAAAAAAAGTGAGAAGCAAATGGAAAAAATTGATGAGCCAGTGTTTTTTTTTTTTTTTTTTCTTAAGTGCAAACTCCTCCTCTTGCTGTAATATGTGAAACATTCATACACTGAAATAAACCAATTTTATTTACCGCAAAAAAAAAAAAAAAAACCTCTGTAGATAGACCAAGTCCTAGTCGATCAATCTCCTCGAGTCCCATCTTAATGAGGAGAAATGACAATACTTCAGCTGCTTTTGCTGACCGAGCAATAGTGGTAGAACACCAACAACTATATGGTGAAGTAGAAGAGACAACACAGACAGAATTCCCTGTTTTATGATGTTCATTGATGTCTTTCAGGATAGGAAATAAAATGTATGCAGATAAAACTCTGGAAAACTCTTCTAATTAGAGGTCATGGAAATTTATTTTTTCATCAAAGGAAAGGTATGGACTTTATTGTCTTAAGAAAAAATTATGAAAGCAAAACAATTCATTCCACCTCTAGGAGGGTGTCGCACCAAAAATGTGTGCCCAAGGTACTTAGTTAAAGTCAAAGGGCCAAACATGTGTCTAATGTACTTAGTTCAACTTCATCTTGAGACATATTGATCATACCATATAAAAAGATTTTGAGTACCTTGTTACATCCTGGGCTTAAACAAAATGGTTACTAACCTATCTCTATTTAGAGGAGATTATGTTGATCGATCTTATTCGGGTACCCCAGGATTTTTAGATTATTACCGATGTAGATGAATTCATGATAAAGAGTATGCAAAATCACAGGTTATAGGACCACTGGGGTTAGGCCTAAGTTTCTCTAGATTGTAAGGTCTTGCGCACGGGCTATATATATATATATATATATATATATATATATATATATATGTGTATATGGGCAAATGAACATCTTTTTTTGTTTATTATAAGCTAACTAAAAAAGGAAAAAAAGATATGCTTTTTCGATGATGGAACATGAGGACCATGATAACTAAGAAAAAATGATAATTTGATGGGCTTATGGGAATAGCTTGTTTGTAATACCTGATCCATCTAAATAACAAAAAAAAAAAGGAAAACTCTCGATCCGACTCCAACGACAAAAGGGATTTCTCTCCTTCAACTCCATTGAGGAGGGGTTTAGGATAGCCCCAAGCCCTATAAAAGGACATCCCTCCTCCCTCAAGCTATTATATCTAAATTCCATCAATCACGGTGAGAAGAAGCCTCGATTCCCTTTGATCGGCAACGAATCATCAAGGATTTTATGATGATCGACCATGGGACCTCGTCGGAACCGAGGTAAGCCAAGTCCTCTTCTTCTTCTCTTCCTTCCGAATAGGTTGCCGTTAAGATTAGACCGACAGGGCACCGAATCCATTGCTAATAGGGTCTCTCATGTTTTATATTCTTCTTTCTTGATCCACTGATCGCTGGTGATGGGGATAGTTGCCAGGGTGGTCTCGATACCATCAGGAGCCACTGCTAGTAACTAGCCTAAGGGTCTTCACCCCTATAGTTGGGAGGAGGATGAAAGGAGGGCGAGGGGAGGGGTTTCCCCTATTCTGGTCGAATGAAAGAAGAGAAGAAGTACGGAAGAAAACAAATGAAAAAAATGAAAAAAAAGAAGAAAAAATAGGAGAAAAAATAAGAGAAGAAGAGGAGAAAAAGAAAAAAGGAAAATCTCTTCACTTTTTCTTTTTAATTTCTTTTTATACTTTCTCTTTCTATAATTTTCTCTCTAAAAATTTTTCTCCTTGAAATTGGAAAAGTTATGAAGTTGAGATTATTATAAAATTTAATTATTAATAAAATTAAATTATTAATATTAAGATTATTATGTAAGAGGATAATTTAATAATTACTATATTATAAAATTTTAAATCAATAATTACTATATTATTTTAAATCAATAATCGTGAGTGGACCTTGATGAACCTTGATAGAGGATTTTAAATCAATAATTACTATATTATAAAATTTAATTATTAATATTAAGATTATTATGTAAGAGGATAATTTTTCTGGTAGGAGGATGTCAAGCGAGTCCCTTAGCACGTAGGTTACGGATTTAGGTGCAAATTGGTATTTATTATATTAAATCTATTACCAATAGAGATAAGAATTCTTGGATATGATCACCAATTTATATATTTATTTTTATACTGCATGGTTTTGATATTTGAATATGAGCACTGGCATGTATATATTATTTATACATTGTATGACTTGATCTCTATGATAGATATTTATGATTGCTGGTATTACTATTTATATTTCTTATATGATATATTCCGATCAAAATATGATTATTTTTTGATAATTTAGATCATAATACCTGTTATTGAAAATCTTGAAATAAATATGATCTGACAACATGTTGAGATTTGATAAATTTATAATCAAGAAAAGGGTGTCTGGACTAGCTACGTTAAATAGAGAATCGTCAAGCAACAGATGAATAATATATGGAATTATCGAGCCATAGACGAATAATACATGAAATACTGAGCCATAAATAGATAATACATGGGGTCATCAAGCCACCAACGAATAATATGTGGGATCACCGAGCCACAGATGGATAATACATGAGATCACCAAGCCACAAGCAAATAATATATGGAATAGTCGAGTCATGGATGGATGGTATGTGGAATAGCCTGGCCATAGGGGGTTACTACATTATCGATCTTGAGGGTGCAAGTCACGGACTAAAGCATGACCGTGATTAGTCCAAAATCTTAAAAAGAAAATAGTAATTGATCCGTATCATATTAATGAGATATGGATCATAAGAGGTGAAAATATAATTAAGTAAAAAAGGAAGATTTTACTTAATGATATATGTGGCATCTTACTTTTGAATAATATGGATATTTGGTATTAATTAATGCATATTTTGATTTTGAATTATCTTGACCTTTTAACATGAAATTATGAGATTTATGTTCTATTTGATACTATTTAATGCTATTTTTTAATTATATTATATTATACTGGTGTGAGTACGTGAGGATTCTTACTGGATTATAAAGCTCATATACCTAGTTTTTTTTTTCCAGAGTTACAAAATGTTTAATTTGGCTATAGTTTGGATTCATGAGTAACATAATGAATGGATAGAGAGTCATTAACACCAATCAGATGACTGAATGATGATTGAATTTGTAAATATATAAGTTGTATCATTTTATTTACATTAGGTATTCTCTTATGAATTATGATTAATGTTGTTCTTGAAAATTAAAGTTATAATAGATTTTTTTAAAATCCTTACATGATCTCTAGGACATATTTTAGGATTCATACGACTGATCGCATGGCCGGACCGGATGCTGAGTTCACGGTGTGACATTGTCATCCAAAGGTAGTATAAAAATATCATAATATATGTTAGTTAGAATTCGTTTTTTAATTTTTTTTAATTTTTAGGGAACCAAAAGTATTTGCCTACGAGTTTCAATTTATCATCTATCAATTTCTTTGTTGCATGATAGTATCTTTTATTGAATTATTACAAGTGAATCCTTTATCTTTATTTATTTATTTATTTATTTATTTATTTTTTGTCTCTTTTCTTCCAAGAGGATAATAAAACGTTGGTAAGAAGCATGTTTTTGTTGGACTTACTAGTTCAAGCAGATCATGGTATGGTCCGGCTTGGTCCCTCGTAATCATTTCGCTTGAAAAAAATCAACGGCCAAGTGACCAGAGAATCATGTACTTTTGAAAAAACTTGTGATTCCCTTACCAATCGAGCTTCTTCCCACCTGCTACTTGGTTTTCTTTGGCGGAGGCTAATTGACATGGATAACTAGTCATGGGGAAAAGGAGTGCTTTATTTTATGGGGTCAAAACTAGTCGCAAGGAGTGTATCCTATCTCAGGATGTTTGTAATTTTGGTTTTTGTTTGGGTTAGTTTCTCATATCGCTGTCTTTATTGTTTAGCTTTATCTTTTTTTCTTCTGCTTTGCCGCTGTATGTATCCTTTTAAGTTTATTATTTGTAAATGCTGTTCTTTTTTCTGAATATATATGCCTGACAGGGGTGTTTCTATAAAAAAAAAAAAGAAAAAAACTAGCCGTAACGACCCTACACGTAACCCAAAAGCCTAATGATCGAGAATGTATCATTTAGGTTATTTGACTCTATATAGGTATCTAAGATTTATCTAATATTTTTTAAGTCCTATCCTAATAAATCTATGCTTAGTATCCTCCGGTCCATATAGATTATGAACTACGTCCATGCTAATACTATTTATAATAATTCAGAATCTCAAACAAAAAAACTAGTTTCAAGATACAAACATCCTTGATCTACTTATTACATAACCAATATGGAACTAATTAAATATACACATGCAAAGGCCCTCGCATATTTTCTCTATTTAAGTTGTAGCATTCTTATACTATGGTAATGGTCCAAATCCATTGAAATTCAATCACAAATATCATGATCAATTCATGATCAACATATATGAGCTCATATTGCAATATTTTCTAGTCCACATGGATCGGATATGCTTTGATAGTAACAACTCAACACCTAATTTAAAAGATTAGTTAAAATGTATTATTTAAATTTTTTTATTATATATAAATATTCAAAATTTGTCCGGTATATAGTTCATCTTCTTTTTCTTCTCCGATGATTATTGTTGGATCGTGCAATAGCTGCTACAAGATCTATATAGGTAGACGACGATCGAAGAGAGTTCGGAGTGCTTTAAGAGCTGTGCAAGGTCCGATCCAACGGTTGGTGCCCGGAAAAAACAAAAACAAAACAAAACAAAAAGAAAAGATCAACATTCTTTCCCACGAAAAATACAAGCCGAACCGTCTCAACAGAAGCCCAGAGGTGTCTCCTTTACGAAGCTATATATATGATTTTATGTGGGAATGGTTAAGTTATCAAAGAGCATAACTTCTGTGCCTTGAGAAGAGTAAAAGGGAAAAGCTGCATGTTTGCATGGGAATTGCTGGGAGTCTCTGCGAAAAAGGAAGAAGGGATACAGGAGATTATTTTGAGACCTTCTAACTTCTACGAAGGACTTTCGGTGTATTGGGAGCAGAGAAAGAGGCTTAGCACACGCATGCATGCATTACACGTTTGCACGTAAAGAGAAACAAGGATGGCAGAAAAGATAAAGATGAGATCTTGTCCGTCCAAGGGAGTCTATCTTAAGTACACCAAATAAATAAATAAGAAAAGACCTGATGGTTACCCCCTCCCTATCGCAAAAAGTGATCGATCGTCTTCTTTTTTTTTTTCTTTTTCTTTTTCTTTTTCTTTTTTTTTGGTAGGGGAAAAAAAAAAAAAAAAAAAAACCAAAGTGATTTCGTGTGCTTAAAAAGGGCATGCAGGTGCCTTCCGTGAAACTCCTTGCACGGTTATATTAATTAAATAAGTAAAGAAGAAAACCAACCAGAATCCCTTGTGGCATGATATGCATCTAATCAATCTCTGGTTCCATGGTTTATGATACCAGAAACTATTTGGTCCCAACCTAGGCCTATATCATGGATGAAGGGCTCATGTTTAGAGTGCAAACTGATGAACTTCATTTCTCTTGTTTTTTCAGTGCCATCTGAGTTAGATTTGCTTTGATTTCGATACTCCGAGGCTTGAGCCATTAAGGCTGGCTAAAATTATTGCAATATATATAAACTCATGGACTTCTGGATATTTTCCCTTGGTCCGCCAAGAATGTTGGCAACATGTATGTTAATTTGTGTGCGTGAGTGTGTGTGTGTGTGTGTGAGAGAGAGAGAGAGTCAAAGTAATGGGCAAAATCCACGGAGCAATGCATTCTCCCAAATGTTCTTCAAACTTGTTTCTATTAATGCAAAGTATCATGCAAGAAGATAATAAAAGCAGGTACCATAAAAATTATCTCGCATGGTTATTACATATCTATACTAAAATCCATAGAGGTGGGTGATATATATAACAACATGCATCATCTTCTCACGTGGCTTGCGGGAATCTAGCAACTTGTATCTCATTCTCTTCTCATCTCTCATCACGATATTCCTTTCTCCCAAAACATGCACCACCACCTTTTTTTTTTCAAAAAAAAAAAAAAAAAAAAACACCACCATTTTGACCAGCACTCCTAAACTCATCAGTTTTCACATCTTTCTCTCTCTAGCTCTCTCCCTATAGTTTGACTCATTAGTTGTTGTGTCATCATTACCTCAATTATTGAGCTTGGTGTACTGCACGGGGCCCAGTACTGTCACCCAATCGTTGGCCCACGAGCTGCATCCCCCTCCACAATGCCACCACCAGACCAGCGTTTGTACCTTAGCTTGCTTCCTTGCTTTATCTCATTGCAGCCCCTGGCTCTCTCTCTCTCTCTGATCTCTCTCTCTCTCTCTCTCTCTCTCTCTCTCTCTCTCTCTCTCTCTCTCTCACACACACACACACACACACAGAGAGAGAGAAAGAGAGAGAGAGAGAGGAGAGATCGAAGTGTACGCTTCCTTTCCCACCCAAGAAACGACTGTGAAGGCCATTGCATGTGGCTTTGGATGTTAGGGTGCGCTTTTTCTTCAATGATGCCCTCCACCTAGCCTCTCTTTTTATTTTTTTTATTTTTTTGGCTACAGGGCAAGTCCATGTGGGCCTTGACCGAAAGCAACAAAAAAGTGTTCGAGATGGGGGGACTACTGAGAGGGTCTTCCCCACTGCTGCTGCCTGCTGCAATGAGGGATTTGCCTTGGTCCAAATCATGGGCCATACATGTTCCTGGCATGACGTTCGTGACAAGGACCTTAGATATGCTATACATAATAATGGATTAAACTTAAAGTTATCAGCATTACCGTACCACCATTATTGAACCTCGTCTTCCTCTCTCTCATTCTCTCTCTTTCTCTCAGAGTTTAATAATTTCTGTTGTTTTATGTGCACGGGTTGATTCATGATTCCCACTAGCTGAAATGCAGGCCATGGGAGGGACGGGAATGATAGAAATTTTAATTAACCTTCCAAAGGGTCACTTTTGTGATCTTTCAGAAAGATTGCTGATACTCACCTACATATATAACATGATAATGTTCCAAAGCATGGGCCAATCTACAGTTCCGTCAGTTTGATGATGTAAGTCAACACTCCTCAAAGATAAGTTGGATGATTTTAGGCATTTACCGATCCCAATTGGTGTTGGAACTCATCTCCAAATTAATATACTTACACTTATTCCTCAAACAAATAAAAAGAAACTATACACGAAAAATATATATATTATATGATATAATATATATATATATATATATTATATGTCATTTTTTTCCCATGAGAATATGAAAGATGGACACATGAGGTTCTGTTTTGCAATTTGTTATTTACTTTAGCTCACAAAATCGGATACAGAAAGACCCAAGCTGAAAGGAAATGTACGATCACCTATTAAAGGTTTCCAGGACAGAGACAATGGCAGGACCACAATGTTGTATGGGTCAGGGTGTTGGAGCACATTGAAGGTCCAAGTTCATGCCATTGTGAGGCAGAGATGAGAATGTTGGGTTAAATTTTTGATGCACAACTAGAAATCAAGCCTCGATGAACAGGGTGGCTTTCCCTCCCTCTTTCCATATAAAAAAAAGGAAGCTCTAGTTAATTATCAAGTTCGTTAAAAGTGAAAAAAAAAAAAAAAAAATGCACAACTCGCAAAATTTTGAAGATTACATGGTGCAAAATAGTGTGTACAAAAATGTGCAATGAAAAAATTTAATCAAGGACACTCTGATTAGGAGAAAGTCAATCTTGTTTTGAGAATCAAGATGGAGGAGGGAAAGTTTAGAAATTGCGATTGCAAATAGCATTTTGCAGCCATGATATACAGGAAAAATGGAGGAAATTAAATTAACTTTTTTCAGCCACCTTAAGGCATCAGCAGGGTAGTGCGATGATCACGGATTCACGCCGTAGAGTGTCGTGCAGCCATTGATGGCCACCATCAATACACGGCACACATTGTTTGATGACCATCCATCTTTTAATAGCTGCCATCCGGAATTGCACACAGTAAGGATCCTGGTTGTGGTTTAATTAGAACGAATTGGGGCACGCACGAGAAATGATTATTGACCAAATTCGAACGAGATTACTTTCCCCATCATTTCAAGTTACTTACAGTGGAGCTATTAAACATTAAAAAAAAAAAACCTTTAGGATTTTAATTAAGCCTTGTGTGTATTTGGTTGAGGTTGCATGAGCTTCTTCTATCTGCATATCATGGAATAAGGTTGGTTGTAGGAAACCATAGGCAAGAGCAGTCCTTAGCTGACCATGTGGGTTGGTATTCATCTTCTCAAGCAAGAGACCTACAGCAATAAAACATCTAGAGGCAGCATTTTTTTGACTTGTGATATCCACTTTCATCCAAGGCAGGTGGTGGGCATCAATGAGGCCTTCAGAAGCTAACATGCATCATTTCGTGCAAAACTCTGTCATTAAGGGCAAATCTGCTGTAAGATTCCTTGCTTTTGTAGGCAGGGTTCATTGTAAACAGAGGATGTGACACTTAATTGAGACAACAAGTAAAGACCTACGATACCTCTTTCTCACGCCCCTGGGTCTGTGGGCATTTGCTGACCGCTACCACTTTACACTACGAAAGATGCATTAATGGAGGAAAGAAAAGTGCTGTCAATTCGAAAAATTAAAGGCTATGATGGTAGGTATGCTCATTTAACTATGTGATTCTTTGTGTAGGCAAAATGATTTTTTTTATATATATATATATATATATATTCCTAAATATACTTCTGATGCAAGTGTCATAATGGCAGCAAGGGTACTTGGCTATCTAAACTGAACTAGGATACAATTTTAAGCAGATCATATGTCAGACCTCCATTGGTTGGTATAGTAAACCAGCAGACCATATATCATGCGAGACCCCATATTTTATTTTTATTTTTATTTTTATTTATTAGTGTACGTGTTTGTGTGAAAGGAATGAGTTCACATACTCTAGCTTCCACTGTTAAAAGACATGGCTTGCAGTTTCCACAGCAATCTAATAACAGAGGTCGCAGGCATCAACCCTAGCATCTTGTATGCTATCTGAACAAAGACAGTCGTGCCACTCCCTCAGGCCTCAGCCCACACCCTTCCACATTCGTATCAGAACCACATTATAAGGTGCTTATGAGTAATTCTGGGTGTTGTTGGAAACGAATGCATTGGCCTAGATTGAACTCTGGAATGTTGTAGTTATACGGACACGGTAGCCAACTCCTAGCCCACATCTTTCACAGGTTTCTTCAGACAACACCCCTCGCCAAATCCCAAACAAATTTATGCGACTTCAAAGTCCTCTTATCCCATAAATGCTCCCTGCATAGGGGTCAGGTGACAAAGAGTAGTTAAAACTATTGTTTATATTCAAATCCTCCAGGCATCGGAATTGGAGCTCGTTTGGTGTTGAGCTTCAAGCATGGACATGCATTGTAAAACGTCATGTCTGTTTATTGGAATAACCCTCGATCATCTTTTACGGGCATGTCTATCATCTTAAAGGAGGAGGGCATTTAAAGCTAAGTGGTCTACTTCCCAATAAGAATCCATTACCATATTATATATTGGTTTGCCTTGATGGAACCTAGGGTCTTGTATATATATATATATATATCCATGAGTCAACCTTGTGTAGAGAAGAAGATCGGGACCTGTTATAAATGACACCAGACATGGTTGTTGCAAGGTTAGAAGGGATATTTGGGAGTATGAGCAGGGAATTAGAACTTGGAAGGTCTGTAGAATTAGGTTTAAAATAATCACTTAATATAATGAAAAAGCACAAGAGCCAAGCAGCACCCTTTAGTCAATGATGCTAATAATTAAGCCTAGGCATCTGGCAGCTCTTACCAATTCAAAATTCTTTTTGTTGGTCTTGGAGTTGGATGTCTTGATACTCTCAAACATCACGATCTCCAATGTCCGATCGTGATTGCACAGCTCCAAATCCCACTCTTGCAAGATCCCAGAAGCAGCATGACCTCCCCCTCCCCAGTTCTAATGAGGAAATTTATTATAGTTCGGCTAGGTTTGAATGCTAAGACCAACAAGGGTGAACTCATCCTTAACCATGATGTCGATATAATGGAAAACAGTCATAAGGCAAGTTTGTTGAGCTAGCAACCACCAATACTAGCTATAATTTCTTTTGAATGCTAAAGGTGAAGTTCTTAATTCGTGCATGTCATCCAGGGGCCATGCTAATGTCTTGTATCATTCAAATTTTAATGAATGCTAAAAGAGTAGTCATGATGATTAAGATATAAGATTTAGCTAATTAAATCAACTCAACTATACCCGAAAAAAGTATTAAACCAATTCCTCCAGAATTACAAGGATAATCTTTTAGATGCAACACTTCAACTACACCCATCCTAGTATTATTCTTGCTCGAGCATGCTTAATTACGGAGTTTTGATGGAATATAATGCTCCAGTGCTGATATAACATCACCCGCATTAAAGGAGATTAAAATAAATTTGAATTTCAAACTTGACTATAATTAATAATTAAAAGTATCTAATATATAATAGCATGTTTTTTGCGCCTTCTCTTTTTTTATTTTTTAAATTTTTTCCCTTCCATTTTAATCGGCTTAGATTAGAAAACAACCTAATGGAGCCCGTGGAAAGGAATCGCAGCACAAGCCTTATTAGTCCTTTTTTTTCTCCTGGCCTTTATATTCTCTCATGCTTTATAAGCTTCGTCCTATAAAATATACGCCGGTTTCCGTGGAGTAGGAAGTCCAAACTCCCGTTGCCTTGGTGCCTTGACCGCTCTCTCTCTCTCTCTCTCTCTCTCTCTCTCTCTCTCGCACACACGCACACACACAAGTGCCATTTTCTCAGAGACTATATCAGAATGAGACCCCCAACAGTTCCAAAAGCTCTTCCCTTTCCTATCTTTATGCTCTCCATCCACTAAAAAGCATTCACTCTGGGATCACCTACCCGGCGCCTATTCTCCGTGAGAGAAAAAAAAAAAAATTCGCCCAGCCAACCCCTCACCACCACCCCCCCTCTCTCTTTAGATCGATCACAGCATACAAAGATAATAAAGAAGGAACACTACTTGCAGATCATACACCCTCTCAAAGCTCTTCCTCATTCTCCTACTCCCCACTTGTCTACATCGAAAGAAAGAAAAAGAATAAGAAAGCGGCCGTACTGCGGCTGCATGCTGGTTCTGGGGTACCTGGTGCAAAACTCCAGACTAGAGAAGCTGGTTTCCCCTCTAGCTTGTTCGTCAATCAACAGACACCATTCAAGCTTCAAGAAGAGATCGAAGAAAAAACGAGTAGGAGATCTTATAGAATGCCAATTCAAGGAGGAGTCTTCATGGAAACCTCCTCGATGCCTTCCCCCGACCTCTCGTTGCACATCAGCCCCCCAAGAAGTCCGCACCCGCACCCCCTCCACCCCCGACACCGGCCATGACCTCGGCCTCGACCTCCTTCAGCGGATCGAAGCCCTCAAACCACAAGCCGACAGCCGCTCCAACTTCGCTTGCACCGATCTAACCCTCTCAAGTCCATTGACAACCTCGGAGGCGGATGGCTCATGGAGGTGGGGAGGACCATTGCAGGATCGGTGCCCGGAAGGTCATCTCATGAGCGAGTTGGTGTTGGATGGCCCGAGGCCGATAAGGGAATCCCCATCTACGGCAGCACTACCTCACCGTTCCTCTCGGCCGATCCCAATGGGATTCGACCACCAAATGTCATCCACACCTTCTTTTCGGTCCTCATTTTGCTCTTCGGTGACATCCTCGCCTTCTTCTACTAGCGGCTATTCTTCCAATTTAGACACAGGACATCTTTCTTGCACCCGGTTGGTTTTCTCCCATCGATGGGCTCGTCCCATCATCCGATGATGGAACCACCGACAAGGTTCACCGGGTTATCACCAGACACGGTGAAGTACTATAACCACCACCACCACCACCACCGCCAGCAATATGGAATTGGGCAGCTAGATGTCTCTCGCAGCATGATGAGGTCTAGATTCATGCAGAAGATCCCAGCTAAGCGGACCATGCGGGCGCCAAGGATGCGGTGGACTAGCACACTTCATGCCCGCTTCGTCCATGCTGTCGACCTCCTCGGTGGTCATGAGAGTAAGCTATAACTCCATCTCCGTTTCTTGCTATTTCTTTTGTGAATATAGAATATTATTTAGTCTGTAATTCGTGAAATTTATATAATTTGGATTACTCTTTCTGCTTTGGTTGATCGTTCCGATTTAGGGGCAACGCCGAAGTCTGTTCTCGAGCTCATGGATGTGAAAGATCTGACTCTAGCCCATGTCAAGAGCCACTTGCAGGTTTTTTTTTTCCCTTTGTTTATGACCATATTCCTCGCCTTCATCCCCCTCAACCTGAGCAGAGCTTCCATCTCTCTCTCTCTCTCTCTCTCTCTCACTCTCTTTTAGGTTATGTGTGTACAGTAGTAATCGATGCAGTGAATGACTAAATGAATGAATGAATCAGTAATAGGTTTGTTTATTTTCAGACAGAGAACTGCCATGCATAGGTAAGGTCAGAGAGAGAGAGAGAGAAAAAAAGTAGCCATCATTTCACAATAATACAAGGCTAAAGAAAACTTCAGAGACATCAACCTCGTGGGCAATGGAAGAGGAAAGACAAATATGAAATAACAATAAATATCTTAGAAAAAGAAGAAAAGAATAACAATACACACCATAGAAAGAAAGGAGTATAGGCTTGGATTGAAGCTGGATTATTCTCCTCTTTTAACTTTCCTCTTTCTTTCTTTCATCGTAGCTTCATTTCAATGTTATTTTTCATCTTTTCTTCTCCTTTATCTCCATCCGTCTTTCCATCTCTCTATCTATTTAATTGCCTTAAATTTCTTTCCCTCTGGCTCTACAGATGTATAGAACTGTTAAATCCACTGACAAGCCTGCAGCTTCCTCAGTAATTCGATCATATTGCTTAGCCTTCTGCGTTCTCCTTATTTCATCTGTCGCTCCCTCTTTTTTCTTTAAAAAAAAAAAGATTTTAAGTCCTTAACTAACCTTCTTAAAAGCAGTTGAAATTTCCCACTAAATCAATATAAATCACCCTCATTAAGAATTGCAATATCATCTTCTTCTTAATACATCTTTGTATCTATGTATTCTCAAGCCCAATCAGAAGGCTCAGGTGAAGAAGATTCTGCTCATGGGACTGGAGATCTCAGCTTCCATCAACTAATGGAGCACGATGATCAAATAAACCAGTCCAACCAAAGGACATGGACTCGAGTACCATATGGAGAAGCTCATCTAAGTAAACCTCTCTCTCCTCTCTCTCTCCTCTCTCTCTCTCTCTCTCTCTGTCTGTCGCTCTCTGTCCATTCACACTCCACATAACCTTTTTTAGCATTGCCAATTGGCAGAGGAAAAAAATTTTTTTTTTTTTTTTTTTTTCCAATGATATCTTTAAGCTTAACTTAGAAGATTGACAAGTCCACGTTCTCCAAATCTTAGTGCAAAAGGCCCCCCTGGCAGCTTTAGCTTTTGTCCCAACCTTTGCGTTCTTTGAGATCTCATTGGGAGATTTAAAGCAAAGCTTAAGGTTAAGGAAAAGAAGGCATTCGATCACTTGCTAAAAGTGAGCAAACCAACTTACTTAATTTGTTAATGCTGTATGAGTTGGTGTCTTTTGCTTAATGCCTGTCTTCTCTTAGGATCTATGTCTTCAGTGAACGAGACCGGAAAGGCCAATTACACCTTGACTTGAGCGTTCTCTTTGATTTTATAGTACTATTATAGTGCTGTATCGTGTCAAGGTCTTGGGCTTTTGTTTGTCTTTTGTTTCCTCGTTCCAGTAGTTTAGATTCTCGATGCATTGGCTCTGATTTTTGGGATGTGATTTGACCTCATGTGTCCTAGACCTACGTACGTGCTACCTCAAATTTTCTTCTCTCTTTTTGTTATCTTACTTTTAAACCTCACTACTAATCTTGCTAATATGTTCCTGTATCCCTTTTTCTTCTTGGACTTCACAAAACCTTGTACAAAACCTTGTATCATGGAAGGTTGAAATGGTGAAAGATGGCATGCATCTGTTAATTATGACAAGTATGACCTTCCTTTCTATGTTTTTCATGTGGCACAGAAGCTAAAGAGAGACAATCCTATGTCAGGAACTTACAAGCAAGTTAATTGCATAAGTGTATTCGTCAGTACTGTACCTTTTTTTAAAAAAGTAACATATCTATTACTAATTTAAACAACTTAAACCCTCGAATACAATAACAAAGTATTATAAAGCATCATAAATTAACTGCTTCAGACATATATTTATAGCTGCCAACTTTTTCAGATCGATCATATATATATATAATCTTCCAAAAAAATCATTTGCACTCTAACTTTATCTGGGAAGTAGAAAAACTCAATAGAATTGATGGTTATCCTCCAATACTGAAAAGTGGTATAGGATTATGATGATGACTAATAAGGTATCAAGAAGTTCTGAAAATAGAAGCATATGCATGTTGGAAACTATTCTAAGAAAAATATTAATAAAATGTTAATAAATTAAGTGTTCTGATGAATAACAATGTGTATTGAAAACCTAATGTTGCTTAAGGTATCCCAGGGGAGTGGAAGATATCAAAAAAAAAAAAAAAAAGAAAATTATATAGTTAAATATTTCATCATGGAAAACAAATTGATTGTAAACTCCAATAATAAAGAAGCCAAGGTTATGGCTCCAAATATTTTGGGTGCAGCAGTCACTTGCAGAAATAGCCGATCTTTATCTTCTTTGCTATGAAACAAAACTTATAATCCACTGTCGAAGTAATATGTAATATTTAATATGTTGAAAAAATCAAAAAATCTAGTATGTAATAGTTTGTGTTAATTAATTGTAACTCTTAAATCAAAGAGTTAACTAGGAAGTCTAAAAATTATGGTCGGAAGTCTAAAGAATCTTAAAGTTGGGGAGTCCAGGAATCCAAAAGTTATAAGATCTTAGAGAGTTGCGGGAGTCTAAGAGTCCAAAAGTTATAAGAGTCTTAAAAAGTTGTGGAAGTCTAAGAGTCATGAAAGAAACTAAGAGTCATTGGAAGATCAAGGATTGTTTATAATCATGAATAGATTGAAAGTCACACTTATGTATCTATAAATATGGCTAAATATATTGAGTCCATTATGAGTGGAGTATTATTGTGAGTTTATAATAGAAAGGTTATCTTCCTCCCTCTCCAAGTATTACCTTGAGCATTGTGTTTTTCATATATATCTTAGAGTTATCCAAATTATTATTAATGTATATGAATGTGTCCATCACCCTTCCAACATTCACAACATCACCTGTTTGAATCCACAAAAGAAAGCTTTAGCGAACATTTGGTTGCATGTAACTTAATGTCATGTAGGAATCCAATTGGGAGACCATATATATATATATATATATATATACCACACACACACACAAAATAAATTGCATCACTAATTGAAGCTAAAACAAGTAGTGTATTCTAGCGGGAAAGATCTAAATTGAAGAGTACTGTTTAGGAGAATAGCCAATACAAAACCAGGAGGGTTGGTCCTTGAGATTATATATATATATATATATATATATCAATTCATATATACCAAAAACATCCTTTATAAATAAAACAAATTCCCTAACAAGACGATCTGATCCACGTCAGCTGCTCCAGATGGTTTCTGATAGGATCTTAATATGAAATGTTATACACATTTATGCAACTGGAATCATTTTTTTTTAATTTTTCTTTGCTCGTTTAAATAAACAAAGTTGTCAAACATAACTCCAATATTAGATGGTATTATTAGTAGTACACTTAGGCAATCGATGCTACTTTTTAACCATTAAATTGCCTGACTTGACAAAAAAAACAAAATGACATTCTGAAATCAATGAATTTATATATTCTGTCCTCTCGCAAAAGAATTTGGTTATTGTAACCAAAACATTTATAAAAAAAAATAAAAGAAAAAAACATGTTTTGTTCCACCTTGAGACTACGAAACGGTTTAAAAGGAGCATATTTTTCTTGGAAGGAAACAAAATAATTGTCAACCTGATGATCGATGTTCCAGTTTTGCACCTTGAAACTATGAGATATAGTTTTTTGGCAAAGGACCAAAACAATACCAGCCTTCAATGCATTATTGACTGATGAAAAGGGAGACAATTAAACTTCTGTACACGACCAGCACATTACACTGGCAAAACATAAATCTCACACCTAGAATCATACAGAATAATAATTTGATATAGCTTGTGTCGGTTATAATTAGCAGTCCTTGTTAATGTGTTACTAAATTCTACCTCGAACTTTTGCATGACAAGAACTTTTTTGTGAAAAATCTCGGCAGAGGAAATTGGATGCAGACCAATCCAAGTGACATGGAAGGGCTTGAACCACCAACTTTGACATCCGGGACAGAGGTACTTACAAGTAATTACTTGTTGGATATCACACACACCACACAGCGATACAGAATAAAGACTCTGTTTACAAAGTTCCTGGAATATATGTATTAGACGAACGGCACAACATCTTTTCACAAAATTTAAGAGGAAATCAAAAAAAAAAAAAAAAGAATGATAAAGTGCATCTCTGGACTTTTAAACAGGATAGCCATCTTTGCCGATCCAATGGCTCTGCTGGGTCTCATGAAGAACTCAAAAACCCAAGCCTGGAGTTCACCTTAGGTAGACCAGATTGGCATGACAGGGAGCAGGATTAATATGCTAGGGAAGCTACATGAAGGTGGTACACATTCAGTGTCATCAGTGAAGAATATAAGGAGTCCTATACGAAGAACGAGGAGGAAATGGAAAATCTAGTATGTTATTCTTGTTTGCATGGTGCGCGAACCTTATGTTCTGCATCTGGTCCTTGTTCTTCTTCTTCTTCTTCTTCTTCTTCTTCTTCTCTGGATTTTCTTTTGTCCCTTATTTATCATAAAGTTCTACGCTTCTTGATTTTGTTCTTCTTTTTATCTCCTCGTGGCGACACTTACAACCCACTAGAGAGTGGAAATGGGTAGAGCTCAAGTTAATTATCAGCGTCTAACAGATGATGTACATATCAAAAGCTGGAAAGAAAATTTGTTATTTTGCGCATTCAGCAACCTCGGCAAAAATCCTTGTTTTCTTTCGCTTTTATTTATCATGATTTTCTCGTTTCACCACCATTGTTGGGACTTTATTGTTGAAGTGTAAGATGTTGACAAAATCAAAATCCCGCATGAATTCTTTAAACATGCATGTGGCCGGATGGGCATTTACCTGCAGAAAATATCATAACGGAGCACTTTTTTCCTGAGAAATATTAAGCGTTTGAGTAAATTAGTGTCGTATGTTTTTCAAAGACAAAATGTTTAACTAAATTGAAGCTTTTGGATAATATTGTATATGTGACCACATAGACATATTGCGTCGGTAAAACCCCTAATTTACTTTTGCTGGACAGCTCGACCGAGATTAATCAGGATGGTAAAAATGTGTTATTGCTGTCATGGTTAAGTGAAACAAAAGGAGTTCCACGATTTTGAAGCAAGTAAATATTCAGTTAGGATTGTCGGTCGGCAATTTTTTTTTTTTTAGCCATATCGGTGAAAAGCGTGTCCTTTTCCGATCTTTTTTTCTTGTGCTTTAAATTTGATGATGACTATAAAACCCTGATTCTAGAAATCCTTGTTTAAGTTCTATTTCCCTTCGCATACTTCCAAATATTCCCTTCAGACCTTTTGCAACGACGTCCTTGTCCACCGTCAAAATATCACATCCAGTGATCTTCTCCTGTGCGCCTTTTGATTTCCAAGCCCCTCGGTTCCATCAAAACAAATATTTACCAACCGGGTTTCTTAATTTTTAGGAAGTACGCTCATCTTTTAATGCCTTTTCTTTTAAGTAGATTAAGTGTTCTTTAAGAGATGATTTATCGTTCTGGCATCGATCGATCTCTCCCAAGACATCCAAAACCCTACAGCCAAGTTTAAATAGCAAGCAAATACCGATCGATGTTTAGAAATAATACAAACACTCGATTACTTCACCAAACAGGATACATTTTGGGACACGTAAGTCAACAACGTCTAATTCTTTATTCAAGACTTCATTTTATTTATTAATTATTTATCATTTTATCATCGTCGTCGTCGTCGTCGTTATTGTTTATTTGGGCAACCATATGAATGCCTGGATGTTAATAACGACGGTCTAGGTTTTGTCATGCATGGCTTCATATATACCATTATAGGCTGCTATAAGAATATGAAAGACCATTATTATATTATTATTATTATTATGGAGCAATTGCTTAGTATAACACTCGAAAACTTCTTCAAAAATGGTTTTATAAGTTTATGATCATGGTCATATATATTGATCATTTCAATAGAATTAACAACTTATAATATATAGTAATGTAACAGCATTAATTACACGTATATGGATATTTAGTAATATTACGTAAATATTGTCATGCAAATATTATAACCAGTTTGACACGAGAAAGGAAGCAATATTGCTTGCTGGGAATTTTTTTTAAGGTGGCCAGCAGATAGAAAATTCGCACGGAGTGGAGCCACACGAAGAATTGATGTTGAAATGAAATAAGGAATTAAGGTATCTTCGAGGCCGTCTCCAACCAAATTAAATGAGACTTCAACTTACATGCACAGATGGTAAGTAGTTTGTAATACAATTACTCGATATTATATTATACCCTTATAATAAAATTACACTATTATAAGCATCATAGACTTTATATTATTGAAACATATATATATATATATATATATATATATATATATATATATATATATATATATCTATATTATATATATATATATATATATATATATATATATCTATATATATATATATATAGCATTCTACTGAAAATTAAAAAATGAATTAAAATTCTAGACTAAATCTAGTTTCTGCTGCATAGGGCTGCATGGTGTGTCTTGGTATACCTGTGGATCATTAGCTTGCTCAAATGTCTGTCATGCATGGAGCCTTGTATATATATGTTAAAAAGATGAACGGGGGACAAAAATCAATATGATGAGTAATGAAGATGCCGCATATATAATGAGAACGATTGATGCATCATCACTCTTGAAAGCATATTGAGCACACAAATAGCCCAAAATCTACTGTCTGAAACGGTCACGGTCACATATACACTCATGTGTTGATGATGTTTGAAATCCATGATCTTTCCTTATTTTTTCGAACAATGGGACGTTCACGCGTGGAACCGCAGAAGTCTCTTTAGTTCGGGATTTTAGCTTTGTTAAACATGGTTATAGCATGATTCTATTTTAGAGTCCTGCCATGGTTCCTTGTGGTGTTCTACTTTATTTGGAAATTATGTTTTTGATGCTATTTGGAATTTTATTTGGTCTCTTTTTAAATAGAGACCGAGAGCATGATTTTGGCACGTCCCAAGCTTGAAAGAGAGAGAGAGAGAGAGAGAGAGAGGATCTAAAGAGGGCTTTCATTGTGAGAAACCTTTGCAGAGAAATTTATTGTATTTTCTTCTCTAATTTTATATATTTTGCACTGTAGTTTAATAAAGAATCGTCGAGGAGGTATTGCCTATAGACGATCATGGTACTCATGGACTACTATTCGGGTTATCTTGACGATCGTGGTACTCATGGACTTGGAATTCGAGCAAATGGATGTAAAGACTGTATTCTTATATGATGACCCGGAGCAGAAGATTTATATGGTGCAATCTAAAGATTTTGTTGAAAATACAAGGAGCAATTAGTTTGTCGGCTAAACAAATCATTGTATGATCTCAAACAAGCACCGAAGTATTGGTACGAGCGATTTGATTCCTTCATCATGAGTTTGGGTTTAATCGATTGGAGGCAAATTATTATGCATATTTCTATGGTTACGATGATGGAAACTTCTGTATCTTGCTGTTGTACATCGATGATATGATGGTTGTGGGAAATAATAAGAGTCAGATATCAAATTTAAAAACTCAATTATCTAGAAAGTTCAAGATGGATTTAGGAGTCGTAAACCAAATACTCGAGATGAAGGTACTATAGGAGAGGAAGAATATGAAGGTCTAGCTTTCACAAAAAGAATATTAAATGGCAAATCCATGTAGCAACCATTGAAAAGCAGTAAAGTGGATCTTCTGGTATTTAGAAGGACATCAAATTATTCACTCTATTATGGTTTTGTGGGAGTTTTGAGGGTTTGGAGTGCATGAGTATGTGAATTCTGATTTTATAGCAGATCAAGATAAAAAAATCTACCACGGGTTGTGTTCTTCATGACCGATAATGCTATAAGCTTGAAATCTAAGTTTCAGTCAGTGGTGACACTATCAATGATAGAGGCAGAGTATATTGTAGTGGCACATACATGTAAAGAAGCTATCTAGCTCAAGAGACTCTTGGAAAATTCAAGATGAAGTCGGATGTGATGGGATAGATTATGATAATTAAAGTGCATTGCACTTGGTGAAAAATCCGTATTTCACTCTCGGACGAAGCATATCAACATTCGCTATCACTTTGCGAGAAATGCGATGGATGATGGTCTAGTCATGCTATTGAAGATTCACACCGATCAAACCTAATAAATGCGTTGATGAAGCCAGTGACTCGAGAGAAGTTAATTGAAGTAAAGCTTCTCTCGATCTTGAAGCTATGCGAGAAGTAAAGATTGGCAAGGCCTCCAGGATAATGTTCTTTGAAGTTTGGCATATATCTTCAAGTGGGAAAATTGATGACATTGAAGCCCATGGTCCACCCTTATTTTTCCAAACAACGAGACGTTCATGCGTGGAGTCGTGGAAGTCTTTTTAGTTTGGGTTTTTAGCTTTGTTAAATAGAGTTCTAACAAGACTCTGTTTTAAAGTCCTATCATGGTTCGTTGTGGTGTTCTACTTTATTTGGAAATCTTTTTTATTGTTGTTTGGAACTCTGTGCTGCCTCTTTTTAAACAAAGACCAAGAGCATGGTTTTGGTATGCCCCAAGCTTGAGAGAGATGATCGAAAGAGGGCTTTCATTGTGAGAAGCCTTATAGAGAGAGTTTCTTGTATTTTCTTTTCTAATTTTTATACATTTCGTGCCATGGTTTAATAAAGAATTATCGTATAGAGATCTTGCCCGTGAACGTAGGACAATGATTGATAGGCTAAATTATGTATTTTCTGGTATACTTTTTCTGCTTTTATATTACTTGATTATCTCTCTTTTGTGTTCTACGACTTGTTTAAATTTATTCTCTCTACGACATGATCTTGTTTCCATCGTGATTATATGCCGTGTGGGTTAAGGTATGCTCCTTTGTTATATCTGTCTTTGCGTGTATATAAATCTTAATCCTGCATGACCTAAGATACTTGGGACTCATCTAGTTCATGGAGAGTGGAATGGGAAAAGTCAATTTATCATAAGTAGAGGAAAGTCCCCTTGTTTGGCTAGAGTTTCAAGATGATAAAAAAAAAAAAAAAAAAAAAAAAAAAAAAATTCTTTCCATGCAAAAACACTTCCTACATTTCATGAAAGTATAAAATCCATAGAAGAGACGAATTTCAGGACTCCCACCGAATAAAAATTGATGTCATTTTTTCCCTTCCAAAATACTCTTTTAATTTTATCCTTATAAATATTAATATAATATAATATGCAAAATAATATATTGATATTATATTATATAAATATATAATATTAATATTTATATAGAGTTTCAAAATAAAAATGTATGATCTTATATTTATTAAGAGTATGATAGATATTCTCGATAATTTTTCAATAAAGTTGACGTTCGGCTAAACTTAAATCACCATGTAATAAGCTACTTTTTCATAATCAACCAAATATACTAAAGTATATTCTCGGATATATTCCTGATAAGTAATTTTTTTTAGAAAGAAAAGTTCTTTCCAAAAATCAAACAATCTTTGTAGAACACTAAACACCCACCGCAACCTAACAAATTATGGGCTTGTTTGTTTGATTCATGACCGGAATTAGAATCGGAATCATAAACAAAACGGAATGTAAATCCTAGGAGATCGGGACATTCCAATTCGCTATCGGAATTGGAAAGCGAATGGAACTTCCCTCGACAAAATGGCTAGAACGAGAATTACTCGTTCTTATTCCCATTCCAGAGTCCTGCTCTTTCCTGTTTCTTATCAAAGAAGCATGAAAGCATGAAATTCGAAGCAATATATATATATATATATATATATATATATAAAAAGAGAGGCAAGTTTCTTCTTTCTAGATTACCAAGATCATTCGAGGCATATACCTGAGGTGACGCGTTTATTAACACAATGGAGCTCGCACGTCGGATAACCATGTCGAACACCAAGGCTATGAACTGGATTTGCTTTAATTAATTAATGCAGGCTTCTCACCTCAGATAAGAACGATGTCCAGCTACGGTAGTGGAAACCTACCGCATGCATGTCACGAAAAGCACGTAGAGCCGAGGAATGATTCAGCTCCACGATGCTCCCCAATGACCGATTCTTTTCCAACTTTTTGTAAAGAAAAAATAGTTAAAAACAAAATCTCGCAAACCGTTCTACACTCAAGACTTTGAATGAAATCTAGTATGGTAGCCCCCGGATGGACTTCTCTTATTACCCATATCTTTATGTAAATATGGTATCAGCTTTTCACGTTTTTTTTTTTTTTTTTTCTTTCTTGGAGGTGGGGTTGGGGGACAAACTTTTCCTCGCAATCATTGGCCTTTTGACCGAGGGAAAGAAGGTGGAGAAATTGGATAGCCTTTCAATCTCATCAGGTGGAATTCTCGAAGACGAATGAATGGGTTATATGCTACACAGCTATGCGTACGTGGTAAAGCAAGAAGAGTCCCTGCGAAGGATGCCAGGATATGCCTGCCTTTCAAGTCATCGGATTGGATGCCACCAGCACCCAGTGCCACGATGCCTGTCAAATAGACCACCACTCCAAAAGTAACCCTCGAGGCATGGGCATCATTTCCAGCAGGCGTTATCTTCTCGAGAATGATCTTGGTTCTGCTTCTGGTTGGATGTCAGTGCTGGATATCAGGACATGCTGCATTTCGGTCGATTAATTCTTCAAATTAATTACAATGTTACATATGATATACAGCACCCGGTTCATGTATTTCTAAAGAAATTGTTTGATAATGTTTAGCTAGGTTGTAGTAGATCCACTAATTCTTACCACCGATCCATGTTTGTAATTTCAATGAGAAGATGTATTTGCCCAAAGACATCTCACCAAGATTCCTATCAGCGGCTCCATCCACATGCCAAGCCTGTTGATGGTTTCGGTAGACATAGGATCGAATGCCGCCTTCATCCAGATAGTAGATTATACCAGGGGTGCAACTTCTGGTTGGGTTGTTGCGAGCATGGAATGAGCTAACCTGACATTTAGTTGAACCGGGTTTAATCTTGTGTCTCCTTAAAGACTTGCCACTTCTGATTTCTTCTCGATTCCATTCCAATTTCCTCCTTACCCACTTAAATTTGTACAATATTTTATTCTTGAACTCTGCTCGCCTAACCTTCAAGGATAGCAGACAGATGTGGTGCAGTTTGAGCTACCCGTGCCCGACCTACTCCAACCCAGGTAACGTTGGAGGCTGGTGCTTTAGAATTTGATATTGTCATGTTGATCTTTATGGGTTTGCTTCCTCGTTAAATCCTAGCCAAAGGAACGGTTACCCATATAACCATTCGGGCAGCCATATTTTTATCTTGAATTGCATATTTTTTCGATGGGAATGGAGACCTCCTACCGAATAGCTACCATGAATTTATCATCCCCTTTGTCCCTTTCACCTATTAAAAAAAATATTTATTTTATTTAGCCCGGTAAACTTAGCCAAACTGCATGCTTTAACCGCGCCTAATCACACCCGTAGCCCTTTATTGACATTGCGAAAATGACCCTGGATGGTTAGCTCTAAAATTCCCCTCTCTTACCATGGCTAGAGTTGGCAGAGTCCTCTTCTTTTGAGGATCGAAATTGCTTAAATTAAGCTATTAAAGAATAAATACATTTACAAAATTTTTTATTAAAAAGATTAAATAAGAAAATTCGAAGTAAAATTTTATAATGTAATTCTAGTATGGTTGGTATTATAAAACATCATCCGATTGGTTAAAGTTATATATATATATTTTTACCTGGATACGTGGTGTTCCGAAAATGAAGCAATGAAAGCATCATTTACTGATAATTATATAAAATGACATAAAATTCAATATCTCGGTGGGTAATGAATACGAGGGCCACGTGATAAAAATTAAGGTGTTTCCTTGTTTTTTTTTCCCCGCAGGTCCACGTGCCACGTGGTACAATTATGGTGTCCCCTTTTACCCCGCAACCCACGTCCTTGCTCTCCATCCCCGCAATCCCAAGTGGCTCCGGAGGCCAAAAAATTTAAAAATAAAAAAAAAAAAAAGAAGGGGGCGCCCGACCAACCATGCCGCTGGTCATGCTGGCTTTGCGTGTTTTTTTTTTTTTTAATTACCTTCGCACTTGCTTGCGAGTTCCCTGCTCGTCGTCCTGCTTTGCAAAACAACATTTTCCATCATCATTTTATAAAATATATACTAAAATTAATTTAATTATTTTAAATTAATAAAATAATAGATTTTTTGATGGTATTTCAAAGATATATGATACCATTCTTGAACGAAATCAAAATTCTGACCATTCGGCATGATAAGTGACCAAGATTAATTCTTGGATAGCTGTCCATAGCCAATCATGCGTATAATCAGTATGATATTTTTTTAAAAAATTTAGGATTATTTTCACGGTGATATAAATAGCGGAAGAGCATAAGTTTGCGGGAGTTCTTTTTGAACAAATTTTGTTTTTTTTTCAACTTAATTCCTGAGCTTTTATCATGGAACTTGGAGAAAGAAGAGGGATGTATTAAAAACGAAGAAGGACAGAAAGGAGAGGGTAGTTAAAAATTGAGGAGGAGGACGATGTGTAGGTTGATAGTGGAGGCACGAGGAAAAAGAGGGGGAGGGGCAGGTTGGAAATTTTTTTTTTTTAAAAAAAAAAAAAAAAAAAAAGAGGAGGAGATGAAGAAGGGTGGCCCGGTTGGACAAGGTCGAGAAGCCCATGGCGACAAGACAACAGGTGGCGAGTAGCATGCGATAATGGTATAGAGGTGGTAGGGAGGGAATATTTTTTTAAAAAAATAATAATAATAAAAAGATAGTAACCATTTGTTAACTTGCTAAAAAGAATTATCCTAACTATCCTTGTTAATAAATAGTTATGAACTTTTCTATCTTTCCTATAAAAATTAATAAAGGAGTACTGATATGTCATAACGATAACGTGGCATGTCTCAGATTTTGCTGGGCGTGATTCGAGCCACGTGGAGTTCTTCGACAAAATCAGGCACGACTACGTCTCGACCGAACTCGAGGTCGGTCCAAGCCTTCCTGCAGCTCCGCCGGGTGTCCACCCAGGAGGGGTCCACCTTGGCCGAAGACGACGGCCTCCCCGCTCCCTCACAGGTGGCACCCTGAGACGGTCCCACTAGGCCGAGGTCGAGCCGGGCCCCTCGCTCCTTTGCCAGGTGTCGCCCGAGACGGGACCACCTCGCCGACGTCGAGCGCCCCTCTACCGCTCCGCCGGGTGTCCACCCAGGAGGGGTCCACCTCGGCCGAAGCCGCGGCCTCCCGGTCCCTCGCCAGGTGGCACCCTGAGACGGTCCCGCCTAGGCCGAGGTCGAGCCGGGCCCCTCGCTCCTTTGCCAGGTGTCGCCCGGAGACGGAACCACCTCGGCCGAAGTCGAGCGCCCCTCTGTCGCTCCGCCGGGTATCCACCCAGGAGGAGTCCACCTTGGCCGAAGCGGGCGGCCTCCCCGCTCCCTCGCCAGGTGGCACCCTGAGACGGTCCCACCTAGGCCGAGGTCAAGCCAGGCCCCTCGCTCCTTCGCCAGGTGTCGTCTGGAGACGGGACCACCTCGGCCGAAGTCGAGCGCCCCTCTGCCGCTCCGCCGGGTGTCCACCCAGGAGGGGTCCACCTCGGCCGAGCCGGCGGCCTCCCCGCTCCCTCACCAGGTGGCATCCTGAGACGGTCCCACCTAGCCGAGGTCGAGCCGGGCCCCTCGCTCCTTCGCCAGGTGTCGCCCGAGACGGGACCACCTCGGCCGAAGTCGAGTGCCCCTCTGCCGCTCCGCCGGGTGTCCACCTAGGAGGGGTCCACCTCGGCCGAAGCCGGCGGCCTCCCCGCTCCCTCCCTCACCAGGTGGCATCCTGAGACGGTCCCACCTAGGCCGAGGTCGAGCCGGCCCCTCGCTCCTTCGCAGGTGTCGCCCGGAGACGGGACCACCTCGACCGAAGTCGAGCGCGCCCTCTGCCGCTCCGCCGGGTCCACCCAGGAGGGGTCCACCTCGGCCGAACCGGCGGCCTCCCCGCTCTCCCTCACCAGGTGGCATCCTGAGACGGTCCCCACCTAGGCGGAGGTCGAGCCGGGCCCCTCGCTCCTTCGCCAGGTGCCGACGGGACCACCTCGGCCGAAGTCGAGCGCCCATCTGCCGCTCCGCGGGTGTCCACCCAGGAGGGGTCCACCTCGACCGAAGCGGGCGGCCTCCCCGCTCCCTCGCCAGGTGGCACCCTGAGACGGTCCCACCTAGGCCGACGTCGAGCCGGGCCCCTCGCTCCTTCGCCAGGTGTCGCCCGGAGAGCGACGGGACCACCTCGACCAAAGTCGAGCGCCCCCCCTGCCGCTCCGCCGGGTGTCCACCCAGAAGGGTCCACCTCGACCGAAGCCGGCGGCCTCCCTGCTCCCTCGCCAGGTGCACCCTGAGATGGTCCCGCTCGGCCGAGGCAGGCCAACATGCGCGGAGAAGCTTCCAAGGAGCAAGAGCACGAGCTCCAAGATTGCCCCTCGAGCCGCGCGCGCCGCACCCCGAAGACAACGCCCGTACGGTCGGCGGCGACACGCGGAACATCGCTTACATCGGCTCGACAGGCTCCGTAGTCGAGAAGCGAGGCCCTGACAAGACAAGGCCCAATAACGGACAATGTCGGCGCCTGAGAAAGAGAGCGCTCATGCTCGACCCGAGGTCTGGTCGGCGGTCTGACCGGCGCCCCCCTCCCCTACTCTTTCCTCCCTGGGCTCGGCAAGCAAGGCCAGGAAGCCGCCTTGCTCTTTGATCCAGAAGGGGAAAGGGAAAGGAACGGAGGGGAGGAGGCAAAAGACAATGGAGCCTCCCGGGGGCAAAAAACGAGAAGGTAACAGGATGAGATAAAAGAAAGGAGAGAATAGATGACAAAGCAAGCAAGAAACAAAGGCTGGAGACTGGGTTCCAAGAGCAAGATCCGAGATCCCGAGAGGGGACCTTTGTGCAAGCTCGGTGAAGGGACCCGGCGGGTTTCTATTCTTCTGGGACCTTTCTTGCTAGCTTGATCTCTAAGTCTGGGACTCCTTCGGGGGCCCATCTCAGAGACCTTTCCCTCTCGCCGTCTACTAACTTGACCATCGGAGCTCCCTCGCCGGGATCCCCGGCCAGGGTTTCTGACCTTGCCTTGCAGGTTCGATCGAGCCAGGAGACCCCAGGGATGAGACGGTCTAGTTGGATCGGCGGCTCCGAAGCCACAGGCGCGGCGACGAGATCGGCAACAGTACCATAGAAAACTTCTAAATTATATAATAAGTCTATATTGGACAATTAGTCCATAATTGATGCGATAGATGTTAGCTATTTTAAATATGCAAGCTATAAAAAGGTATTGTTTTCCATTGATATAGTACAAAAATGACTCTTAACAATGCTTTTTTTTTTTTTTTTTTTTTTTTTTTTTATAAGAACGAAAGTGGATTGAATGATATCTATCCTGATTTATTTTATATTTGAATATATTTGAATATTGTTTGAATTTTAGTATTTAATTAATATTTATATCTATTACTAGTGGCTTGGATGATATCTATCTTGATTTACTTTTATATTTGAATATATTTGAATATTGATAGAATTTGAGTATTTAATTATATCTATATTTATTACTACCGGGTGATCGGGGGTCAATAGTTCGAAATCTCCGAAACTAGGTGCTGATGTCAGGTTCTCGATTGATTCCTTGGAACAATTCTACAAAATCATCAAAAAAAAAAAAAATTTCTTTTCTGGAAGGTTTTCTTGGTGATGGACGCTTCGACGCCTAAAAATCATTTATAAAAGCAAACAGAAAAGATCTGAGCAATGAATGAAGAGAAGAGATGGTGGAGGGCATAAAACTAAGAAGGCCGATGACATAAGAATGGAAGGAAGGACTTATATTACTATAGAGGAGTGGGGTTCTAGTTTGTATGGAGCCCGTCTATGGGAAAAAAGTATGCGAGGTAGTTTTTTCTTACTCGAAGGGTTTCGAAAAAAAAAAAAAATTATAGATGAAAGTAAGTATATGTCGCATTAGAAGGCGTGCTCTGTTTGTCCGGGAATAATGACATGCACGTTCCAAAATGTTGAGATCATGAATCTTGCTTAGTAGAGAAGCACATGGTCACTTATTGTCTTGTACATAGAAGACTCAGGAACTCTTTCATTGCGATTGTAAAAGTATAAATGGTAGAGGTTAGATAATCGCTATATCGCCTCTATCAAGAACACATGTCCGAGTTTTATGAGATCGTCAGCACCATGTTGGACAGTCCACCCTAAAATATATCAATATCCATAAAAAAAAATAGATATGAATAAATACTATTCGACCCCATGTCTAAATATTTAATTTTATTTATAATCTTATTCAATTTCATACAGCACTAATAAACTTTTAAAAATAATATACCATGATATCAATATGCTATTTATTTGATTTACATTTTTTAATAATATATTTATTTTACGATCATAAAATTTAGTTATCTAACTTGTATTTATATTTATATATACTTGATATTGCTACATCGTTGATGTGGAGCACGTGTCAGGTCCAGCTGGACACGGTCAGTACCACGTGGATTTTTTCTTTCAAAAAGATCCCCCGTTCGGGAAGAAGTGCTCATGCTCCTTCGTCGGATGGCACCCAAGATGGGTCCACCTCGGCCGAAGTCGAGCCTCTCTCTGCCACTCCGCCAAGTATCCACCCAGGAGAGGTCCACCTCGATCGAAACTGGCGGCCCCTCGCTCCCTCGCCAGGTGGCACCCCGAGACGGGTCCACCTCTGCCGAAGTTGAGCCGGGCCTCCTCTCTCCTTCGCCGGGTGGCACCCCAGACGGGTCCATCTCGGCCGAAGTCGAGCCTCTCTCTGCCACTTTGCCAGGTGTCCACCGAGGAGGGGTCCACCTCAGTCGAAGCTGGCGCCCCCTCGCTCCCTCGCCACGTGGCACACCCACAAGACGGGTCCACCTCTGCCGAGGTCGACCTGCACCCTCCTGCTCCTTCGTCAGGTGGCACCCCAATACGGGTCCATCTCGGTCGAAGTCGAGCCTCTCTCTGCCCCTCCGTCAGGTATCCACCCAGGAGGGGTCCACCTCGGTCGAAGCTGGCGGCACCTCGCTCCCTCACCAGGTAGCACCCCAAGACGGGTCTACCTCGGCCGAAGTTGAGCCTCTCTCTACCACTCTGCCAAGTGTCCACCCAAGAGGGGTCAATCTCGGTCGAAGCTGGCAGCCCCTGCTCCTCCGCCAGGTGTCCACCCAGGAGAGGTCCACCTCGGCCGAACTGGCAGCCCCTGCTCCACAGCCAGGTGGCGCCCCCTGACGGTCCACCTCGGCCGAGGTCAGCCATACTCTGCAAAGCCTCGGGAAGGCAGAGACACGGGTCGCGAGGTCGCCACTAGAGCCAGCGCACGCCGCGCTCCGTACAAGGTGCCGTACGACCTGTAGTGATATGCGAAACCTCTTTACACTAGTTAATCAGGGTCCTGCAACCGAGGAATGAAATCCTAGCGGGCAGGAGCCTGAAACGGCTGGAAGCCCACCATCAACGCCCCGAAAGGAGAGCTCCCCGCGCTCGGGCCCCAGGCCTCACCAGTCTTCCCCTTTTCGTGACACACTGCGGACGAGTCGGCGCGGCCACTTAACTTCCAGACTCTGAAGAAGAAGGGAAGGAGAAGGTCCAGAGGTCTCAAAGAGCCCTTGGAGGGGACGTGGGCTAAAGGCAGTTCGGTGATATAAAAGGGACGGTAAAAATGGACGGAAAGGTAGGTGGAAAAAAAGGGGAACACTAAAAGAACGATCCGGGAGGATCTCGGGAAGTCCTCATGCGAGATCGAGCTCGGGCTAGCACGTGAGGCCGGGCCTCAACTCATCTATTTCCCACACTTCTTTCATTTTACATCTCCTCTAAACACCGGGATCCTTCGGAGCCCGTCCTAGAGGTCCTGTTCCATCTTGCCACTCTCTGACTTGATCGTCGGAGTCCTCCGGACTCCCGGCCCTGGTCTGACCTTGTTTTGCAGTTCGATGTTTGAGATCCGAGGTAGAAGAGTGATCCGAAACCGAAGCGCGCCAGCTCACGAGCTACAGGCCACCGCAATGAGGTCGGCAACAATATTGATATGATTTTATTTAAACTAATATCTATAATATATATCTATATTTATCAAATAAAATAAATATTAATATGAATAAGCTATCTTTATATGATATATATATATATATATATATATATATATATATATATATATATATATATATATATATATATATAAAAATATATCACCTCTAATCATCGATCGAGGATTAGAGGAATAGGAGCGAGACGGACAAAACTCCTATAAATTTTTTCTTTATATATTAAAATTTATATAAAATTTTAAAATATATGTATTATAATTAATTTCTTCTAAATTAAAAAATTAAATATAACTTTAAATATAAATATATATTTTTTTAAAAATTAATTTTTTTTTTTTTTTTTTTATTATTGGGGGTCTTCAAAAAGAGTATGCCTGCCGCCACTGATGGTAAACGAACCAACACCGCACAAATGCTTCCCTGGATTTTAGTGTGCTGCGAGTACGGGACACATGGTACAACGAATATCATCCGGGGGCTATCTGGTGGGATGAAAGGATCTGATCGCACTTTTGTTTTCGGCAAGCTTTCAAGCGGGTGCTGCCAACTTCATCCCTACATCTCGATGATTCACACATTCAAAAATAATAAATTGTAATAAATTGAGTCATTTAAAAAAAAAAAAAAAAAAAAAAAAAGCTCGAGATATCCATCAAGTCTCAAAACAAAGAAGCCTGGAACTGTAGCAAATAATTTCTACCAAGAAGAGCCGTGGGTGGAGATTCCAGGAACAAAAGTCATAAAGCCAACACTGCACCCATCAGATATTCGAGCGTTCATCCCCTCAGTTATACCCCAAAGATCCTGAGAATATTCCGCATCTGACGACCCCCACTCGCAGTCGCTCCGTTAAAATAACCCGCGACTTTCTCTCTCTCTCCCTTTCCTTGTCCTTAACACTCGCCCAGGTCGCCATCCCGCTCAACGAGCGAAACCTCCAAGCCCGCACGCGCGGAGCATCTCAACCTAACCCCACCCGCGAGCGAAAACCCCCACACCCCCCAACCGGCCGGTAACGTCAACCGGTGATAGGCGGTAGAAAAGTAGCCGAAATATTCGTCCCGCTGTGTCGTCCATTTCTTTTATTTGCGGATCCCCCCACCCTGTTTCTCGGACCCCGCACGCCAGAACGCCATTACATAAATGCCTCCGTATCGCCAACTGGGCTTTCACCGGCCATCCTCCAGTTCTCTGACGCCTGAACCGGAGCCATGGCCAGCTTCTGTAGCAAGTATTCCATGGCTCTGGGTCTCGTTCTCCTCTTCGTGGCTCTTTCTTCCTTTCTTCCCTCTTCTGCGGAGCTCCCGAGGCTGGAGCACCCGTTAAAGAATGATGCTTCTCTGAGGCTTCTAGTGGTCGGAGACTGGGGAAGGAAAGGAGCATATAACCAATCCAAAGTCGCAACTCAGGTATCGATTCCTTTTGTTTTCCCCTTCTTCTTCTTCTTCTTCTTCTTTCTTCTTCTTCTTCTTTCTTCTTTCTTCTTCTTCTTCTTTTTTAGAGACTTAGAGAGTGACAGCCATTTTTATCTGTCCACTTCATTCATAAATGAATGCATTACTAGCAATCGACATCAATAGAAATAGAAATGGATGATTGTTTTGACTTGCGTGCAGATGTGCACAAGTCCCCCCTTCTCAATCTCACAATTTTTATTTTTTTTTTTTTTGAGTTTTAGGAAGTATCTCTTCTTCTGAAAATTTTACTTGATCTTCATGGGGCAAGCAAGCTGGCATATGGCGAACCCCTCATCGCCAGTATTAATTACTATGTTGGAAAGACTTTGCTAACCATACCATGGTGGCTGTCTCCCTTCACTTATCGTCGCTGCTGAATGGGGGGCTATTTGGAATGATCAATGAAAGAAACATAAACACACCCTCAAACGTTAAGACAAAATGGTGTATTAGCGATAAAAGATTGGAACTTTTATTTTTTCTTTCTTTTTTTTTTCCTTTTCTTTCTTTCTTTTTTTTTTTTTTAATGATGGACGGTTGGATACGTAAAGGAGTTTTTGCCTTCCAAGTCAAGGGACGGAAAGTAGCGAGAAAAAGATATTTTGTCGTGCAAGTCATTCTTGGAAGAGTAGTGTCAAGGTGCTCGAGGGAATCTGAAATAAATTGCAATAATTGTTGAGGGTGGTGTGAATATTGAATCGAAGAGTACATGTAGTTGGGACCATTTCTAGGTAGCGCAGAACAAACGTTTTTTTTTTTTTTTTTAATTTTAATTTATAGAACTTTGATGGGCCCAAAAAATTTGTCGGTAAAGTTCACAATAATTGAAATGGTAAGCGGAGTATTGAAGTAAAAAAAGATCTGTGTTTTTTTCCTTTTTTTCTTTTTTTCCACAAGATCTAGTAGTTTTGGTGTAGAGTTTCTTCTGTCATGATTGATTATTTAATTGCTTTAACTTTATAATCCAAAAACATCTTAGCTCGGTAGTTCTCCTCGATCTCCATGGCCAAGATACTAGTAAAACTAAGATAAGTTTTGGATATTTATGCAAGATCAAAAAAAAATTAAATAACCTCTTCAAGCTTCATTTTTTTTGTGTGTGTGTGTGTGTGTGTGTGGAGAAGTCCTCAGCTGTTACACTTCATGCATCAAAAACTTCAAACTAGACTGGTACAGTGGTCTCTCCTTTAACACGTCAAGGCAACCACCTAATTAACTTGATCGGATGCAGATGGGAAGGATTGCAGAGAAGCTAGATATAGATTTTGTGATATCCACCGGTGATAATTTTTACGAAGATGGATTAACAGGAGTGGATGACAAGGCATTCGAGGAGTCATTTAGCAGCATATACACAGCAAAGAGCTTACAAAAGCCATGGTATGCTGGTAAGTCCTCTGACACTACATCATAATTAATTGCTGTCTACCGAGCAGCACCCCCATATCTATCATTTTGTCTCAACCAAGTATTTTTTAACTGTTAAATTAAGTAATGTTATTGTGAATTCTTTGTAGTTTTGGGGAATCATGACTATAGGGGCGATGTGCTAGCACAATTGAATCCTGTCCTCCGAAAGATTGACAGCAGATGGATTTGCATGAGATCTTTCATAGTTAACGCAGGTGATCAGGAGATTCTTAATTTGGGTTTTGATTACAGGTCTTCATTGGAGGTCATACACATCTAACCTCTATCTATATATCTTCTTCTTGCTACTAGAAATCGTGGAGTTCTTCTTTGTAGACACTACCCCCTTCGTCAAAAAATATTGGACCGATCCAGAGGATGACCACTATGATTGGAGGGGAGTCGCTCCTCGTGAAAATTATATCTCGAATCTCTTGAAGGTAAATTCATAGGATTGCCTTCATCCACTACATATTTATAAGCATGATCACTCCAATATAATTATGGGGAAGGAGCTCATTTTTTATTATAGAATAACCAAAAGTTTAGTAGGAACAAAAAAAAAAAAAAAAAGAACTAAATTTCATTGTACATTTGTACTTCTCACCAGGATTTGGATAAGGCACTGAAAGAATCTTCAGCAACATGGAAGATTGTTGTGGGACACCATACCATAAGAAGCGTCAGCGATCATGGAGACACCCAAGAACTCCTGACACTGCTGCTCCCAGTTCTTAAGGTATTGAAGTTGTGTACATCCTAGACATGAGACTAGTTCGGATTAAGTTTTCATGCTCGCAGCTTTTCCTCTGGTTGTGCAACTTTGCAGGCTAATGAAGTGGACTTGTATATCAATGGGCACGACCATTGCCTCCAGCACATTAGTAGCAGGGACAGGTACATGTTTAATGACTCCTCGAGATTAATATAGCTAGAAAAGCATTGTTGTTTACTCATTAGAGTTGTTCGATCTCATGGTTTCGATTATAATTGCAGTCCACTCCAATATCTGACTAGTGGAGGTGGCTCCAAGGCATGGAGGGGTGTCTTCACTCCAAATGCAGACAAGCTTCTGTTCTTCCATGATGGCCAAGGATTCATATCGCTTCAACTAACCAAGACCAATGTCGACGTAGTGTTCTACGACGTATTTGGCCGAGTCTTGTACAAATGGAGCATGGACAAACAGCTTAGCCATGCAATATAGAAAGTTAAAGCACATAGCATGGAGCCACTTGTGCTAGCAATGTAGAAAGTTAAAAGCACAAACCATGGCATGCATGAGCCATTTGTGCTACCAATAGACAATGGAGGTTTTAGTAGGAATGTGACTGATGCTGTTTATATATAACATGGGGTGCATGAGGAAATTATAATGTGCACATAGCCCATTTGGAGCGGGATGAGAGGCATGCTGGAAAAAAAAAAATGATAAGCAGAGAATTGAGGTCTACTTAACACCAAATGTACTAGCTTTATTGAACATAGATAATAGTAATATATCAGTTTAAATTGTGATCGATCCATTAAAACCGGCTAGCTTTCTTTTTCACTTTGCAGTGTTTTTGGCTTTGTTTCAGTTTCTATATGAGATTGGGCACGCTAGAGGGGCCCTTTTTTGCTTCTCTTTTAGTTCGAAGGGGCCTATGTTACAAACTTAGGACCAGGACTCTGTGAATGCTGCCATGGGGTGAGCCATTGTGCACATAATGGAGCTAAGATGAGCCATAGCTAATCTCTTTGAAATCGGGAGTTGGGAGGACTTCCCTATATATATATATATATATATATTTAAATGAAAGGAAGGCAAACAGCCAGCAGGCGTTTATCAAATTTTAGAAAAATTTACGTCAGATGTGAATCAAGGTAGCAAAGACGTACAGAACAGGCAGGGCCATTATTAGGTGGGATGATAACAGGAAGAGGGAAAATATCATCCGATCTCTTAAGCTATCCTTGTATACTTTTGACTTCTGATCTGATGGCTTCTAATTTAAAGAGAAACTTATATATAATTGCAAAGAGATGACCATTTATTAAACAAGCAAGACTTCCCCAGGCTGTTCTGAATCTGCCGACCATTTGACAACCAGAAGTTGCTTTCATAATATTTGAAATTTGAAGTCGTGAGGACTATTTATTTGGCCTTCCTTGCAATGAAAGCCAGCAAACCAGGCTGATTTCTGAAGGAGTATACTTTTTGTTTACCACAAAGAAAAAAAAAAAAGGACTGAAACACTGGTGTACAAGTAATTGAAACAGAATCCCTTTCCTGAGAAGAACTAGTGAATTTTGTCATTCCAAACGATGACCAAATGTGCACCCAACTCATCCTCCCTAACCAAATTTAAAAAAAAAAAAAACAGATAGTGGAGAACTGGAGATCAGATAAGGACAGAAACTGAATATTTTCTTGACTTGTACTCCATATGGGTACAAAATGTCAGCAATGCAAAAGTACAAAGAACTGGTATATAGAACATAATTTGAAAGGTTAGTAGGATGGCCACCTAGACACGCAGTGGGCACAAATTAAAAGCAAGCTTGGATTTGGAGCTAGTGTCAGCTTGATGCAGATAGCTAACGCAAACAAACAAGCAAACTAACTTAAAAATACTCGATGATCAGATTTTTTTTTTTTTTTTTGGATGCACCTCGATGATAACATTTGGTTTGAACTAGAAAATGTTGGATTTTGATGCTGCCGCAAACGATGGGCAACAACGCTTATCCATTGGTAATTTTTTTTAATATTAACATGAAAATGGCCACGTTCATGCCCATGTCATTCATTATAAGAATTCCATTCTTTTAATGTACACTTATACGGCTATTATTTTTTTTTGGAGGGAGGAAAGACGTATATGACCGGATCATCCAAGTCCAAAATCTTATCTATAATAGTTCTGCAATCACAAGTGCTGTCCAATAAACCTTATCATATATTAATATGGTATACGTTAGCATTAGGTAGCATGTTACCATTAGATAATTGTCCAAGAAAATTTTTGTTAGGATAGCGTACCAGTATCAAATTCTTACACCAATTCCAATACACCAATTAGTGTGTACATATATACACGAGAAGAAAGAAGACTTCGACGCTTCACCCAAAATAACTTCAGTATGCAAAAGACTCGAGATCGTATGGTAAAAAGAAATATTTACTTCTCTAAATAAAGCCAAGGGATACGATGTTATTTTTAATGCTTTCTCGTTGTATGAGAAATTCTAGAACTATGCTTCAACTAAGTAACTATTCAGATAATTGGGACCAAAATCCTAACCGATGAAATTCGAAGATTAGGATATTGAAATTAACAAATTATTAGATTACGGGCGGGATTGGACTTGTGTTTATAAATTCTGTAAGAAAAAAAAAAAAAAGAAGAGAGAGAGAGAGACATGCCCTATGAGATTCGAACCGGTCCACTCTAAAGATATTTTGAGATATTCATGAAGATAGGCCTTGTCAAGCATGTAATCAGATAATTTTATTGATAGTACTAGTTTAACCTATGGATTTTAAATTTAATTATAGGAATGAACCATAAAAATCTAGAATTAGCTATGGTTTTTAAGCAAAAAATTATTACTTTATTTTTAATAAGACAAGGCATTATCTTAGGCACCATATGTTGCTTCCAAAAGCTAGCTTTCCTGCTCATAATATATATATATATAAACTTCAAGTTCCAACATCCTACCCCGCGGAATTTAGAATGCCAAGAAATTTCATAATTGACACGATCTTGGAGCGTGGCAAGGCCAACAATATTGGCATTAGCTTCAATACACTCTCCTATGATACCACCGACGTCTTTTACACCAAGCTTGTCTCAGCAAAGCATAAACTTTTGTGGCAGTTATAGCTAGCTTCCTAAAGATGACGGTGAGCTAGCTGCTCCTCGACAGCACAATAGATCAACTAGAAGTATTCATTAGATTATGACACGAAAAAAAAGTGCCCAATATTACTATATTTTGGACATCATGATACCCAAGATTCTTTGTAGAGATAATAGGTTAGTAGGCCGGTAGTTTGTCCCTGGCTACTAAAAAAAAAAAAAATCACCCATGTTGGAGCCTTCGTGGATTTATCGATCATTGTCCCGGGAATGCCGAGAAATATTTTTATTTGATTCTCTGCGGTCATATCAGATTTACGTGAACAACAATCTTAACCCAGAAAAAATACATCCACAGGATGCATAACCTGGCATAACACGGGAGCAGTACGAATTTTTTTTTTTTTTTTTTTAAGGGATTATCGCACCAACATCAAGAAAGCAGAACCGGAGGACACCACGTGTCTCCTGATAAAATACGTTCTATCTTCTCGGTTGGTCTCGCGTCCCCATGATCATGATCTCAGGCACCGTACCCTCCTCTATCTTTCAAAAAATATATATATAAAAATGAATCTTCAGGGCATGACCAAAAGAGCTGCTGTTTTTATTTTATTTTTTAATAAATAAAAGAAATTGAAGAGCATAGCTACCCTTCGAGGCATGGTCCTGATAAGAATGATTTAATTATTTTCTATCATATTAGTTGAATATATTATTTTAATTTTATCATGACATCGATAATTAAATTTTAGATACGGCTGAACTATTACTTTAATGGTCAATTTTGCTGCTTTTTAACTTGATAAACAAAGAGGAGAAACGGTCAAGAGGCATGAAACAAATTAAGAAGTCGGAACGGGAATAGGAGAGAGATAGAATTTGGGGGTAGCGATGCACGTGACTTGAAATGGTTCGCAACTTGTAATATTTCTTTGGAGAGAAGCGGCCAAGAAGCATGGAACAAAGGAGTCAGAACAGGAACAGGGGAGGTAGGTAGTATTTGGGATAGTGATGTCCATGGCTTGAAATGGTTCGGCAACTTGTAATATTTTTGGGATAGAGATACGAGACAAATGAAATCATAAATGCAAGGTGGTGAGGTTCAAAAAGATTGCCACTGCTGATTTGGATCCTTGCAGCAATATTTTTTAGTTTCTAAATTTGAGCAAATAATTTTAACTATTCGCTTAATAAAGATGATTTCCATGTATATATATAGATAATGGAACGAAATATTCCATTCTTTGTCCAGAACTAAAGAAACTGCTCTTGATAGTACAAAACCCACCGAGCCCTTTTTTCAATTTTAGAATTGCCTATGCTGTCAGTGGGTCAAGAATCTCCCCTGGGAATGAACATCCTCAATAATCAAACATGTTGTCCCAACAAGACTGCATCATCTAAGAGCCTGTCAAATTCCATCCTGATTGTCAGTCTTTTGGGCCAATTGATCTGTAGAAGAAACAAAGAATCATGGAGATCTTTTTTTTTTTTTTTTTTTAATTCATCTAGAATTCGGACTGGAATGGTGTTCAGTTGATATGAGCTATGCTCGAATAAACATTTCAATATGAAAATCCAGTAGGATATTCGGACCAAATATTACTGGATTACCGAACAAGTCATCATGAAATTTTCTTTTTCTAGTATTTGAAGAGTCCATTAAATTAGCAACTTTAATAATCTCATCCCATGATTTCTCGATATTTACTCTATAATGCGGAAGTGCTAGAATCCAAGGATCGTTGTAAAAATTAATAGCATTTTCCTTCCCAACCAACCGACAAAAATCAACTTCCAAATTTTCTTGCATGATGCAATACTTGGTCATACGTGAGAACTATCAGCGGACTTTAAATTGACAAAAACCATCTTTTGATAAGTATTTTGCCTGCGATAACGAACCTAATAGCCAACTTGGTTTCTTCAACATTCGCCAGCCTGCTTTGAAACAAGAGCTCTATAAATTGCTGTCATTTCTCTAGCACAAATATCTCTCGAATCCATTTTGAGTTTTTGAAATAGATTCCATGACCTCGCACACGGATGCCCTTTCTTGCCTAGAGCACCCCACCAAAAGCACATTGAATGTTATTTTGTGTAGAGACAGTAGATTTGAGGATGATCGATACAAAGGAATCGAAGCCAATACTCATTTGATTAAAAACGGTTTTAGATGTATAAACTAGAGTCCATGTATTTATTTACTTTCTGCACCTTTGTTTTCTCTCTGCACGGCGATTGTTGCAAAACACCAGCAGAGGAAAGAAAAATTCACGGTGCATGTCATAATTCGAAAGTACTAAAAAGAATAAAGGATTTCCCGTGCCAACAGTTTTCGGTCTTCAGATGTACATCAAATTTGCTAAGAGACACATAGAATAATTAAATTTCAATAGCTTTCAGCATAGTTGAAAGATCTTTATTTTGGTCACTCATTTCACTTCTTCAGCTCAGCAGGATCGACAAAGAATACAGCCTGCTGGGCTCCCCAATATGGCATAAAAATTGACAAGTCTTCATATAATCTACGTATATAGTCTTCCCACCTGATAACCGCGAGTGCAAAGTCATTCCATCCAAAGAAAGATTTGCATCATCATAAGATATGAGGCCTAAAACTGTCTCAGCAAGTTTGTGATTGCATGGCAACACCATTCCAAGTTGCTGGACTTCTCTATCTGAGAATGTTGGGCCGATCCCATGGCAGTGCCAGTTTCTTCTCTTCTTTCTGTGGCCAATTCAGGGGCTTTCCAGTAGTAGAATTGCACCACCTGTTCAAAAGACACAGTTAGCAAATGCAAAAAATCAATAGCAATGATAGAGTTTTAGCGGACTCATGCACTTGAATGATTGAAGATTTTATATTACCAATCAGAGCGGATGACAAGATTAGTATTAAATATGGACCCGGTAATAACGGACTTCACAACATAACCACGAAGTTCAAGGACCCGCCAACCTCAATTTAATTTAATTAATGATCTCACTGTGCAATAATGTTCAATGGTTTGACAAACTCTTGTGAAACCATTTAAATAACATGCCTCTCTATTGAGATGTTTCACCAAACAGATTGCATCAACAGTTGGTTTCTTTATCAGTCCTATTGTTGATACCTAAAAGGGGTCGGTTTAAACCATGAGAACAATTCTAAATCACTTAACCTGCTAGATGAATTTCACGAATAAGCTCATCAGTTTTCATGGAATCCTATCGATTTTTCATGGAATCATATGAATTTGTTGCCTTGAAAGATCTAAGCCCTCAGAAATGTTTGCATTGCAATATCCTAGTCCAATCAAGAAGCAGCAGTGGATTGAATGAAGTAATTTAAGCAAGATGCTAAAAAAGCCTACAAAACGATACAGTCGGTTGAGTAAAAGAATAATTTTTTAATGGCTCTGTCAATAAATTACCTGCAGAGCATGCAAACCGTTGATGAATTCCTTCTCAAAAATCTCATTTCCTCTACCTATTCGCAAAGGCTTCGCGAGCTGCTCCAAAGGGTCATGTGATGTATCAGATGCATCATATTTGCCATCATTGGATGAATAGAAACTAAACCCAAGGATTTCCAGCCTGGCACAGCGTATGTCAAAACCCGACTCCCCATGAGAAAACCAATACATATTATCGGATGCTGGCAAAGGCAGCTTTGAATTATGTTCATCATCTTCTTGGGTCAATGGTAACTGAGAAAGAAGAGTGATCAGCTTGGCATCCTCATCATGTGCGCTGTCACGGGTGAACCAAAGAGTTAATGTGAGTCTTTCACCATCAATAACCTGTGAAATCATAAAGTGGATCAAATCATCAAGGAGACTTTAAAAAGGGATATCTTTTAATGGCTTAGATACTATTCATCAAAGGCCAGGTTTATTTAATACTCTGAGGAGTTGAAGAAAACCAAAAAAGTTCCTGGCACAAGAAAACTAACGAGGCAGCTCTTCTCTAAGATCTTTGTGCAGCGAAGTGAATGGGCTGCTTGGACTAAAGACCTGTTTGGTTGCCCACAACTGGATATCCAAACTCAGTTCAAGCCAGGTGGAGCCCACTTCAGACATTTTGTTGATCCAAAATGGAGCTGAATTGAGTTCCTGCCATGGACCAATTTAGCGAGAAATGGACAAAGTGTCTTTGGCCCATCAGAAGCTAAAGCCATTTCAATGAAGTGGTCTCTGGCTGAGCCATTTACCTCAAACCAGGAATATCATATACTTCTCTTGTATTATACTGGATTCTACTGTATTGTTTATATTGTACTGGATTATTGCAATACATAATGGGCCAAAGCTACCTGGCTCTGGGCTAGGCCTAGGCCAAAATAAAAGGGCATCAGGCCCAAGCCAGGCTCCAAAATCCAGGCCCAAACCAATTCAGACAAGGCCAAGGCTGACCTCATAATTAGTACATAAAATCACATAATGCAGTAATATAGTACATGTAACAATACATCATAAATCAAATCATAGTTTATCTAAACCCCTTACTCATCCAGATCTTTCTTGGCCTCATCCTCCCCATTCTCTACTTCTATCCTTCTGTCCTCTCCTCTTCCACCTCTCTTATCCTCCCTGTCATGTCCAAATGCCTGGCACGTGCTGTCCCCATGGAGTTCTAAATTTTGGTTTTATCCTGGATTTCACTACTAAGAAATTCTTCGTTTGTCAGATCATTAAATTAGTTATTATTTATCTCTGCTTTATTTTCCTTTTGTGAGCTTAATATTGCATTTCCATATATAACTTTCAGTACTCTTTGACTCCTCTTTCTGATACTTTTACCTTCATTCTTCATGTACTTGATAGATAGGTGTGTGTGTATAAACTTAAACATAACATGAACACAGACTAAGGGCATATCACAATCACATGCAGGATATATCAGGGTAGAACTCTGGTCATATTACACAATCTTTTGGAGTATTGACATTTTAAAGCACAAGAAATACTGCCAAATAGATAAAAGATAGTGATACAACTTCCTGACTGGCAACCACAGGGATATTCATTTCAGTAGTTCTCAAATAAATGGCATGCCGACAGAGATATTATATTCAATTAATCCTCATAGCAGACCACACATAAGAAAATGCTGGCCTCTTTTTGGCTACTACAATCCATATCTACTACTTGCCTTACCAAGACAAACCAGCTCCAGTTCAAAACATATAAAACAGAAGAAGGAGCAGAAGACCAAGAAATGGAGTAAGTTGCCATTGAAGTTTATCCGATCCAGAGATCAAAGCCAAGTCATGTATTTGGCGAAAGCAAAGGATACCTCACCAAGGAAAGTTATTGAACAAGTTTAAGGGAATGGAAACATACCTCATCTACAGAATGAATGTTGCGATCGTCAGCCGTATAGATGACAACATCCTAAAAAAAATAACAAGTAATTATTAAGAAACATTGAGCTCTTCATTCCGCAAAGATGCTAGATAACTTTATATAATAACTACAATGCCAGCATTGGCCATTTCGAATAAGTCTTCCTTCCATACCATTATAAACAACAGATTTTGTATAATGTGGTAACAAGAAGACTAAAGCTTTTTTACATAAGCAAAGGTAATATCTTTCTAAAGGAAAAGAAGATCACTGACAGACTACTTACTCCAGCGACTGGTGCAAGGGATGAAGGTTCCCCTTCTTTAAAGTGAAATATTCCACCTCTGAAATCCTTTCCAAGACTGTTTAAGTAGCAAACTGCCTTTTATGAAATAAACGACAAGTTTTTAGGGAGCATATAAATTGTAATGACAAAAGAACCCTATAAAAAAGTAATGATTTTTCACCAAGGATATATGAGAATATAAAACTGGGAGAGTGGGAAACTACATTTTCAGGACTAAAACTAAAACTCCACGGTTCAACTAAATAGTATTGGGATGGTAAAGATGTGCATAAGATATACAGGACTAACAGAAACAATGAACTCATGAAGACAAAACATTCCCTGATTGCCAGTATCTGAGCATTAACATGAATAAACACCATGTGATTACATTTCATTATTTCATGAAATGTAAGGATTCCCTGATTACCGATATTCGAGCACTAACATCAATAAACCCCATGTGATTGCATTTCATTATTCTAGAAATGACATAGAGTTGGACATAACACATAAATCCGGAGATGTACAGGATAGAAATGGTCATGAAAGTGAAACGTTCCAGATGATAGAATGTACCGTAAAATCTCTTTGCTTAAGATAAGACCTATTGTCATCACTGTGCCATCCAATATATGCTCCTTTGCACCAACTGCATAATGGAAAACCATTCATATATCATGTTGACCAGCCATCACCAATGACATTAATTCAGATGCATAAAACAAGTGACAATTTGTCTAAAGTTCAAATCTAGCTATCTAATCAATAAGTTCTGCACCTCGAATAGATACTTTAAAATTAATCAATCTTGACAAGTAAACTAAGACCTCAATTTAAGACCTCGGTTAGTCCATGTAAAAAAACTTTAAATATATTAAATATTTTTCAACAGCAGAGTTGCTAATCATGATATTGAACCGTGGAGAGAGTAGGAAAAGGACATCGGGATAACAATAAAAGTGGTATGTTTTCTCTCAGGGAGAAAGGCTAAGGAACATTTACCCCCTGGAATATTCTTTTTCTTTCAGTTGTTTTGTTTTAAGGAAAAAGCAAATTATGGAAAATCATTATCCATAATTGCCAGAAATTCGACCTTATGTTTTCTCCCAAAAAAGGAGCCGGAAAATGAAATACCGAACTTTTTTTTTTTTTTTTCTAGAGTATCGAATGATCACGTTTTTTCTACCAACGAGAACAAATAAAATTCAAATTTGTTCGTTTTCCTCAGAAAAGAATATTCCTTTCCCTTTCCTCTTACATAGCTTTCCTTGCAACCAAGAGAAATCTAACATAGTCTTCAAGTGTTGCACGGGAAATGCAATGCATGATGTCCTTCCAAGGTCGAGTCAAAAGATAAGCATCGAACCGTCAAATTTCCCTAAACCACGAAAAGGGCATCAAATGTTCCAATGATCTCCCACTATTTTCATATGGTATCCAATCCAATCTCCAAGAGACACAAAATTAGCTAGAGCGTGATGCTATTTCACCATGTATCCTCGAGAAGAAGCAGAGAAGAATTTGAATGGAAAAAAGATGAGGACTTGGGACCTGATGAGGCCGGTGAACTCGATGAAGAGCTCGAACTCGCATCCGAAAAACTCCTCGACCTTCTCCTTGAGTCTCTCCCTGATGGAGAGAAAAGGGAGAATGAGGTGGGGGCAGTTGGTGGCGATGAGGTGGGAGAGGGTCGTGGAGAAGACGTTGGGGCGATACCCCACCGTGCCACAGCTCCGGTGGATGAACTCCAGCTCCTAACACGATGCCCCCACTAGACTTAACTTTTACGCCCATATATGGTAGAAGAAAACGAATCCAGGGGGAAGATAGAGAGCACCTTACAGCAGTCGGGGGAGAGAAATTGGGGGAGGAGGAGACGGGGATACTCCGCGGCCGCCACGGCCACCATTCCGGCGAGTCTTCGGAGAGGAGAAGGAACGGCGAAGAGGAAAAGGGCTGGAGGACGGTTCGATGGTTCTCGAGGACCAGGGAGAGGGAGCGGCTTAGGAGTAAACTAGGTCTAACAATCCAAATCAACTCTAATTGATGTCGGATAATTTTAAGAAATAAAAATAAATAAGGCTTAATTATGTTAATTTATCTTGTTTACATTGGCATGACTACATGTATTTCAAAAAATATAAATTATTTATAGCGCAAAGCTATCGTTTATGTCGATATTTTTTCAAAGTAAAAAAAAAAAAATAGAAGTGGTAAAATATAAGGAAAAGTCAAAATTATACCTAAACTAGAAGTTACTTGTGCTGTGGTTTTTCCATTATGTAGTTTTTGCAGGAAAAACCCTCTTCGTAGTTGATTTTGATGTTTTTATTTATTTATTTATTTTATTGTCCAGTCCTTCAGAAATTTAGCCTCTTGGGGACCAAATTATCCCTCGTATATCTAACACAATATTCTTGGATATGGTGGCCAAAATATAAACCATGCCAAAACTTATGATCAATTTAACGGTGCAAGGTGTGTTCTACTAAAAAGGAAAAAAAAAAAAAAAAAAGCTTGCCATGGAAGAATGCCAGGAAAAGGAGCAATAATAGTGATGAAGTTGAGATGGGTTCATTGGCCGAAAAAGATATCTTAGATTGCAGTAGAAAAAGAATGAAGGGATCGAAGATAATGTGCAACTAGCAGTGGACTGTGAAAAAGGATAATAACTTGAATTTAAAAGATTGAAATTCATTCGAGGATCAACTTATTTCTCTAAAAATTGGTATGAGATTATCTTTTTATCAAATCAATTTTGAAAAATAGGAGTGTATCTCTTCCTGCTGCCTGCCCGTGAATATGAGAAAGAGATGATAAATCATGCCCCTTTCTACTATTTGAAGTTGTGCAGCTTTGAAAAATAGTTGACCTTCTATCTGCAATCAATTTGATGGACAACCTTACTCAACTCTTTTTGAGAGCTAGAAGCTTAGCATAAATTCAGAAATAATCGGGATTCCGAATGTGTGGAGGGTGTATGTGGCCTACCATATCTATGAAAGAACAGCCATATATTTGAGTCGAGGAGGCTTTGTGACCGGTTCTTTTTGGAGCATGCTTTGTTTCAGGCAATTAAAATAATTCACCTGGAGTCTGCTAATCCGATCGAAAGGATTTTAGATTCCTAAGATCCCTATTTTGCTAATAGAATGATCCATAGGATATTTATTACTTGGGAGCTCTCATCCCTGACTTTCCTTAAAGTCACTTTAATGGCAGCATTATGAACAGTAATAGAAAAGCGAGATTTATTATCAAGGATCTTGACTCAAGATTGATGGCAACGAATGATGGTTGTTTCTTTGAACCTTCAATTCCAGAGACTGAGTTACGGGCTACTTGGACTGGCATTATCTACATGAGACTTATCCTTCGAATTAATTGGTTGGTGATTGAGGATGACTTTTCTACTGTTATTGGCTAGATTCGATCTTATGCTAAAAGAGCTATCGCTCATCCTCTGCTGTAAGATATCAATATTTTCTTTGGAGGTGTTGCTTCGCTGATGATCTGACATATTTATCATAAAATAAATTTTGCTATCGGTTGAATTGTCTCATTTATTACTCAACGTTTCACTGATGTGATCAGGACTTGCATGGAATTTGTCCATGATGCTTTTAGAAATATTTTATTTTTTGATTTTGCGAGTTGTATTAATATCAGGCTTATATGAATGTCCTATTTTACTAAAAAAAAAGATAATAATTTTATGAAGGATCCTAAATAGCGGTACGAAGAAAAGGTCTTCTCCTAAGCTACCCTCCCCCACCCCCAGCTACGAAGAAAAGGTCTTCTCCTAAGCTATGAGACATTCGCCTACTATCCCCCCCCCCCCCCCCCCACCCCCAACCCCCACCCGCCTATCCCTCCCCCCCCCCCCCCCCCCCTCTCTCTCTCTCACTCTCTCATACATTGTTAAATATACGAGAAGTAATCTATTCGAAGAGAGACTAAATGAGGATAGGATTGGAAAAAAATCTGATCTTTTGTTACAAGATATCTTATGAAGCGATTTTTTTTTTTTTTTTTTTTTGCAAAATCCATGTCCAGTGATCATAACTATTTCTACTCTCTTTTTCCTCAGCCACATGCACCCTGGTATTTACGGTACCAAGCTCAATCTTGATCGGATATTGCTAAAGATTCGTTTGGCCAAAGCGTGACGGCATCTCAAAAATCCTCAGTTTGCTGATCGGCAGCGTGCCCTACCCTCCGTCCTTCTGCCTCAATCAATTAAGCACCAATGCAACTTGAAAAGTTTGCATCAAAGGGCATATAATTCAGTAAAGCATGACCTGATGCCTCTCCGTCCGTATTGATGGATTTGAAAACTTGACCTTTATGTGAATGTCAATAAACAACCGAGAGAATTATGCACTTTCAAAATCGAGCCACAACTTATACAAGGATTTCCAAACAAAAGTTCAAACAACCGCAGGGCCTAGAAACCATACTAGCAAAAACCAAACAGAGGTGCGGTCTGCTTGTTGAACCTTCAGCCTAGAAGGCATAAAAATAAGCCATCAACCAACCTCCCACAAGTGACATGCTATTACAGTCACACTTGAAGGTTTTGTTTGGTCTCCAAAGTGAGAAAAAAATAGGAAAGAAATTTTAGAATTACAAAGTTTCTTCACTTCCTGATGAAAACCACACTGCCAATCAAAACCACATACAACTGAAATCCAACCAAGGCCAATAACAATAAGCAATATAACCCATCTCCATCCATGACAAGAATGAATCCAACAGAATAGAAGCACGAATCCGGTTATATCCGAACAAGGTGCTAGAACTGAGCCCAAGGGAAAATAGATTCCTGTGATTTTTCTTCTAGTCAGTTACCTAACCAGCGGCATCATAATACCTCAATAGGTGGCATGAAAACCAGGCACAAACTAAAATGCACTTTCTAATAGAAATAAGATTACTGGAAATAAAAATCTAAGGTAAAATATTAACTGAAACCCAAATTAAAGTGAAATTTATAAGCTACAATTCCAAGTACAAGTCCAAGTCTTTGCAAAGAAGAAAATAATAATAAACGGGTTGGCCAAATATTGTGTGCACTAACAAAAAGAACAAGGAAAAGAACAATGAAAGAAAGCTACATCCTCCTGATGTAACAACAGTTCCTTCAAATTGCTTTGAAGTCCTGCAGAATTAGAAGCATTTCCTGTGCACAATCGATGGGCCAGACTCATCATACTCAGCCTTTGCAATCCACATCTGCCATCAAGGACAACTTCTAATGAGTGCTTTTCATCCAACAAGAAAATGAATGTTAATACATAATTCTGAACTAAGTGAAATCCTCAAAAGCATTGTTCAAATTTCCAAATCACTTGATTATTCCAGAATAGCTCATGTCACCATTTGTTTCATGGATACGTTCATTTGATTGCCAGTATGCATATGGATGTGCATGTCTGTCATAATGAGTGTGCTACAAAATAAAATTGTGGCAATCACACTCACCTGCTGGAAAGTGCTTAGAGATGCTAAGATGGAGCCTCCAATCCAAACACTGTACTTTCTCTCAGGGGGAGCAACCACCTTGATCTTCATGCTGCTTGGTGCCAGGGCAGTGATCTCCTTGCTCATCCTGTCAGCAATACCTGGGAACATGGTGGTTCCACCACTGAGAACGATGTTGCCATACAGATCTTTCCTAATATCGACATCACACTTCATTATGGAGTTGTAAGTGGTCTCATGGATGCCTGCAGCTTCCATTCCAATCATCGATGGCTGGAAAAGAACCTCTGGGCAACGGAACCGCTCAGCACCAATGGTGATCACCTGACCATCAGGTAACTCATAGCTTTTCTCCACAGATGAGCTGGTCTTGGCCATCTCCAGCTCCTGCTCATAGTCTAGAGCGATATATGCCAGCTTCTCCTTCACATCTCTCACAATTTCACGCTCAGCTGTGGTAGTGAAAGAGTAGCCACGCTCTGTCAGAATCTTCATGAGAGCATCGGTCAGATCACGCCCTGCCAAGTCCAGACGGAGGATTGCATGTGGAAGTGCATATCCTTCATAGATAGGGACTGTGTGGCTGACACCATCCCCAGAGTCCAGTACAATACCTATACAAGCAAACACCCAAAGAGAGAGACAATGATGCATATAATCATCATAATCATGATTGACCATGAAGGGAACAGCATCATAGAATAAAATATAGCAATATCTAGAATTCTTTGATTAAATCGGCAGAATCAAGTCATTTTATGTGACAAGAGTTTCCAACTCTTCCAAAATATTGTTAAATTTGGATTCTGATAACTTTTTGGTGGAAGAGTTAGAAGAAAAACTATGATATGGTCTGGACTCAAAATACCTACCAACTCGGAATTTAAGAATTTAAATGAATGGACCAACGTTTTTGAGAAATGTCACAGCTCAAAACCACAAGGGATCAATTGCTGATCTTTCACAAAACCTTTTAATTAGATGAGGACAGTGGTCAGTTGAAAATAAAAATGTAAACAGTAACATAAACAAAAAGCACTTGGCATAATGGAAGTCTGTATTTGCTGAATATGAACTGTAAAAAATTTAAAAGATCCAACTAAGAGAAGTGACAGTTTAGAAGCTTACAAAAGGTTCATCACGAGATTATTACACTAGATGAAAGTAGTTGTGTTTGCAGTTGCTTTTACAGTAGAGGCTATCAAAATATTGTCTTGACATGCCAAGATTCTATCCTTCAGCTAAAATCTTTGTGAATTCAAGTTCATAAGTAAACAACAATTATCTTGTAGACATCTTGCAAAAGACATTTAAACAAGAAAATATTTTTATTCAAAATGAGGAACTGAACCAAAAACATCAGGAGTTTTTGCCCAACTGCATATTTACCCCTGCAAAATTGCAATTTACATATTTACCCTTAAATCCAATTCTTTTGTGTATCTAACCATGCCATCACCCTCAATCAACTACCTTTAGACAACGCCGCTAAATTGCCACCAGCCCCGAAATAACTAAATTAATAAATATTTAAGAGCTGAATCAAAACCCTAACCATCAGTTAAAACACGAACCTCCTAAGCACCAAGAAAACATATTGTGATGGATTAAATTGATGATTCGTTTTACTTATATTGAATGAGTTGAATTATTTCTGCTAGCTCACAATGTTTAAATATTCAATTTTTCTCTTTAATAAAAATAAACAAAATACATACTCCATTTATTCTTTTGGATATTTTTAATTAAGCTATTTAAAATAATTAAGAACTATTAATTAGTTCTATTAGTTGTATACATTTTCTATACCATATCATAATTTTCTAATAATTTTTTTAAAAAAATAAATGATTGATGTTTATTTTACATTATATTTGCAATTAATATGTAGTATGAAATATAAAACATGTTATTTAAATATTAATGTTTATCAACAAATATGCATCTATTTGATATAAAAATTTAAAAATAATTCAATTGACTTTATACTTTTAAATATTTGGAAAATTTACTATTTTAAAATATTTTAAATTAATACATTTTAATTATTTAAAAATAAGATTTTTAATTATTTTAAGTAGTAAAATTTTGAAAGTATCTAGAAAACAAAATGAAATATATTAAAACTTTTTTTTTATTTTCTATCCAAGAGAAAAGAATATGCAATCTATTGATAAATTTTATTTTAATTATTGCTCTTTAAATTGCTTGAATCTACATTGTAGGCTAATTTCTAATAACAGAATAAATGTAAAGTAATCAAAAAATATCTTTTTAAAAATATCATGAAAAGTTAACATATAATATATAAAAATGTGTGGAACTAATAAAACTTATTGTTATCTTTTCATTATTTTGAATAATGAGGTTCTGAAATATCCCAAAGATTAAAGTGTAGTATGCATTTTGTTTTTTTTATCAAAAAGGAAAAAATTGACAGTTCAAATATTATAAGGTAGTAGAAACAAGCTGATTTGGTCAATATAAGGAAAATCAGTCATCAATTTAAGCTGTCATTAAATGCAGTCTTGGATGTTAAAGGGTTGTTTTAGCTGATGGTTAGTGGTTCTCTTAACATTATTTTGATTTAAATTTTTTTGAGCTGGCTTTATGAAGCTAAAAATGTCATTTCCTAAATTTAGAAACAGTTTAATGGCTCTGTCCAACAGTACCTAATGGATGATGATGGTAGGGGGAAATATACAAAAAAATTTGCAATTTTGCAAGGGAAAATATGCAATTGGATATTTTTATAGAGCTGTATATATATACATATATATATATATATATATATATATATATATATATATATATGCAAAAATCTCAAAATATGAATATGTAAAAGCAAATAACATGTTTACCTGTTGTGCGACCACTAGCATACAAAGAGAGAACGGCCTGAATAGCCACATACATAGCAGGAGCATTGAAGGTCTCAAACATGATTTGAGTCATCTTCTCACGATTGGCCTTGGGGTTAAGAGGTGCCTCGGTGAGGAGAACTGGGTGTTCTTCTGGGGCAACACGAAGTTCATTATAAAATGTATGGTGCCAGATCTTCTCCATGTCATCCCAGTTGCTCACAATACCATGCTCAATAGGGTACTTCAAAGTTAAAATACCACGTTTGGATTGTGCTTCATCCCCAACGTATGCATCTTTTTGACCCATACCTACCATCACCCCAGTGTGACGTGGACGGCCAACAATGCTAGGGAAAACAGCCCTAGGAGCATCATCTCCAGCAAATCCAGCCTGAAGAGAAACAAAATGATAAGCATGTATGGTATGTCCTGTCTAAGAAATTTCTATACATTACAGTTAATGCACATAAAACCAGTGCACAGTGTAAAATAAACTCTTTTGTACCTTCTTTTTCTTTTTTTTTCTCTGTGCTTGTTTGTGTTGTATGTATCACTTTTTTTTCCTTTTTTGGGGAGGTGGAGGGTTGAAGTGTTGGTTAGATAAGATGCATGGAATTGTGCCCTGAATGTCATTATCAATAAGAGCACTGTCCTAATGGAGATGTAGCATAGGATTTAAGAAACATAGGTATTCTCCTAGAAACAATTACCCTAGATAAAATGAAGTATCATTTGTTTGTACCTTCACCATCCCAGTTCCATTATCACACACAAGAGGCTGAATATCCTCACTGTCTGCCATCTTCTATCTCTGCCACAGCAAGAAGCTAGTTCAGATCCAGGACAATTACCAAATACAAAAGATAAAACTTGTGACACCTATACAAAAAGGTTATAAACAGCTTCTCATAGATGTCTAAACAGGTGTATCTAAACATGATGATCAAAAAATAAAGCTTTATACTATATTATCCTATGACAAACTAAAAAATAGCTGAAGAAGTCCTTTCTAACTCCCCTTTTTCCTATTTTCTTTACAAAGCTGGCATATCAGATTCAATCAAGATGATAACACTTACCACAAATAATAGCTATTTTCAGATAGAAACATCTATCAAATAATATTCTTCATAACCAGTTCCATACTTAATTTCAATACATTTTATAGCTTCAGTGCAATCAGACATGGATCCCTTTTGACCCACCCAAGTTTAAGCCCAGACCCCAAAGCTAGCATGTTCTGAAACAACATTTAAAAAGGATATAGTACAACAAAATCAATAAATTTCTCAGGACATCTGATCCCAATAACACAGATAAAAAGTTTTGGAAAAGTGTATAATTCACCATTAGATTAACGCATGAAACTATTAACTCATACAGTTTTGAAATTAGAAATTTTGAAAATCCCATTTTTTGTCTAAGCAGATTGTGCTAAGAGAAAATAAATAAATAACCAAAACCATGGCACGCATTTTTCCTTCCTAGAAAAATCTCTTGTAAATGTCAACACTTATTCCTTATAATTATGGTGACTATTATTGGGAAATTAGAAATAGCAATGTTGAATAATATGACTACAACGCTCTGTACTTCCATTTATTAGTATCATACATTGTTTTTAAAATTTACAATTCATGGTCCGGATCTTACTATCCAGATCAAAATCAATGTTTCAATCAGGGTTGGGGTAGAATCACAAAATTTAGATCCATGTAATGGACTTTACAATCCTTTGGAATCATAGATTCAGCTTGGGTATGCTAAGTGCATATCAAATTGTATGTCTAGTTTCTATAATCTATGTGACTATATGACTTTTAAATTACTTATGACCAAATAAGTGTAGAAATGTAAAATTAGGAGGCCTATTATTGGAGTTCATAGACATAAAAACAACATGCAAATATTTTTCTTTTACAGCATATGTTAAAGATTTGCCCATTTTTTCCCCAAGAAAATCCTACCTAAAAGGATAATTAAATTGATAGATAATATATAATCAAACAAAATAAACGATTCATTAGACATGCTATACATGGATCTATATTGGAAAAAACTAGACTTGTCATATGCATGGCTTTATATTCTCCATTCATTTACTTTGTAGTTGACTGAACTTCAATTTCACATTTCTTTTATATTCACGGATCCTAAAAGAAATTAGAAGAAAAATCTTACAATCTATGATCCAATTATCCCATCTAACATAGCCCCTCTACAACTACCTTATTCAGTATCAGACTCGTTTAGGAATAGAATACAGTCCTCAAGACTTGATTCTGATCTTAAAAATATAGGTATCAGACTCGTTTAACAATATAAATGCAACAAAAAGAAAAGATAAGAGTAAATTTTGCCTATTTAAAACAATCTTCATAGTTCATTATTTGCCATATGTTTCTTCTTAAGGCCAAATCCTCTGAAAATAGATAGCATCCTCAACTACCTTCTACTTACTTTCAAATTCTTGATTATAATCTACAGTTGACTTTGGAAAACAAGTTGTTAGTTCTTAGCACATCTTCAGTTCTATATCAATTCCAACTAATAACAATCTATGAACTTTTCTTTGGTCTAGATAAGTCTAAACCATCACACTCTCAAACTCATGTTACAAATTCCAGCTAGCAATTTCTGATTAATAAAAAGAAGTTTCTTCCTCATTTCCACCTTGTGTATCTTTTACAGTATTATGATTGCATCATATTCATTTTTAGTTCCATTACAAACCATGGATGATTTTTCACCAGTATTCAGTATCTTTCTGTCGTTAAAGCTTCTATCATCATAAAATATCAAATTGAATTCCTAAATTTCTTGTCACATATCTTATTCAAATAATCCCAAAACCCCAAGCTACATATCAAGATTGATCTGCAAAAACTAGTGAAGTTCATCACCAACATTATCATTGTGTTTTTTCCTTGATGCATTTGATTAATGTCCAAAAAAGTCCACTTTGCTCAATAATCTACCCTTGAAGCTCCCGTAAGTATTTATCAGATTCCAAAGTCGTGCTGCATTTCAGCCTCATCGAGGGCTCCTAAATCCTTTTATTATCTCGATGCTGGAGGCTCCACTAGTTGCATCACCGTTTGTAAGGACATTCCCCTGACTCAAGAGTTTTAGCATAACAATAATTCAAAAAGATATGTAGAATTTCTCCATTTTGGAGCTAATCATAGATAAACATTTTTTTCAGCAGTCATACGTATTTGCTAAAAGGAAGCCAAAAGGAATCACCAGCAAAAAACTAAGAACCCACCACAAATTTTGATTAAACCTACATAACTGCATCAATCAAAGAAACATCCCGATGGCCTTCTTACTAATAGAAACCAACTCCTAAATATAGGACAAGCAAGGGTACCACCAACAAACTAGCTTCTAGAATCCATTCTAGTTCGATCAAGAAACCAGCATTCCTTACACATTGTCCAAAAGCAACAATCCAAAAAGCTATTAATACCACAAGACAAAATGAACAACAATCCATTGACCGATCCACCGAGAACTACGAGTAAAATAGGCTACGCATCCAATGAAATCGATGTCACAAACCAAAAAAAAAAAAAAAAATCAAGAAAACAGGAGACGCAAATCAACGATCATTTACTTGATAAATTTCATCATACCCAGAAAAGAAAAGGAAACAAAACCAACATCAAAGAACAAAACCTTTAGCTCACATAATCCCCCAAAAAGAATACCTAAAATGCCGATCAAGGACAATGCAATGAGATCCAAAACAACGAAACCAGATAAGAATGTTTACCAGATCGGGCCGGCGATTCTTGACAAGAATTCGGAGAAGAGGAAGAAAGGGGCCAATGGATCCGGGGATGGTTCGAAACCCTAGATTTCGACCGTGCTGGATGGGAGCCCACCTATTTCTCTTCGCGCTCTCTCTCTCTCTCTCTCTCTCTCCGGTGGTAGCCTTCGGAGATTATAAACGAGGAGAAGAGGGTCGCACGGACGAGAGCGCGCGGAGGCCCGCTTCACTCGCCGCCACTTGCTGGGCAACCGCCGCCTGCGCCCAATGACCGGGTTTTATGCAACATTCGTGTTCGGGTTCGGGTTCATCAGGTTGGGTCCAATTATTAGATTTGAGATTCGTGCTCTTTCACTATGGTTTCTATTCATGATGCATTTCGAAAAATAAACAACGTAGTTGACTGGATTGGTTGAACATTCTGAAGACCGAACTTGATATCAAAATTATAAACTTTCGTAAGATTTACAAAAAAAAATATTTTAAAGATGTTTTGGATTGCTCTAGTTGTTAATTGTGTGACTCTAGCCTTATGTTAGAATTGCCAATTGTGTGGCCACCTATTTGTATTTAAAAAAAAAAAAAAAAAAAATTGTCTCTTATCAAATATGACCATTAGTCACTGGACGGTTCGGTGCTAGGCTTTAACCAGGGCATGAGACATGGAGAAGGAAAACGAATGATCACGCTATGCGCTTGTAGCATGATGATTGAAATAGAATGATGCCGTTCATTTTCAGATCTTGGAAGTGGAAGGTCAGTAACCATGTAAATTTGGAAAGCTTTTAATGACATTGGAACCTTTATTGAGTCACTAAATCTTATGTTGTTTCTTGCCTACACTGTTTCTTAATTGTTAGATATGTGATAGTATTGCATGCTAGTTCTGATAATCACTAGGCTGTTATGTGGCCTTTTGTCTACCAATGACCAAGGGACCATGCTAGTTTGGTATAAATGTATCATCTATAAGATTTAGTTGTTTTAAGATAACTATAAAAAGCAATGAAAACGAGTCCTTTGGTAATAGCATCTGCTTGGAAGTTTTTGATATTGCAAATGCTTCCGTTGTATACATTTCTTGGCCCCCTCAAGGAATTCCAAGCCAGGCTAAAAGCTTGAGTTCAGATCCTGGTGTGGAGCTTGATTGGGTTCGCACATGGCTGCCAACCTAACTCCTGCATAGGGCTGGAAATGGGCCGGCCCAAAAGTTCATTATTTGAAACTGGATCGGGCCAGCTCAATAAACTTCGGGCCGGCCTGAAATTGGTTCAGGCTGCGGACGAAATTTTAAGCATATTCGACTAGTTTTAGGACTGTAAAATAGAGTTCATTTAATTTTTAGACCAAAAGAATGCCCGGATTCGATCCAAAAATTTTTTAAATATAGTCTTTGGACCGGCCCATTTCCAGGCCTACTCCTGCATGAGCAATTAATTGTACTAATAATTTTCTTTATCTATCATGGACATTAATAATTAAAGATTTTTTTGAGCTGGATTTTTTTTAAAAAAAAAATTGTGTTCTGTGGACAATCATCACCTCCAACCATAGAATCTTTGAGGTTAAAAAAAAAAAAAAAAAAAAAAAAAAAAAAAAAAAAAAAAAAAAAAAAAAAGACAACTTTGATTATTGCTTTTCTTTTATTAATAATATTGTTATTATTATTATTGGACAGAAAGAAGACTAAAATCTTTATTAAAAATAAGTTAATATCTATTTACAGGATACCAATCCCACTACCAATAAATAAGGCTGTAAATGGATTGGATTAACCCGTGACTCGACCTGACCCACTTAGATCAAATTTGACATATTTTTCAAGAACCTGTAGATACAGATCGGGTTCTAAAATTGGATCCATTCTATTTTCTGGATTTGGTCCAAGTTTACTAAATTCGAATTTGACTCAACCTGAACATAATAATACCGTTAAGATCCGAACTTATTTGAATCTCTAAATTCTGATTTAAGACTTATATAAACCATGTCTTTAACATAAAAATAAATTTAAAATTATTTTTATATCCTAATTTATTTTAAAAGTAATATTATTTTTTGTTTGTTTTATGTGATTAATAGTAGTTGGTTATATTGTAATTAAAATATAATTTGCTATGTTTGATATGGACCAAACTTAGATTCAACTTGAATCCGATCTAGATAAGAATTTTTTGGATTAGGATTGGATTACACGTTGATCCAACCTGGCTAGAATGACTTATTGAGTCAAAAATCTTGATAATTTAACTTGACCGGATTCAATCCAATTTTTTATTGAATTGGATTTGGATCTAGATCCAATAAAGAAACCGAGTTGAATTAGTGTCACGATTTAATCTATTTATATTCCTGCCAATAAGCATAGATGCAACAAGTGACCGAGCCACCTGAAGAAAGCATGCAGGCAAACCTCTACAAGGTAAGAGACATGATAGCAATAAAGGTGATAAAATGATGGGTTGCTATTTCTCCAACAACCCACTCTTTTAATTTGAACCTTCTTTCTATAAAGGTTCAAATTAAGGTGATAAAATGATGGTTGCTATTTCTCCAGCAACCTCTACAAGGTAAGAGGCATGATAGCAATAAAGGTGATAGGGATGGTTATTTTCTTTTCCCAATCGAGTCCTGGAACCAATTTTGCCTCACCTATGGTAAATCCGTAGTAGGTACGAGCGAGTATTTGTAAAACCTGGCATATATATATATATTGTATTTATTTTAAGCAGTTTCGGTTTATTTTGCTTCTCTTTATTTAAGATTTGTTTATTATAGATAAATTTCTTTTTATTCTAAAATAATTTATATTTATTTTATTAAAAATTTATGTTTTTAGTCGAGAGGCAAAAGAAAAATCTATTCAACCATTAATGCGAGTGGAAGATGCCACTTTCTGTCTTCCTATAATAAATACAAACTATATAGAATAAACATAAACTTGAAATAAAGCAAATATATATATATATATATATATATATATATATATCAGTTTCGGTTTATTTTGCTTCTCTTTATTTAAGATTTGTTTATTATAGATAAATTTCTTTTTATTCTAAAATAATTTATATTTATTTTATTAAAAATTTATGTTTTTAGTCGAGAGGCAAAAGAAAAATCTATTCAATCATTAATGCGAGTGGAAGATGCCACTTTCTGTCTTCCTATAATAAATACAAACTATATAGAATAAACATAAATTTGAAATAAAATAAATATATATATATATATATATATATATATATATATATATATATATATATATATAAATAAGTTCAGAATCAACATAAACACTATATAAATATGGTAATAGCCTTATCCAACCTATATCTAACCCTGTTTCCATCCTTTTGGACAACTAATACTTTATTACTTGGGCAAAGTCAATTAGCAAGTTTATACAAAGAGAACAACAATAAATCTATCTATAGTGATTCAAAATCCATGCATCATAGACCTAAATTAGCATACTCATGCTTATTTCCATTGAATCCCCAGTATTCTAATAATAGTTTAGATGTTGTAGCATGCTTGCCCATAAAAATAGTATAATATATATATATATATATATATATATATATATGTGCCTGTGCATATTTGCCTGTTTGTATTTACGTAAATACATGTGTACATGTTTATATGATAAACTTTATATGAAAAACCAGTTAATCATGTGAATCCAGGGCAATTTCGGGCCACATCCGAGTAGGATGCCAAGTTTTTTTTTTTTTTTTGATGAACCAAAAGGAAGGAAAGGAATTAGACCCCGGGCATGGCCACCCCCAGACAGTCCCCCAATCCCAGCCAGGAAATGTTTGTTCGATACACGGCATACATTAATTTTTTTGCAGTCGTTCCCCATCCGAAGGTGAGTACATCAGCCTGACTACCACTGGCGTCAGCGAGTGAACGAAATTTATTATATATATCCATAACTTTTTCACTACCACCGGCCAACAAGAATTCCATGGCTATTTTAATAATTTTTTCTTTTTTTGATTTTACTCTCGGACTATTTTTCTATTTTTTATTTTATCTCTGGACTTTTCAGTCAAAATATGTCCAAACCAAGACTCGAACCTTCGGAGTAGGTCAGCCTGACTACCACTGGCGTCAGCCGAGTGAACGGAATTTATTTTATATATCCATAACTTTTTCACTACCACCGGCCAACAAGGATTCCAAGATTATTTTAATAATTTTTCTTTTTTTTTGATTTTACTCCCGGACTATTTTTCTATTTTTTATTTTATCTCCGGACTTTCCAGTCAAAATATGTCCAAACTAAAACTCGAACCCCTGCCAACTGGTCATGAAAAAAGTCTCATAACCAACTGCACCACTCACCAGTGACTAGTAGGATACCAAGTTTGCAAACAGGAGTGATGGTCCTCAAAGAAAACGAGCACGCACCGATTATATTTTCTGACCTTCCTGACAGATTGTTCATGTACAGTTACACAATATTATTTTATTCTAACTTCTTGGATTGTATTCATTTCAATATATATGAATTGAATGCACTGTTTTATTAAAAAAAAAAACCCGCATGCGTGCACAAAAAAATCATCATAATGCTTTATTTTTTTCTTGGAAAAATAAACGAGCACTCATACACGTAAACAATTAATATACCCATCACTACTAGCTGGCAGAGGTTCGAGGAGCCCCTGTTGGCTGGTGATAGTAAAAAGTTAGGGATATATATAAAATTCCGTTCATTCGGCTGACGCCAGTGATAGTCAATTGACATGGAAAAATTAATATACGTCATGTATCGAACATTCATCTTCGGGTGGGGAACGACTGCAGAAAAATTAATATACGCCATGTATCGAACATTCCCTGGCTAGGATTGGAGGACCATCTGGGGATGGCCACGCTCGGGATCTAGCTCCTCCCCCTTTTATTTCATAAATAAAAAAAAAAAAAAACAATTCATACCCCCCCCCCCCCCCCCCCCCCCTCCCAAAATAAATAAATAAATAAATAAACAAACCATTCGGGGTAAACAATCTGACCGCATAGTACCTTCATGGATTTTTGCCGCGATGCCTCAGTATCCAGAGGGTTCATTGATGGTGATTGGATGCAACACCCACCCACTTTCCCATTAAAAAGAAATGAAAACAACATAAATACCCCCGACTGACACATTTACAATGCGCATGGGAGCGAGCACTCAGTTCACCGAGAGTTTGCATGAGCTGTGGAGGCAAAAAATTTGCTACTCTCCCTCCCTGAATGATTAAGCAAGCAATACTTTCTGGAGATAATGTTTCTGTCATCTCTTCTTTTCAGTAAAGTTCGTCAAAATAAATAAGTCTGAAAACAATGACAGCAAAAATGAAATGGGAAAAAAAAAAAAAGAGGAAAATTTTAGATCCTACAAAAATTGAAAACAGATTTAGTCCGAAATCTAAACTTACAAAGTGGTCTAGCAACCCCTCAGTTGCACTTTACATTTGCCCCGAAACTCCACGAGATTTCCTATCCTTTCCTGCTATTACTTCAACAGAACAGATCTCCATCTCTCTATACATCCTCTTTGATCTACATAGTAGTATTACCTGCTGGCCGGTTCACCACCTTCCTCTTAGCAGCAACATTCTGCTGGTCTTCCTTGCCTACCACAGTCCTCCCATCAACATCATTACCACAACTAGAGTTCCCATTACAATCCAGTTTAGGTCCCGTCTCATCTGCTCTATCCTTTGGCAAAGCCTTTGAAGAAGCATTGTTGATACAATTTGGCTTTTCCATCCCGTTGCTCTCGTTCTCAGGTAAAGCAGTAGTCTCTGGAGGAGAGCTAGTTCCAGTGGATCCTGGAGCCACAGGTGGGTGCTGCAATGTTGGAGACTGGCCAGAACCAGGTGGGGGCAGGAACACTCCAGTGCCAGGAACCGGCAATCGAGGTGCTGAGCGCCTTGCAGGTGCCGCTACTGTCCATGCAGCTGATGAGGGTGTCACTGGGACAGGTGCGGGATAAGGTACAGCCGCAGGGGTGAGAGGAGAAGGTGCAATGAAGATTGGCGGAATTCCATTAGGAGGGGGCAGGTGTTGAGGATGGATGGGTGGTGCTGGCAGGACCCCAGTGGTAGGAACAACTCCATAATGCTTAAGGCCAGATGAATGACGGGGAATATTCTGCGTTCTAACTGAAGTTGATCCCCGAGGTGATGGTGGAGGTATGGTGGATGAAAAAAGGCGCAAGTCTTCGGAGGGAAAAGACTTTTTTGGTTGCGACTTCCCAAAAGTTAGAAAGATGCACTGCCTGCGTAAGGAGGGGATGGCATGCTTGGCTAGATCAGCACTTTTTCCTTGCATCACAAGAAGAGCCCTGTAGTACAGAAACAAGAGAGAGCACAGGTTAGAAAATTTCGGCAGAATCATTCACTAGCTGAAGCAATTTAGATTGGACAGGATACACTGTGAGTTTCCTTGGTTCCACCTATTTCTCCCAGATGATTGTTTTCTTTTATACATTAAATCAATGCAATAAGTTGCGATGCATAACAGATTGATAGATGTCAAATATTGCCCTGATTGACTCCTCAAAATATTCAAATAGGAATTATCTAATAAAGTAAGTGTGCATTAGATGGTACTGCACATCCAGCAAAAAAAAATATGAACTTAGACAATGTCCAACAGTGGCTGAGTGATTTAAGTAATGAAATCAAATTATCATGAGAATTTTGTTCTCTGTTTAACTTATGACAAGGCTTATAATAGCATTTGGATGATATTTAAGTATTTTTTGTGTGTGCTACTTTTATGCAACCAAACACGTCTGATGATATGATCAGTCAAATGAAACAAATTTTAAGTGATGTTGGTGGTTTTCATGGAGTAACTCTTCCTTTATGAGTCCAATGTGATCAAACTATAAACAAGAAATGAGTTCTTGATGCGCTTAAAGATTAGATACATATAGGTCTGCATTTCATCATGAAGGTATTGGTAGTCCCTAAATCATGTAGACTTATCAAGGTACACCACCCACCCGCACCCCCCTCCCCCGCAAACACACACACAATCCTTTTTTTCTTTTTTTAAAGACAGCTACTGTTAACCAGCCCTAATATATGTACAACAACCAGAATATGAACCCCAAATATCACAAAACTGTCTGGGAACAGAAGATATAGACTCCCATCTCCTCATGTTCCAGATTAACTTTTGCTTCATTGCAAGGCTAGCCATGGATCGGTCAACCTATCCACAACTTTTGAAGACCACAAATTACACCAACAAAAGAGTAAAACATTATTCATATTGACACCAGTTGAGCAAAAAGATTAATACCATTTTCAATGTTCTATCAAACTTTGCTATCCCCAAATCTCATGCTTGCAATTTGTGATGTATGAATTATCACTAAACAAGATTACTACACATTAAAAGGGATCCAGACATTAAAAGGTCCCTTGGGAAAAGCTGAATGGTCTAAGCATTTGTTCCAGTTTCATAAGAAATTAACTAGATTAACAAAACATACGCATATCACAAAAGCACGAGCAGAAACCTACAGCATGCCACCCATAACTTGATGGGAGAAAATGAGATGCCATAATCAATTAACAATAAAGAATCTCTAATTGACACTATTAGGAAAAGACTTGAAACACAAAAAATGAAAGCATACCCCATTGCAAGAGATAGCTTGAGAGGACCCCTGTAATCTCCCCCACGGTGATCTCCCCCAATTGCTCGGCCAAAGACAATGTCACATTCTGTCAAGAATAAGCTACAAATAGGCCTACCATACGAGGGTGGCCAAGTATAAGGATGTGAATGATCCCCCTACATGCAAGAACAAAAATCAGGGTCACATACATGATAATAATTTCAAAAAAGCATCACCATTAGCAACTGCTAACCTCATTAAAGAAGTCAATGGTGCAAAAGTCAGGCTTGACAGGAATAATCTGCAGCTGGACCAGGCGATCAAACACATCATGCACTAAATTAGGAATCCCTTCCACCTTCCGCTCTGAAAGTTTGGATTTTAGGTCCACGTTAGAAGAAAAAGAGGGGGAAAAGGCAATATCAATTTACACTTTAGCTTAGCATAAACAAGCAGAGCTTGCCTTTACAGGTCCCAGCTGTATTTTCATCTTCTGGAGGTCCTTCAGTAATAGGAATGCCTAACTGAATCATTTCCCGTCCATGCCCCCTCATTGGTCTTTTTGACATCACAAACGTCTGCCCTGCTTCACATCATTCCAAGAACATAAATATTGGCAAAATATGGAAATTGAATTCTACTCATAGCCATTTGAAACATCAGATCTGGTTGCCAGAACAAAGTGCAACTCTATAAACAAAAAAGTGATACAAGCATACACACTTTTGCTACCCAAGCAAGCATTGTTTCTGTGTCACACCAATGACTGGGAACTACTTAATGAAATATGAGAACAAAAAAAGAGATGAACACAAAACTAATGGGCCATCGCCCAAGTAAAAGAGCACATTATCACTCTGAAGCACACATAATTCCATGATTATGCTTCCAATAGTCATGAATCCTTATTGAGTTTTCAAGCACAGAGCTTCAAGGGGTGCAGGTTTCATCTTACATTCGGGCCACTTACTATTCACCATCAAAATCTATGGCATTCATTTGCATAAGAGAAATGCTATAACATGCAGGTTTTCATCAACTATGGATAGCAAGAATTATACTAGCCTCCCACTAGTGCATGGGCTCCATGTGATATACAGTCAAGGCCGCATCAGATGATGGATGTGTCAGTTAAGACAGCATATGTACGCAGAAAATGTATAAAACATGTAAACCAGAAAACAAAATGCATGCTTTCCAAACATCAACAAGTTTAAGCTGCATAGCAAATTGTCATGGAGACAATGATCACAAGCAGACATGATAAATTACTATAAGATCCACTCACTATGCCAGCAGAACCGACATAAGTACCAGGTTGAGGGAAGGAGGATGGGATGCATATCAAATTATAAACTTTATCAGTTTGTTAATCTTATTGTAGTTTTTAGAATGGAATGGGTTTAGATTAGGTATTGCATTTTGACTATGTAGAACTCAGATAAAGGCTAGGTAATTCTAAATGGATTATAAGCATGAGTGTCACCTTTAAGAGAGAATATACAAAATAGGCTATTTTCTCCTTTTCTCTGGATATTTCAGTGCAAAAGCCAGTAGACTATACAACGGGGATAGCCCATCCACTGTGCCACCAAACCAGACAAAATCTGAACCCACCTGCATCAAACAAACTCAAAACCAGGCAAAATCATGCCAATCCTGAACCCCATGGCAAAACCTAAACTAAGCATCTCTTTTACAGAGCCTAATTTGCGACAGTCCACACCAAACCATCTCAAAAACCAAGACTAAACCATTAAATGACTTTGCTTAGGGCCCACATATATTACACCCCTTTGTAATAATCCCATGAACACTCACAAAGATTTAACTCTGAATCCCTTCACAGAAGAACCATGGTACCAAATATTGGACCACTACCCCAGTCACATAAAAACTTGAATACTTTGCCAAATTAGGAAAACAGAAGGGGATACAATGACTAGACATGGATATCTTGATCAAGGCCAAATATGTGTAATTTCAAATCCCAAATATTTTAACAGTAACTCTTTTTTATTTACATCCAATTCATGCAGTCATTTTCCTCCTCTTACTTGTAGGTTAGATCAAAATCCATTATTCCCAACTCCTTCTCAAGCTGGCCTAAAATTGTAGTTAGTTTTCATCGAGATAAAGCACCAGCTTCCTTCTACATTAGAACCTTCCACTCTCAATCCTGATGCTCATTTACACATCTATGGAGCTAACATGCACAAAGTTGCTCCCTGCTTGTTTTCCTTGTTCCCCGTTTTGAGCAATATAATGACATATCCATAAACAATTTTCCAAAATAATCACATTTAGTTACTTCAAGATCAGTCATCAATATAGTTGTCTCTATTTCTTAAAGAGTCATGCCTCCCCAATTTGAGCAAGTTGAACTGCATCTTTCCTCCACAAACTTCCAATGACAAAACTGAGGCATCATCACCTCATAATTTTTTAAAAACATACAAACAGAAGAAAAAAGACAAAATACCAGATGATTTCAGATTTTCTTCAATAACTACCACAACTCCCAAAAACAAAATCCACCTTTGCATGTAAATAAGATTCAAGCCTTTCCAACCACAGCATCTCAACTCCTATGATTTGGTTCCCTACTCTCAAGAAGATGCCGCAACATCCTCTGACGCAAATCATATGGGTTGTATAACAACAAAAAGAAGATGGGGCAACAAAATATAGAGAAATGAAACAAAAAGAAAAGGACGATTTAAGGGAAGAAAAGAAGGGAAATTTTGAGGAAGCCACCTCGACAGAAGAATGATTTGCCAATGCAATGAAAATAGAACCTTCGATCATTCTGTCATGTAATATCACATAAAATGTATAGCCCTTACTGGACCTGTTACATATGTAATAATAAAGATACAACTTAAATGACACTAGTGGACAAGTCCAAGATAGACCAAACAAAATGTTCTAAAAGCAATTACTATACCCTATACTTGATACTAACCAAGGTTCATCATCTCGATACTTGATCCCATACCTATATCATCTTATTACAATATCAAGATGTGGTACAGTATGAGATGATGGGACATACCGAGTGTCGATACGGTATGAAACTGCATACCGATTCAATACCGGTATGTCCCTTCAATATAGGTACAATACCGGCTAGTATGACAAACCTAGATACTAACCTTATCAACATATGATACTAACCTTTCCACTAAAAAATGTTTTCATGATAAAAAGGCTTCATGAGGAAGACATCATGAAATAACTAATAAGACAAATGTCATTAGATATGGATTTTTATCACTCCCTGGTAAAGAAACAAAAGTCAAATTTGTTGGATGCATGCACATGCACAAAGACATACTAGTACGCAAGCACATGCATTGCACATGGGAGTGAGAACAAGTTTAAGTAAAATTAGCAGTCCCTATTTGGATTCTATGATAGGAAGAGTGAGCAGAGGAAAAATATTAGGGAGGGGGGGATCGACTAGGATAGGTAAAAGAGAACGGTGATTAGTCTCGGATGAGAATTTTATTAGTTAGAGCAAACTAGAGACTACAGCATTCAGTTATAGTCATGACAAGAATTTCACACAATTTTAGCATGCTATTCAATTGATTTTAGTCATGCTAAAATAATGATAGACCTGAAGATTCCAACTCATGCTTTACAATATTAGTTTGGTGTCTGTAATATTGTCTTTCTGCAACAAAGGAGACAACCTAATTTATCGAAGGAATGAATTACAATATAAGCTTAAGAAACTTAGGTGAAACTCAATTGGGAATTAATGATTCTCATATTTATTATCTATTTGATGGATGAACTTTTGCTAGCACTACCCAGAAAAATTCTTCAACGGATTACAGATAGAAATTATAACATCGCAACTTCATAGAAAAATACCATCAACAGTTAATATTACGGTTCAGCTCTTTTAAGGACAGAAACAGAGAAGCTTTTTGAGACATTCCCAACTTGGGATAATATTATGCCTACATAAGTGCATTTTTATGATGTTCAAAATGGAAATGAAGGGGCATGAAGAAGAGAATATGTCATTTTACAGTCACTCTGCTCCATAAAACAAATATGCTTTACCTAGTACTGAGATATACAGCATTGGAAGTCTTCATTGAAAACTTATCAGTTTCCTTAAAATAGAAAAAGTTCATAGAAGCTTCTCATATTGTCCAAAAGAAATAAAAAAAAATTCTTCAATCAGGACCTTATTGTGTCAGCATGAATGCATGCAAAATATGGTGACCATCTCATCTTTTCAGAGAGAAGAAAAAGGACAAAAGTGAACTTGCCTTGAAATTCTCCTCTACGACCAGCAGCTCTCAATTCATTTGTCAGTGAAATAAGTCTGGTGATTTCTGAGCTATCCAATATCTCATCATAGAGCTTAAGTCCTTCAACAACATTGACCTGAAAAATCATATTTATGTTTTAATATTTAGCATGCACCAGAAGGCTAAAAAATAAATTTTCCTTTAGTAAAGAGGCAGCTGTTATGGAGAAGAGAAAGAACGGTAATGGGAATATGAGAATATACCGTCTTTCCATCACTTATTTCATTAGCCACAAAATCTTTGGGGATTGGAATTAATTTCTGTTTTCCCACTTGGTTTGAGCTAATATCTCCATCATGGCGAGGAATAGAATCATTGCTAGTCCCTTTAAAAGAAAAAAAGGAAAATAAAGAATGAAAGCTCAACTTTGGAGTGGTTATTTAATTGAGTAATAATAATAATAATAATAAACCTCCACACACTGTATTAATTTTGAAATTTAACTGCACATTAAGCATATTAAACCAGATCCCGTATATTGTGGTCCATTTCTGTTCTTGTCTCGAAGATCTTTCAAAACTGAAAATTATGAAATGCATACCTGTGAAGTTAGTGCTAACATCCGCAAGAGTAAGCTCCAAATTATTGGCCTCAGTTCCAACCAGATTTTCTCCATCCTTCAGGCTGCAATTGTTCTTCGAGGTTGAAACATCACCGGCCCCTGGATGTATGCAATGCATAAAGACAGTAAATTAGAAACTATAATGATCATTGTGTTGCAATATTTATTCAAAATTCATTCCTTTCTATGGGAGAAATTTAATCAAATACGTCCAGATTATAACTTCTTCTCTGGCGAGAAAAGATATCCAACATTACTATGGCAGTACTACATTCTGCAAGAGTTAGTTCATGCATTGGCAACTTAATAATTTTCAAAGACAGGGAGTATTCAAAATCATATTGAAAACATTGGTTATGAAGCCCTGTAATAACAGGTAAGAAATGCTATGCATATTATCTGCTATTTGGAGACAAACATCGATAAAAACAAATAAACAAATCATTTGTGAATCATTTACCTCAAATAATGAAAAAATACTCATGATAACCACCAGACCGACAAGAAAACGACAGTATAGGAAAAGCTACAGATGCTCACCATGCTTCTCCACCGCATCTGATGAGTCTTTCGTTTCTGACACCTGGGCTTCACCCTTTGGCATCGAATCTTCTCCTTTCTTCAACTTATCTGCCACCTTCTCCGCCTTGGCTACATCCATCCCAACTGAAACTGAAGCAGAGGAGCCATGGTTTTCCCGAACACCCTCAAAACGATGCGCCTGCCGGTACCCAATCCCCAGCTTCCTCCCGTCCTTCTCCTTCGGCACATCAAAGTGCCTCTTCTGCTGCCTCCTCCAAGCCACCTGCTGCAAGGCAAACATTACCTCGGCCACCGGGAAGTACTGCTGGAAGTGGAGGACGGGCTGCCATAGGCTGCGCCGCTGGTGAATGCACCCGGCAACATGATCATACTCCCCGGGCTCGCCGGTGGCCCGGAGGTGTTGAATCAAAAGGTCAATAATGGCATTCGCCGCTGCAAACTCTCCTCTCAGCCATGAAATGAACCCATCCCTCTCATCAAGAAACCATTGCCGCTGCACCTCACCACCGCCGCCGACTCGTAATCCACCACCACCACCCGAAAACTGCATCTGCTCTGGGACAACCGCATTCCCTGATGGAACCGCCATGGCCAGCAACCCCAATGCACTCTAATTCACAATTCCATGCGTCCAGATCCAACCTAAGAATATATCCACTCAAAAACCCTCAAAAAAACACCAAAACAATCAACAAATCCCAGTAAACACTCCCACTAATAAAAATCCGGATCAATTAGATTATAGATAGAAATCACAAGCAATGCAGGTAAAATTCAGATGTTTACAACCGATTCAAGCGCGATCGAGGCAATAATTACGAATAAATACCGAATCGAGCAAACAAACGCAGTGAACTAGATCTGGGATCGGGATTGGAGTGATTCAAACGATAGGAGAATGGATTGCGCAAGAGCCCAGCTTGATTCCCGCTAGGTGAAAGATCTCTTTCTACACAGAGAAAATGGATTCGGGAATCTCTGAAGCTGAATTCCACTAGATCTAGATCAACCTCGGAGGAGAGGAAAGAATGGAGGATCGAAGGAGAAAGGCGGAGCCGTGAGGACCTAGGGTTTTGGGGAGGGCGAGGTGGTTTGCGGAGCACGCATTCGCTGCTCCCCCGTTCACTCCTTGATGCTCATAAGAGAGAAGGAGGGGGGAGAGAGAAGTCGGATCCCAGAGAGAAGATTCGTCGCCTCTGTGTGCATGGCAATCCGGCTGCCCGTATGGATGTTATATGCGGTAACGGGTCTATCATCTAAGCCGTCACCGAATTTAAGACCCGTTTATTTCCAAAAAAAACAAAAAACAGAAAATAATTGCCCCTGAAAATTTATTTCTTGAAAATAAAATTTGATATATTTAGTTAATTATAAAAAAACTTATATTATACTAGTTTATATTTGATTAAGCATCTATGTTTATAAACAAAAATAAAATATCTATATATCTTTAATAAATACAATATTATACTTTTTTTCTTAATTTTATATAAATAATAATATTATATTTTCATTAATTTAAATATAATATTAATATATTATAAATATATTATAAATATTATATTATATTATATTTCTATAAATACTATATTAATATTAATAAATTAATATAGTAGTATAAATATTAAAATAATATTAATATATTATTAATAAAAATATTATATTATATTATATTATATTATATTATTATTGAGTATTTTATCTTAACCATCCGTTGTGATCAAGGACTCATGGTTTGGTCCGTGAGATATTATTTATTCTAATCTATGGATCTTATGATTTTGGCCTTTTGAATTCCAATATAATAGATACATCATAATTTTTATATATAAGTTAATTTTTTTTTTTGATTTATAACTAATGTAAGATTAATAATATCTTATACTATAATATATTTTCTAGCTAAGATGACCTACAATAGCCATCAATATTATCCACTCTAGTTCATAAACTTCATAATTTTTTTTTTATATTCTCATATAAAAATACCTAGTATAAGAATGGCAGTTCCTTCTTATATAAATTAGGGTTGTCTTAATTCATAATTAATATGGATTAATGATACCTTCCCATCATAGTTGCATTCATATTTTATAAAATTTTAATTATATATCTTAAAAGAATATTTTTTATAAAATAATATTATTTTTATGTAGAATTTAAAATTCATCTTCTTTCTAAATTTTATTTTTATAAAATATGAAAAAATTAAATAAATATTTTATTTTTTAACTCTAATCAAGTCCCGTCTTCTTGAAATTATCTTTTCCTACACTTTTCGTAGCCAAACGAGTGCGTGATTAGACTTCCGCATAGATTCTGTGTGCGACCCAGCGATTGTCGGTTGGGTGGGGGGGATCCGGGGAAGCTATTTATAGATCTCGCCGCCACGAGATCGTTTCGAGAGTGCAGCCCCCCCAACTCGTTTCCCGTTTCTCAGGAACGTGTGAGAGTCTCCTTTTGGCGAGTCAGAGTTCAGCGTTTTGGTGCTCGGGGCCGCGGAGTCGCGGGCGCGGAAACGGAGGTGGCGACGATTTTGAAACTCTCGGCGAGTTCTTGGGCCGAGGAACGGAACCGTTGGGATCGTTGTAAATTCTATTTCTATTTTTAAAAAATTCTGACAACAGAACCAAAAAAATAAATATATATACATAACAACAAGAGTGCAGTAAAAAAAATTTATATAAAGAGCGAGGCTAACAAATGATTGAAAACAAGAAAAAACTCGATGCGAGATGAAAACCCTCCGGAGAAGCGGTAGAGAAAGGGGAGTTGGGACTAAAACCTGGACCGGTCCAAAACTCGTTACCTGAAATTAGGTTGGACTAGTTCAATAAATTTTGGACCAACTCAAATTGATTTTGATTTCGGATCAAATTTTAAGTATATCGAACTAGATTTCGGGCTGTAAAATAGATAGCATTTAATTTTTTGACCAAAGGGATACTCAAATTCGGTCCGAAAATTTTAAAATATAATCCAAAATCTAATCCAATTTTGGACTGGACCGATCCGATGGGCTTTGGACCGGTCCAGTTCCAGCCCTACCAACAAGGCTCGACAAGCCTGTGTGATTTTCCCGAAGTGGTGGGCAAGGTAGAACTGGGTCGGGAGTGACATGGATGCCAATGGATTAGATTTAGATCGGATCATCTAAATTTTATATCTATTTCGTTAAAAAAAAATTTGTTTCATATCCATCTTATACCCATCTCGGATCGAGTCAGATCGGATCGGGTATACCCATCACATATCCAAATTACTTAACATTTTATAAATATAACCTTTTTTTTATATATAAATGATCGGATTTGGATTGAGGCATACTACTATCCATACCGATCCGAATCCGAATCATATATTTTTATATAACCCATATCCATTTACAAATTAGATGGGTTAAATTTTACCCATCCTATTAGGATCGGGTCGGGTCGAATATCCACCGGATCAGTAAAAATTATCATTCTAGAAAGCGAGATCAAAAAATATGAAAAATTATTTTTTAAAAAATAAAAATTATAAAAATTATTTTTAAAAAATAAAATAGAACATATTGTTTGTATGCAATTTTATAATTTTTAAAAAGAATAAAAAAATAAATGGCATCATTTCTAAATTTAAAAATGGAAAGAAAAATATAGCAAGTGCAACCTTAAAGGATGATAGATGACACGTCTCATGGTTATATACTTTGTTTTGTAATCTCTACAAATGGATGAATGAAAATGAATCCTCGATATGAAATAATACAACTTCCAGTACCAACTACAAGAAAAGAAGAATTTTTTGGTATAAGGTATCTCTGCTGAATGACCAAAGGATTTCCACTGTTGTTCTTGGAGATTTTAATTGTATCATTAAGGCTAAGGACAAGAGAGGTGGTAAATCCTTTATACAGGATATGACCACTAGAGAATTTAGTTACTTCTTGGATTCCAATGGGCTGCTGGATTTGAGATTGTTGGACCTCGCTTTACCTGGTGTAACAACAGGTATGGAGGGACGAGGGTGTGGGAGAGACTTGATAAAGCATTGGCTACGCTGGGTTGGCTTACTCTTTATTCTCAGCATGTGGTACGTCACCTGGACAGAGTTGCCTCTGATCACTGCCCTATTATCCTCTCTACCTCCTCTCAGGCCCCTTTTCATGCACCATTTAGATTTGAAAGGCTCTGGCTCTCTTATATGACATATTGGGATGTGGTTCGGGAGGTTTGGCGAATGCCGGTGCATGGAGATGCTCAATACCGGGTTACTCGTAGGTTGGAGCTCCTCAAGCATCGGCTTCGTAGATGGAATAGGGAGGAGGCGGGGAACATCTTTATTAGATTGGAGGAGGCTGAAAGGGTGATCCATGAACTTCAGGTGAAGGAGGAGAGGGATGGGGATTGCAGGATAGTGATTTGCACTCCTTGTGGAGAAATCTGGTTTCTTATCATTCTCTCCTTAGCCAGCAGGAGCTTCTATGAAGACAGAAATTAAGAGTGCAGTGGTTGGTAGAGGGGGACAGAAACACTCATTTCTTTCATCATGATACTCTTGTTTGGAGGTATAGGAACCGGATTGTGACCTTAAAGTCGATGATGGGCAGTGGATTGAGGAAGAGGATATCAGGTGGGAGGTTGTCTCCTTCTTCAGATCTAGATGGAGGGCCACCACCGTGTCTCCTCATCCTTTCCATGCATATCCCCCGGAGGTTCTGGTCTCATATATATAAAATGCTGCTCTTCTTGCTCTAGTCACTGAGTCTGTGGTAACTGTTATTCTCTGATCCTTGAAGGAGGACAAAGCTCCTAGTCTGGATGGTTATCATTCTCCGTTCTTCAGGAGATATTGGAGTATCATTAGACATGATGTTTTATTTGCTGTTCAGGTCTTCTTTTCTATTGGTCAAATGCTGGATTTCTGGAAGAGGACTTATGTCACCCTTGTTTCCAAATATCTGAAGACTTGTCAGCCTTCTCATTTTAGGCCTATCAACCTTTGTAATACTCTCTACAAGATATGTTCTAAGTTGTTGGCTAACATGATGAAGCCTATTTTACTGCATTTCATCTCTCCTAAGCAAGAGGTTTTTATTGGTGGTCAGAGTATTTCTATCAATATTCTATTAGCTCGGGAGTTTATGTTTGATCTACGGAAAGATCCAGCAAGACTAGGTCTTATGGCTATCAAGCTTGACATAGAAAGGGCTTATGATCGCATGGAGTGGAGCTTCTTGGAGAAGTATTTAGTGAATTTTGGTTTCCCACCCCTCTGGATATCCAAGATTATAGCTTGTATCATCAGTCCTTCATTTTCTATCATCATTAATGGCTCTCTGTCGGAGTTTTTCTATTCCACTATTGGACTACGACAAGGTTGTCCCATCCTCCCTATTTATTTATTATTTATGCTGACTCTCTTTCACGAGCGTTGCGGGATTCTGTGCGGCAGTCGGCAATCCAGTCGTCAATCCAGCCATATGTTGCTGCTGCTACAGTATCCCCGATCTCGCACCTTCTGTTTGTAGATAACTGCTTACTTCTAGGCAGGGCATTTGTGGCTACGGCTCAGGGATTCAGAGAGTCTTCATTCTTACTGCTTGTCGTCGAGGCAGAGGGTCAATCTTACTAAATCGGAAGTCCACTTTAGCTCGAAGATCCTGGCTCGTCAACAAAATTTGATCACTTCTATTCTGGGGATAGAAGAGAAGGAGGGGTCTGTATATTATCTGGATATTCCTATCTCTAGTGGTACTTTTCGCAGAATGATTCGAATATGGTGCTGCAGGCTATCCAAGATAGGGTGGAGGGCTGGCAAGGTTGGGCTCTATCCTCTATGGGCAGGCTTACCTTAATTGGGTCAGTCCTTACTTCCTTACCGATTCACGTGCTCTCCAATGCGGTTATCTCTAAGACCGTTGTTATTAAAGCTGAGCAAATCATTCGGGCTTTCTTATGGCGATCGACCGGTGCTTCGATGAGAGTTAATCTTGTGGGTTGGCAGTTCGTCAGTCAGTCAGTTAGGGATGGAGGGTTAGGTATTCATTCACTTGTTGCTATGAGGGAGGCCCTCTTGGCGCATCATGTCACCCGGCTCGTCTTGATTCCAGATAGCTTATGGTCCTCCATCAAGCATGATAGATATGACATGTAGTCCATGAAGGTGGGGGAGGCAGCTCACTCCCGGCGCGGCTCTACTATTTGGCGGGAGATGGTTAGGAGGGCTCCGAATATTATGCATCACATGAGATGGATTGCGGGGATGATAAATTGGACAAGATTTTGTCTGATCCCTGGATTTCATATATTGCTTGGATAGGTAGCTTACTTTTCTTTTTATTGATATTCCGGGTTCCATAACCATTAGTGACCTTCTCATCCCCAGGGTGCACGGGTGGGATCCGGTTGTGGTTATCCGGTATTTTGGTGATGTGTTGGGAGAGAGTGTCTTATCTATTAGGATTCCGGAGAGCCCTTGCTCATATATTAAAGTTTGGAGATCTTCTTCTTCTAAAGCCCCTCTGGCTGATCTCTATTTCATTTATTGTCCGGAGCCTCGGAGGGGTATTCAGGCTATGTGGATCTTGTCCTGGTAGTGCACCATATGGTGAGATTATTTATTTGGAAGGTTGCGTGGCGGCGACAACCTACGAGATCTCTCCAGCATTCTAGAGGGCTCCACCTACCTCCTTCTTGCCCTATTCGTGGAACGGATGATGAGTCCCTTGGGCATGCATTGTTTTATTGTCCACGAGCCTGGCAGGTCTGGTCCTTGGCTAGTGCAGTGTTTGTTGTACCATGGTGAGAACATTGTTGATACCTTTTTGTACCTCCTTCGTTCTCCTCCCTCCTTACTTTCTCCGATGTTTATGGCTTGTTTAGTGTATCATATTTGGCTCATCCGGAATGCTATAGTATTCAGCTCTGACACTTGTTCGACAAGGTTCATTATTGAAAGAGCTAGGACTCATACCAAGGAGTATCAGAGTTTGACTGTGATTATTCAAAGATCTGGAGTTCCGGTTCTGCTCTTCGAGCATCTCGCCGGGTTTTTATTTCTTGGGAGCCCCCTCCTTTGACTTATGCCACAATGAGTTTTGATGGGAGTGTCAAAGGCGGGAGTGGGGGTGCTGCTTTTATTATTCGGGCATCGGGAGCTGGGTTTCTTGCTACGGGGGGACTCATCTCTTTGACCCTACTATTTCTATGGCAGAGCTTCATGGAGCATGAGCGGGGATCGGTTATGCTAGAATGGTGCTTCATCTCGACCGTCTTATTATTAAGGGAGACTCTTTGACGATTATTTTCCGAATCTACAGTGATTTTCGATCTACTCTTGTTCACCATCAAATTCAGAACATCATTAGACTCTTGCAGAGATGTTCAGGGATAATCGTTAAGCATGTCTTTCGAGAGCCAATTCGGTGGAAAATTGAATGGCTTCCTTCATGGCAAATCATTCGGATGAAGTCTCCTGGTCTCAGCTAGCGAAGACACCAATGCCGTTGAAGGATATTATCGCCTGTTTCTCTTCGCTGTTCTCACTCGAGAATTGTATCGATCCGGTTAATAAAAAAAAAATATCATTCAAAATTTTTAATAAAAAAATAAATTATAATATTAAATGTATATTTGAATTCTTTATAAACATAATGCTATAATCATATTTCTATGAGATCAAAAATATTATTATTATTTTAAAAAATAAATTATTTTATATAAAAATATTTTTTTAGTTTTATAAAACAGGATGTCATAATCCTAAATCATGAATATTATAATATAAGTCATGTCATAATTTTTTATAAAAAATAAATATTTTAATTATTTTAAATTAAAAATTAATAATATAATAATTTAAATGTGTGTTGAAAAATGAATCTAATTAATTAATTAATTTGTGCGGTGTTTTTTTTTTTTTCCACCCAGGGCGGCGTACGGAGACCTTCTCCAAGTCCTAAACCCTTCTCGCTCTCTCGCTCCCTCCCTCTCAAAACCTGTCCGATGGCCTCTCTCCAATCTCTCTTGCTCTTCAAACCCTCTCGCTGCTCGATTCCGAGAGCTCGTACTGCGTTCGCTCCCACCACCAGAGTCTCAGGCAATTGCGATTTCTTCGATCTCATTTGGTGGTGTCAGGGTCTGTTTTTTGGGATCTGTTTTTACTAAAGATGGCATATTTTGATGATCTAGAAGTTTCGAATGGGGTTGGGGCGATAAGGAAGGGCGGTTTGGTTGTTTCGAGACCTTTGGCGGTGCGTGGAGTGGACGAACCTAGGGTTTCGAGTGGGGATAGGAAGAATGAGAAGCCGATCATTGTTATAGATAACTATGATAGTTTCACCTATAATCTGTGCCAGGTACGTGTTGCAGTTGAATGGATTTTAGTGATTAGTTGGGGATGATCGTTGATTCTGTTGTCCCGGCTGTCAAGTTTCTGCTTTGATTGATTGATTTGTCTTTTTGAATTTCATATGGATGTTTTGCTTGCATGGATTGGATTTTATGATAAAAGAATGACGGATGGAAGAAAATAATTAAAGAAAACGCCTTTTCCTCTCAAAGTAACGAGGAAGGCTTTGAAATCGCAAAAGATGTGAAATTTTGGGTTGAAGTAACTTTCTAAAGGGAATTGAACGCTGTTTTAGATTTCTTTTTCTTTTTCCTTTTTGAATCTGTTAAATTTTGCATTGCTGGTGCATATTCTTATTGAATTTATATTTTTTTATAATATTGTCGATCAGCTAGTTTGTTGATTAATTATTTCAACCACGCTCTGTTTGCTGACACCAAATAGTTGAGAACAAGGCTGGAAGTTATGGTAATTGTCCTAGAGGAACTTATACAAGAAAACTTTATCTGACAGCGGGGCACCACATCCCTGCCCAAACATCATGAAAGTATGAATTATTCCTAAGGTTGGAGTATCTGAATTTTTAATTTATGTAGAAAGAAACTCAAGGAGTGCTTTTGACATGTATATGTGTTGCTGTGGTGACCCTTATGCCAAAATGTACATTTTCAGAACGATCTCTATCTGGATTTAACTGATACATGCCAATACCATCATCCAAGTTCAAGATACATACTTGCTGATTAGATGATTGCAGTGTTCCAGAGAAAATAGAAAGCACTGTTTAGTAGTCTGTCTGACCTTGACATGCAAACACGTGCAGCTGTATAAAGAGTATATTCTCACACAAACACTTAAAGATACATTTACATGACTCATCTGCAGAAATTTTTTAGGGGATGTAAGATGATATTTGAAAATTGTAATGCAAGTTTTTCATGAATATTGAGAATTTTGTGTGAAAGGAAATGGACAATCAAGCAATGTATTCCATTCTGTTAAGAACACTGATCTTAACTGATTTACTTATGCTGTTCACACACACACACAGAGACACAAACACACACACAGAGGCATTATCTTTGACAATTTTAAACAGTGATCTTTTTTTGTTAAGGGGCTATCATGGATGCTCTGCCACCACATTCAGATTAGAACTCCCACATCAACAGAAATTAGTTGAGGTGAGGAAATGGGGAAAGGGAGAAGAAAAGGGTATTGAGAAGCCTATGATCTTGAAATATCATGACTATTAGGATCTAGAAACCACAACGCACCGAGATTTTGGTATCATGAAAACTTGTGTATTGGGATCATTGGGTTTCCATTGCCCTCTAGCTTCTACCTCTTTCCCTTCCTCTTCTCGGCCGTTGAAAACTCATGCAGGATAATTGCTTGGTGACTGTCCAACACCTAAGAGTACGTAATATATGCAAGTGGATCCACTTCATCTAAGTGGTTTGCACAACTATATATAGACACCTAGCATCCCTGCATGAGGTACAAGACTACAAGTGGTTTTAATATCACCAGACTACAAAAGCGATTGCCAAGTGTGCACATAAGCCCAAAAAGCTTGTGTCTTTGGCCTGAATAATATTAATATTAAGTGAAGATATGCAAATGGGATACTAGAAATTCAATCGGATGCTACGTGTTACCCTGCTTCCTCTTCTCCTCCTCCCTTCTGCTCTGCCATCTCCACTCTTCCTTTGTCTCCTTCACCTTCTTTGCTCCTAAATCTCCTTCTCATTGACTACCCTTTTCCTCTACTCATCCTTCCACATTTATTAAGTGAAGATACACAAATAGGATATTAAGTGAAGATATGCAATTATTAAGTGAAGATATGCAAATAGAATACTAGGAATTCATTTAAGTGAAGATACGCAAATAGGATACTAGAAAGATACACATTAATATTAAGTGAAGATACGCAAATAGGATACTAGGAATTCAATCTGGTTGCTACGTGTTACCCTGCTTCCTTGTCTCTCCCTTCCTTCTACTCTGCCATCTCCACTCCTCCTTTGTCTCTTTCACCTTCTTTGCTCAATCTCCTTCTCATTGACCACCCTTTTCCTCTACTTATCCTTCCACATTTATTCCACCTTGAGTCCATCGACTCTATCTCTTCCCCCACTTCCCACGTCTTTCAATGGGCCTAGGCACCGATACATGGCCCGAACACTATGTGCTACGTTAATTGCCTGCTTACCAAAACTGCTATTTAGAACCTTGGTTGATTCTAGGGCACTGCATGGAAGTTTGACTATTTTAGCCTGAAAGAATTTAATAACAAAGAGTATCAACAGAATTAGGAAAAGATTAATGCTAAAGGGTTTTTGCTTTGCTAGACAAAAAAGTTTCTCCTACCACCTAGCATGGGAGATTGGTGCAATTCAAGGGGGTTGGTGCTACTCAAGAGGTTGGTTGTGTGAGAAGTTGCCACACAAGCACCATATGGGCCCAAGGAGTAGGGGTGAAAGCGGGTTGGATAATATCCATCTAGATCCGTTTTTATATCTAAATCTATCCGGATGTGGATACAAATTTGAGCATCCAATTAATATCCATTCCCTAAGGAATAGGGGTGAAAGTGGATTGGATAATATCCATCTAGATCTGTTTTTATATCCAAATGTGGATACAAATTTGAGCACCCAATTAATATCCATTTCCATATCTATATTTGTCAAAGAAAGTTGGGTATGGATATAGATAGACTGCTATTTAATCGATATCTAATTATTTGTTTTTGTTTATAATCTTATTTAATTTTATATATTACTCATAAGGTTTTCAATAAAATAAATGATCATGTTAACATGTTAATAACTTAAATTTACCTTCTATTTAGTGTTATATTTGATTTTATGGTCACAAAGTTAAACCATCTAACTTACATCCTTATCTGTATCTGTACTTTTAGTATCCAATATGTATCCATATCCATTTAAAACAATTATGGATTTGAGTTTTTGCATATGATTACAATCTGTTTTTAGCCTACCAGGGAACCTTTTATACGGCTGACTAAAATCTTCATAGCATTTTACAGAAAAAAATCTCATATACGTGATCAGATGGCCTAATACGTGCTATCTTGGAATTGTATAAAGGGAAACATTCATATGTAGTAAAGGATGAGGATATTGGATGTTTATGGAGAAAATGACATTATGTTACATATATAGAAAATTGTCTATTAATGCTATGCTGTTTAAAAATAAGCTAAGTGTATCTGTTTGATACTGAAGTATATGGGAGAGCTGGGAGCTAATTTTGAGGTGTATCGCAATGATGAGCTCACTGTGGAGGAACTTAAAAGGTAAGTACAAGAATCCGCTTATGTTCTGGTGATGAGACATTTATTTATTTATTTGTTTATTTATTTTGCTGATGATGTTTACTTTATTCCTGTAGGAAATGCCCACGTGGGATACTTATTTCCCCAGGGCCTGGTGAGTGTATTTGCCGTGTGCTTGTGATATTTAGTTTTTTTAATTTGAATATTTATCCTATCATTTCTTCTCTGTAGGTACACCTCAAGATTCAGGGATATCCTTACAAACTGTTCTAGAACTTGGGCCTTCTATACCATTGTTTGGTGTTTGTATGGGCTTGCAGTGCATTGGGGAGGCATTTGGAGGTTGGATATTTATTTATGTGTGCCTAGATTAATATTATACACCTATATGCATATTCTAAAATCTTGTTATATTTGCAGGAAAGGTCGTTCGCTCTCCTTTCGGTGTGGTGCATGGGAAACACTCTCTTGTCTACTATGATGAAAGCCTAGGGGATACTTTATTTTCTGGTTTACCAAAGTAAGATTCTTTTCATTTTCCCTTTTGTTTAATACCATTTTTTGCTTGCTGGTTCCTTGTGCCCTGTGCTACATTCTTTATTCATCGAGGAATTATCAACTTTGAAACACTAGTTGAAAACTGAACTGCTAGTGTAGGGGCCAGGTTATCACCCTTCCACTTGGGCCAAGGGGTAGTTGTTCAACTCCAGTTGGAGTTTGTGATTGAGGAGTGGAGTATGGAATTGAAAGGTGGGAACTTGTGAGACTTGTATTATTTCATTGTAAATGCTAGTTATCAGCGCAGTCAGCCAGCATGCTGATGCATGTATGTATTTAGTGCAGGTCTCTTGTTAAAATGCTTTTTTTGTCCCCCCCTTTCCCCTTAGCTTTTGAATTTATTCTGTAATTAATGTCTGATCCTAGATTCTTTCAGGTTGTCTTTGCATTAAGCATGTCATATAGTATGGGCTTAATCATACGCTTTGAAGAGAGAATTTACATCCAGTTCTAGTGAATTGAGGAACCAAAGATATTTCCAGCATATATGTGTGTTCATTTGCAAAGAATTGCACCTGAGTTTTGTACTAATGACAGTTAACCATGTGTTGTGGAATTGATTAGTGTGTCTTATAGAAGCATCCTATATATTCACAGATCTGAGTACCAGTTTGCTTGTATTTTTGTATATATTTTTCTTTTAATGGCACTGACTTATGCTTCCAATCATCATTGATAAACCTTATGAAACTGTAAAAACAATGTGACTACAAAACTGATTTAATTAATTAGGTACCTGTGATCATACATGGGAATCAAGACTTGGTTCTATATTAAATCTTCTAAGATAGCACCTTAGATTGTTTTGTATGGAAGCCATTTCATCATAGGAATTTCATGTTTCCCTTGTCTGTAGGTAATGCCAATTGATACTTAGGAAAGGTAGGCAAATCATAAGATTGGAATACACAAAGTGCCATGGATCCACATACTCACTAAGCTAGATAAGTTTTTCATCAATTTTTTATTTGATCATGTTGATTACTTGACATGGATGATTAGAAGCCATGTAGATGAATCTTACAATGTGTATTACTGTATCATGACCAAGGCTTGTTGTATCGGCCGATACTGGTGCATAGTGACCATACCATACAGTAGTGGTACCAAAATGGAAGTGTGGAGGGCATATGGATACTTGGTACACCGAACCTAATGCCATACCGGATGTATCGGCACTGTATTAGGGTGGTACCAATATGAGGTTGAGTATTGAGATGGCAAATCTTGATTATGACCTTTATTTGATAACTATGTAAACTTGTCTACCATAACATTGTTCAGTCTTGTCTGCTTATTCTTGTACTCCTTCTGAGCAAAGATTTTGTCTGAAGTGGCTGACATGTTGAACATTGCTTTGCAGCCCATTCACTGCTGGTAGATATCATAGCCTTGTGATCGAAAAAGATACTTTTCCTAGTGATGTCCTTGAAATCACAGCATGGACAGGAGATGGACTAATAATGGCTGCTCGGCACAAAAAGTATCCACATATTCAGGTGTGGTTGCTTTTCTTTTAATAATTGTTTTGGATTTGCCTTTCCTTTAGAAATAGCATCATAAATTTTGCAGAATTAATGCTCCCTGACATGTAGGGGCTGGATTGAGAAGTCATGTTGCGTGCACGCGCGCACACATATAAGTTATATTGTTATATGATATATACTACATATTATACTTTTATATATGGTATATTATATATTATGTATTATATACTTATACTATATGTTATATATTATATGTTATACATTATATGTTATATATATGTATAGATATACACGTGTATATATTATTTGTCCAACTAATGGTGAACATAGAAATAGTTTTTTCCCCCTTTGTTATTCATTGTTCTGTCAAAAGCAAATTACTTTTCCGTCATTATTAAAGAAAGAGTTTTTAAACTAATTATAACTAAAGATAGCCACTAGTTTAGTAGACCAAATATGTTTTTTCCTATTGTACCACCAAATTTTGCATCATCCAACTCCATGACACATTTCCTCTGTCTGATTTTATACCAAATATGTTACAATTACAGTCTTTATCCACTGCCAATCTTTATCATTTCCATTTAAGATATATGCTTGGTATTGTGAAATCAATAGGCTAATTTCAAGTTGAAGTTTTAAAATTGCATCTCAGTCATCTCTATATTCTCATCTTTCATCGTGTCTTTCATTCACTCTCTCACATCCTTTATGTTTTTAACTTTTTTTTCCCTTGATTGTTTTGGTTGCCACATGAATTCATCACCACTTGAGATGCTTATAACATGCAGAGATCCATGTGTGTAGAGATTGTCCTGTACTTAATGCTTAGGGATAATCAAGTCAGTTTCTCTGACGAACCGTGCATCCAGATAATCATAGTTTACTTTCTTCTGTGTAAATTAGTTTTGTTAATTCATTATCCTACTATGAAGTCTGCCAATGTCGAGCTCTAGTACTAGAACGAGGATTATCTGTGTTTTGACTGCCCTTTAATCACATGAAATGATTTTTGTGAGTTCTGGGAGTTTTCTTGAATTTAGCATCAAGAGTCATCCATCTTGACTCAGAAAGGGAAAGTAATCACATCTTCTTTTTGAGCTCGGAGAGCCTTTTTTTTTTTTATAACTGTAAAGGGTAAATTTATGCGGACATATTATGCATCCTTCCCAGGTCTAAACAGTCGCATGCTACCAAATCTTGTTCTGTGACGTGTACCGGTCTGTTCTTTCTTTTATCTATCCTTTTTTTTAATCCATCCGAGCCCACTTTTACTTTTTGCAAGTGGGTCGTATGTCATTGATTGTACGAGCTGATAACGGCAACCTTGCTGTCCATATTAGTAGTATCCTGTTCTGAGGGATTCATTGGTAGAGATCATGTTGGAACTTAACATACCCTTGTGAACATCCACCATGACTGGTTCGATCAATGGTCATGCCAAGTTTACTTCCAAATTAAGGTTTTATGACAGGATGTGAACCGATCATATTTCACAAATGCTTTTAATTACGGTTTGTTCTTAATTCTCATGAATCATATCCGGTTCGTTACCTTTGATACTGGTTTGAATACTAAGCACGACTATTGCAGTTTTCTTGCTCTGTCTTCTTTTTTTTTTAATTTTCTTTTGGGTCTCAGTATGTTGGGCACTGTTTACACTGGTGCCTATTTAAGTCTCATCGTTGTTCGAGTTTCAGGGAGTGCAGTTCCATCCTGAGAGCATCATAACCACAGAAGGCAAGTTGATGGTTAACAACTTCATCAAGTCTATTGAAGTTCTGGAAGACTCGATTCCCAAGCCTTGAAAATGTCTGCCAAAAAGCAAAAAAGAAAAAGATTTATAAAGACTCAACAAAATAATCAGCACTATTGCTGCTGTTAATAGAGATCTAGTTTTCTTCATTCATTCTCTCATCCTCCATGCCCGCTCATTGTGAGCAGGTTGGAGCTCTGGTACGGTTTGCAGTTTTAAATGCCCTCTTTTGCTGTGCTGTTCGGTGCAGATCGGATGGCAATTATGATAGATGCTGCTGAGCCAGCGAGCCTCCTGAGTGACAGAGAATCTCTGGCTATGGCTGTGGAAGTCCACTGGAGAAATGACATCAGCATCATTCCACGAAGTCTCCAAAGCTTTCAAAACGATCGGTGGTTTTGGACTGCCACCATGATATATTCTTTGGGCTCGTTCCACGAAGTGCCCTTCCTGATCTCCATCTAATGCATCAAAATAAAGAATAAATAAAATAAAAAATGAAAATGAAAATGAAAATCCCATGACGAGCCCTGCAAGATTTTCTGCCAGCTATCTGTATCAATTTCATGGTCATGAACAGTTGTCTCTCAATGATGAATTGGAAAAGAGGCATTGGTCAGGTTTCACCGTGATCACCTTTGTCCCTACGTTGGTTCCCGTGATACCCAACTTTCAGGGACCACATTCCTCCACCCAAGGCTAGCAGAATCTTGCTACTTTGCAGTGGGCGGAAGGACACAGAGAGTAGCCTCCACGCTTGCCCAGATTGGTGGTGGGGGGTGTGTTATAATGCAGACAGCTCCCAAATGGCCAAAACAAGCTCAAAGGCAATGCAAACCAAAAACTACACCTATCCGTAAAGCCATGGCCCTACCCCATCACCGCAAGAAACCATCATCACCACCATAGAGTAAGAGCACATAGCGAACAACAATCCTCGACCTTTTATTTATGCTATTCATTCGTTCTCTCCACATAAATTTATTTCAGGTGCCAACGTTAATGGTATCAGTAGGTGGGGGAGAGGAAATAGAAGGAACAAGTACAAGAAAGATATCTACGATGATGATGAAGAAGACGAAGAAAGGCACCAACACGAGCATGGACATGCTAAGGCAAACGGGTATGCGTTTAAAGAAATCTACCCCCCACCCACCAACCCTGCCTTCCCTCCGATGAAGTTTCTATACAGCACAAGAATGCATGGTACATGAAATAATCTCTCCTCCAATGAATTAGAAGACTCAAATGGCAGAATTAGCCGGAGCACGACGGTGCCGCTTCCCGTGGTGATGGTGGTGGTTGATGATGAACTTCGCCTCACCCGACTCTTGGAATTGCCGAGCCTCCTGATGACCGGCGGAGCATTCTAACAACGGAGCGGAGTATCGGACACGGTCGTAGCAGTATGAATAGGTCATGTACTTGTTTCGAAATCTCTCCATTGCCAACCTCTGATCGTCCGAGATTGTGATGGTGTTATACAAGTCAGCAGCAAGCTTGTTGCAGGCCGGCATGTGATCCATGGGGTCGGCTGCGCAGCCATGGAGGATGAGATCGGCAAATTCGGCGATGTAAGGGGCATATTTGTAATTGATCTTGTACCGACCCCCCGAGGTCGCCCAGTTGGAACCATCCCATATGGTGGCATAGAGGGACATAGGCTTGGAGGGGAACCGACCACCCATGGCCTCGTTCCTCACTACCTCTCTAATAGGAACATTGTCGATATAAAATCTGCTCACCAGAAAGGAGAGAAAGCAATAGTATCATCAGATCATGGGTTTTGGTAATCACGAATTTCTTTAGAAAAAACAAAAAAAAAAAAAAACAAAAGTTTGCATGCCTTCACCATTAAAAGAAGAAAAACAATTGCATTACACGTTACATTAAAATGTTATTCACTTAAAATGAAGGGGAATTCCAATCGGAGGAAAATATAAAAAGAAAAAGAATCCATGGTTCATAACCTTTTAGCAAACACAAGTAAAGATGAAGAGCTTTCAGGAAGTAAGAATCCACGAGTTGCTTGTTAACCTATGGAGGGAGTATTTTTCAAACTTGGAAGGAACCAGGGAGATCCTCTTAGAGAAAAAAAAAAAAAAGAGGGAAAACCTTAAATCAAACCTAAAACAGAAAAGCAAAAATACAACAAGAATGAAAAAAGTATAAGAAGTGAAAAAGATCAGTAGAATCCGGTTGGAGAAAAACAGGGCGAAGAAACCAGGGCAAGCAAAGAACGAAAAAGCAAAAAAACTAAAACGGACATAAGAAACAAAAACAGAGCAGCCGAACAATTTGAAAGAAACCGCTATCCCTTCCTTCTCCTTGTGCTAACATGTAATCGGTATATATATAATTTTTCTTACATGATTCGATCATGACTCCAAAGGATAGAGTACTTGTGGAAATCTTCCGTGGGATCAAACCAGAGCCCATATCGCTCTTCTCTTCCAATTGCTGTGCTCCCATTGCCATAGATGTTGGTCTGAACTCTCCACTCTTTTCCTCTTATGTTCCCCAAGAACTCAAAGTCCAGTTCATCGTGCATCTTCTCAAATACATCCCCGTTTGACATCTACCCCACATGAAAGAGAAGCTTCTCATCAATCATGGTTACAACTTGGAACAAAAAAATATTAAGCAGAAGTCTCATAAGATAGTTCGGCGGTAGACAAACAAGAAAGCAAAGAAGCCAAGTGGATTGAATTGAAGAGATAAATCAAAAACATATTAAAACAAAAATTAGAAAACCGATTGCCAATGCAAGCTTACCACATATACAAAGAAGGCTTTATGGAGAGACATATCCAATTGGTTTTCATTGATGAGAACTTAAAAAGCTTAGAATCAAAATTGTCACGGATTCTTCTAATAAGAGGAAAATAATCCTGTAAAGAAGATAGAAATGATACTATTTCGAAAATTTAATCTTATAAAGAGAAGAAAAACATTGGTTTAGAATAGCTTGTGAAATGAATATACACTAAATGGTGCCCATGAAGGGATGAAAAGTGATAAATCAAACTGGATTTAATTGATCAGGATCGAAAGGAAAGCTCTGAAATGGACTGCAACATCTGGAGAAAAATAATCACAGAAAACTATAAGGACTCTATTGCATAAGCAGAAGCTTGGTAGGACAAAGGAATTAGAAATCTCTGTACTCTGTAAAAGCTGATGAAATATAGTCCTGCGTGACATAACCACGGAACGAATAAAGGATAAGAAATTCCAACCTGGTGTAAGTAATCAGAGCCAAAAGCACACGGAAATAGAGAAAGTCGCACAGATTATAAGAACCTATGTTCATAATTTCTTCTTTTGAAACAGAGGAAAATAAATAAATATCGAGAACAAAAAAAAAAAAAAAAAAAAATCCAAATGGCTAATCCCAAAAGTAGAAACTTGGAATCGAAGGAAGTAGATATGTTCCGAGCTTACAAGTGAAAAATAGAGCTTGCTTCGATTGATTAGAAGCAACCCAGATGGATTCTAAGGACCGACGTTCAACAATTACTATATAAAACTGAGGAAAATAAAATACGGACGACATAAAATCCAAAGAATTCGATCATTAAACATGCAACATGGGAAGAGGACTATAAAAATCTCGCTCAAGCTAAAAGAACAGATGCTACAGTATTATATTCAAAAGTGTCATGCTCATGAATTCAAAGCAAAATAAGCATTGGATTCGAATAATAGTCCAACCGGGTTTGATTGATCACCGAAACCGAAATGAATTTAATGAACTGATGGTCGCCGATTCTCGATAAAAAGAGAACAAGAAATAAAGAGAGTTTTTTTTTTTTTTTCCTTTTTAAGGGGATGGATAAAGAAAGCTGGAAATCAGAAAGACTTCTTTCACTGTGAAACCTTGGAAGGAGAACTTTCTGAACTATTTTTCTCTTAAAAAAATATCAGAAAAGGAAAACTTGAATTAAGCTAAGTAAAAAAATAAACAGATATATGGAGATTGATAGTCTTTTAACTGTAAGAAGGAAGCATACATAGAATGCTACAACAACCCCGGCAGCATAGTCCGAAGGGAGCTTGATGTTGGCACTGAAGAATCCATGGAGGTAGAGATCTTGGGAGGCAAAACCGGCACCTAAGGCGAACCAAAATTCAATATTTTTTCAATTATAATGGATAGAAGAAAAAGAATAGAACAGAAAACCATAAGGACGGGGGATGAGTATCAAAGGAAAAGAGAGGTGGAGGGAAGACCAGTTCTCTCGTCAAGGGAGAGGTGGACGGCCCTGCCATCGCGGTGAAGCATGAGGTTGGAGTCGCCAAAGAGCTGAGTGTAGCCCTCCTCAAAGGAGAGGGTGGTGAGGTTGGGGAAAGAGGAGATGGCCCCATGGGACAAGAGAAGCAGGGAAAGGAAGGAGGTCAAGTGAAGAAGGAAGGAGAAGAAGAGAGAAGAGGCCATCAACTCTTCTTCTACTCTTGCTTAATTCCCTATCGCTCTACTGCCGAGTCTTGGCTTTGTTCTGTCCCTCTCCTAGTGTGGTTTTCTTATTTTATCGAGGAAAGAGCTCTCTCTTTTCTTCGTTCCTTGGGGGAGGAGGAAAGAAAGGTATGAGGGTGGAAAGAAGAGGAGGTAGCTTTGATTGTGGTGGGGGAGAGAATTATTTTTCTCTTGAGGCTTGGGTGAGATTTTTTATTCCTTACATCCCCAACCACCCCCACATAATACTGGTCCTGAAAGTTAGAGGTGGCAATTAGTCAAAAAGTAGCATTTTCTGGTAATTAATTGATTAATTATTCATATATCGAGCAAACTGTAATGCATGTTTTAATCATTGCTGAAAATCTTGAATAGATTTCTTCCCTTTTTCATTTTATTCTCTAGTTCTTTGACTGATTGATGATTTATATAAATCATCGGTTTATTTCTCTGCAATTTAGAAGGATAAGAAACTATTTATTTAAAAATTACTACTTGGTAAATGTAAAATTAACATTTCAATAGTGACTTGAATAGGTGATGTAAGGGAACTATTAAATAGCAATGCTAATATGATTAGCAGCAGTTAAAAAAAAAAAGGGGAATGGAGTGGGAAAGAAGTAATTCGAAGTATCCGGATTCTGGCCAGTGCATCACATGATCCTGGCCAAAAGATCTGATGGAAGCCCTTGTTTTTCATTTTGTTGGTCCACATATAAGAAGAGGATTTGCAAAGCAAGGAATAGAAACCTAAAAGCAATAACCTTAGTGAATAGAAATAATTTACCTAGATTCTGATCATCAAAGAAGAAAGTAATAGAATTTCTCTTTGCTCACCGAGATATATATACATATATATATATTGATTTTTAAGAGTTCATGGTTGATGGCAGATCTTTCATGGCCATTGGTTTGGCAAGCATGCAACTCAAGAAAAAGTGAATGAAGGCTGATAAGAGTATGGCGAATTTCATTAATTGGTAGTCTACATCCATTTACATTTACATGATGCATGGTCTTGGAGATTGGATCTGTCATGTGATGGCAATCATTTTACTCTTGTATAATTTTGGCAAACTTCTAGGATTCATTGGTTTGTCACAAAGTAATAGGTCATTTATTAAATTTTTGATCGAGACAAAAATATTAATAAAATAAAACAATCAAGTATTTGTATGTTAGAACAATAATAAAATATCTGCAAGAGATAATTTGTAAGTATGAATTAGCAAAAATAGAGAGGAACATGGATTGCAGGCACACTAAGCATTGTCCTAATAGCATTATTGCCTCGCTCATCTAGGGGTAGACTGCTTTAATGCTCCTGAGGTACAATTAATCCTCGGCTCCGTCCTTATGCTCTTGACCTATCACGAGTAGGTGGAAGGTTTAAATCCTAGTTCCCAAACCTATGGAAGCTTGGAGAAGCCTTTTCCCGAACCTATAAAGCTTGGATCATAAAGGCTTCTCCAACGGCTAGCCTAATAAGGTACGTTAATTAGAAGGAAAAAAAGATAGGCTTCCATGCTCATTGAGCTAACCCTGTCCAACCTAGCTCGCCATGCATCATCGTATGTTTGGTTAGAAGCCAAAGACCTATATTTATCAAACTAAAGATTACTAGTTAAAGAGGTATTAAATGCACCTCTCTAATTTATTTTTTTTTTTGGGTAGAAAAATGCACCTCTCTATTTGCATTAGCTTTTTTGATGTTGGGCTAAAGTTCATTGAACTAGCAAAGAAGTAAATGCTTTATTATCGGTGCAAAAGGTTTCTACCTCCAAATTATGAAAAAAGTTAAATAATTAAATATCATTTAACAATTCATTGCTCAGATTTCTTTACCGTTTTTATATCCTGTAGTTTAATTTGAAGACATAATCATGCGCTGAGGTTATAGGCGGATTAATAAATTTGAATCACTTCTAGCTACATTGCCATGCTATAAATTGATTTCTTTCAATTATTTTACTTAATATATGTCGTGAATCCAAAAAGATTATAGGCCTTGAATGCTATGTGGACTACGTATTTGATATTATAGAATATTTTTGATAATCTAATTATTGATATGGTCAAGTAAGAAATAGAAGCAAGAAATCATGCCCTACTATGTGCCTCAAAAACTTTGAGTATCGTAGGTTGGTGCCACCATTTTTTAATCCAAATTCAACAACCATGCTAATAATTAGATATCTTATTAGCTAATCAAATGCTAAATATATAAAGAGAATAATATCACCCCATACATACATACATATATACATATATATATAGAGAGAGAGACTTGGAGCCACATTCGGTCATGTTAAAACTTTATAATTGAGATCTTACATCGATTATCTAAGTCATTGAATACGATCTACTATATTAAAACTATTTATATATAAAAAATTATATATTTTAAAAATTTCTAGTCTATACATCAAGTGATCAAAAAATATATCTAATTTAATTTTATTTAGGCTATCTAATTTTTGATCACTTGATACATAGATCAGGAATTTCAAAATTATATGATTTTTAATATGTAAGTAGTTTTAATTAGTAGATCATATCTACTAGCTTAGATCATCAATATAAGACCTTCATTATAAAATTTTAATCTAATCAAGTTTGATTCCGAATCAATTCAAAAAAAAAAAATTCATCTATATATATATATATAAAATATAGAGAGAGAGAAAAAACATCACTTTACTGATATTTTTATCTTGTCCAACCAGTGTTTTGGGACATCACATAAAAGGGCAAACTGCATGCATAAGCTTGAGAATCCATGTAGAAGATGTGAAGTCCGATTTAATGGTTCAAGACTTAACAGTTCTTGATTAATTGAGCCGCTAACAAACTAAACAAGATTTATAGCTATCAACTTCAACATGACAGGATTATTTTCAGTTTCTTTGAGAAGTCATAACAGGTTCCCGCTGTAATTAATGGAAAGTAGGAGGGCAGCAAAGAAAGGAGAGCTACCCATGAGCTCCTCGGCGTCGTCCAGAACGGCGCGCGCGCGCGGCGAGGAAACTCGTGTCGACACGCTGGCAAAGACGTTGCGCGCCGAATCCCGAAAGCACGTGCGCCTTCCGCGGTGTCAGCTGATGACGCGTCGCAAATCTACCTCGCTAGCCGCTAAGCAGGGCGAAGGTCCCAATCGGGAGTCCGAATCTAGTGTCCGGCCCCACACCACGCCATTTACAACGGTCAAAAAGTAAAACAGATCCCAAAATGCTTCGTCCGTCTGATCAAAATCATGCGGTTCCCTTTTTTCTCTCTCCTCTGCTAGTTTTTTTTTTTTTTTTTTTTTTTCAGGCCTGGTGATGGGGCCCAGAGTTCACGGGCAGGGCGGGCGGAAGGGATGGGTTGCGTTCGTTCTACCGACCCAACTGCCCACTTGTTCGTAGTTCCTCGGCCACGGACACCTTATCCTGTTCCAGCACGGTTGTTTGGCAAAGTATTTAATTATCATGTCTTGATCGTAGCAATCTCCACCTGTTTTACACTCGGAGGGGGAATCCTAGAAAAGGAGAATTTTACGAGAAAGATTCACCTATTAATTTTTATGTTATATATCTTTATAACACTAGAAGGAAATGAAGATGGGAAATACAATTACAAGTTATGTTAGCATATTTTTTAAGATTATTTTAGTTTATATAGATATGAAAGTTTTAAGAAAGCATAAGATTTTTAAAATAATTTTATATTTTGATGGCATAAAAATTGATTTGATACGTAGTGTCGATGGTGGTGTAAATTTTGTAGATAAAAAAACGAAAAAACTATAACTAAGCGGTAAGCTTGTCTTGATTTTCGAGATTTTAATCATATCACCGGTTATTTAAAGAGTAATTAATTTCTTTAATTAGATTCGAAGATCATGATCATTTTTAAACCAAAAAAAATATTTGTGTTCTCATATATATATTAAATAGATCGAATAAACTAAGATCTTTCTCGTCTCCCTCCGGAAAAAAAAGGAACTAGGATCTCATCCTACCGCGGGACTCTAATTTGGCTAAAGGGATTCAATCTTTTTCTATAACATCGTTACAAAAAGTTGAAGATATAAAAATACTCCTATAATTTATAAAATATATATATATAAATGTAAAAAATATGATAAATATTTTACGAAAACGTCCATTTATCCGAAGCAATCTTGTTTGTTATAGAATAGAGCAATTTAAAAGTATTCGTGCTTTCGATTATAGAATACATTCCATATACCCATTGGATATTAAAAATAGGTGCATTCATGTGGCTAGAACTTAATCATCCGGAGCCAGGCATGGAAGCATCTAAAAAATTACAAATTCAGATAATTGATGTCGAGGAGATAAGGCTTGAATTTACAAGACAACAATTGAATCGGTCATTGATTTATCATAATTTATTTTGATAGCTGCATTAATATTAAAGGGAAATCAGGCAGGTCAAGTTTTATGACAAGAAAATATGATAGGGATATTAAAGCTCTCGAACATGTTTAACAGCCATTTCAATAGCCAAGCTCGGAGAAATCTAGGAGTCACGAATATGCCATACATATTTTAAAAGACGATTCATTCATGGTTATTGATTAGATCAAGAAATTGCCAAAATATTTCCCTGATCTCCCTCGTCTCCTCTTCCCTCTTGATACCTGGAGCATGTCTCTTTCCCTCATAAATCTTGAACTAATCTATCCCTACATAGAAGGAAAACTAAGTTGCTGACCGGGTTAATTGCTTCTTAGACACCCAACGATGCAGGCAATTAATTTCCTTTGGAGCTCTGCTGAGTGTCCAGGGGACCAAGGAACTTGAAAGGATATATGTTAATGCTTGCAGCTGGCTCCATTGGCTGTCCTTAAACAGTGGTAATATGATATGGCCGTTTCCATGAGTTCCCATAACCTTGCAAAATGTTTTATAATGGAAGCTTGGGCCAAGAACATTAAAAAAATAAAATAAAAATAAAAATAAAATTTTACCATCTAGCGAGGATAATTTAATTAATTTGTCGTCGTCCTTGGAGCCGTTTGTAAAAAAAGTTGGGGACAAGGTGTCAGAGCCCATCTTAAAACGTCAAGGGCCCGGTAGTGTTCCCTTCCGAAAGTGACCCCGTGAGCTCTATTCCCCACCCCATGCAAAGGATACCATTCCTTCGATGCCCCTCCCCAATCCAGACAAAGGGGACACACCCACCGAGGGTGGCTTTTTGAACCCTGCACCCAAAGCCAATCAACTTGGCCACCCCAAATTTTCGCCCATATCCATCGATGTTATTGGCACGGATCATCAGCATATATGGTCTCGGAATATAAAGTAATTAAATCGAGGGTGGCAAAAGTTTCTGGAGTCTTTGTCTATGTGCTATGTGCACAGCTGTTCGCACGTGGAAAGGAGATGCAAAGGTGGTGGTGGTGAGATGGTGGTGGGTGTAAGGCAGCGGCTAGCATTGGCCAGCACGCAAAGGTCATCTACTTTTAATTTGGACCGTACCCTCCATGTAGGTATGTCCATGGTGGTGGTTAGGGTGGTAAAAAGGAGAGAAGATCTCGTGTGGTTCGAGGTGTTAATTAAATGTAATTTTTTTTTTTTTTTTTTTTCTTTTTCTTTTCCCTTGGTAGAGTAGGTCGCAAGAAGTGGGAGCGTTTGAAGGATTAATATAAAGTTTGAATCTTGTGCTCGGTAATATGGATGGTGCTACCTGTGATGCTCGTGCTTTGGGAATTGGGAGGTGGATGGAGTAAACGATTGCTTATAAAAAGTTAATTTTTACGTGTTAATTAGTGTTTTTTTTTGGTGATCCTTGCGACTGTCGACATTCACTTGCCTCTCAAAATAACCTTAATTTAGTCGTTTGAAGTGTCTAAATTTTTGAAGTATAACATAAGTCCGCGCTCCAAAATAACGGATGATATTTCAAGTTAACATATGGTATGATGGTGATTGCTTTTAACTTCTCGCATGGAAGCAAGCAACGGAGTTTTAATAGATTTCGACAGCCAAACAACCACTAGAAGATTTCATATTCCTCCACCCATCCATCATGCCCATCAACGGGAGTAGTTAGGAGAGGTTTTGTCATTGCCATGCCATCAAAATGGCATCCATAACTATCAAAGGTGATGGATGCGACGCCATCCATAACTCATCATCAAGTCCTTCCCATCCATCGTAATGGAAGCTCACCGATGCTGCTCCACCAGCATTGCTCTTCCGCTGATCTAAACTTATTTCTGCACCAACTTCTCGAGCTTCCTTTTTTTTTTTTTTTTTCTTTTTGCGACGCAAACCAACCTAAGCTTCTTGGGGGAACCATTATTGACACCCTGGGAGGATCCATTACTTGACACACGGCTTTGTTTGGTTGGCTCGCACAAAGCGCCCTGCAACGGATGAAACCTCACCATCACCTCAACGGTGCATGACTCATGTTCCCTGGTTGCAATTGGCTACAAATTAAGCTGTAGAAAAATTGGTACATGTAATGATTGCAACCAGGGAACATCAGCAGTGCACTGGAGATTGGGTGGGTGGGGGAGTGCTGGTTCGGATTTAGAAGCCCAGATCTTCTGTAATGCGTGTCTTGCACCGCAGGAGGAGCTATGCGTTTGGATGGGTAATATATTGTCCATATATACAATTAGCATGCCAGATAAGGTAGGTCGAGAGATGAACAGCAACCATCCATTTATGAGATGGGCAACGATATGTCGTCCATCCAGATATCCATAGCTTTCTATGGTGCAAAACATACACCACGGAGGATTCCCCATCTCGGCTCCTGATTCAAGGATACGATATTTTTAAATATTTTAAAAAAGTTGTTCTTTTTTTCTTCTTTATTATTTTTTTTTTAAAAAAAAAAGACCAACAAACTCTGCTATTTGGTTTGCTACGAAAATAAAGGTAGTCAGGTGAGCTTTCATGACCTTGGATATTTGGTTGCTCGGTATAGAAAAAACATCGCCAATCATTTTGAATGCTTTGTTGGTCTGATAATGGAATGATATGATCACCCTGAAATGGGTGGGGAATTTTCCCCTTGCAGTGAATTTGTGTTCAATATGTATCATCATCCTTCTTATTAATTAATAGTATATATATATATATATTAAGAGAGTATATATATTGATAGATTAAAATCTTATTATTACATTATCAATTATACTCCTAATATTTAAATAGTGATATTGTATATTTTTAATAATGTAATTATGAGTATTAACCTATAATTATTATTATGATATTATTTTTATTCTGATAACCTTTAAATAGTATTACTTATCAAATATAATCCGAATCCACCGTGCTTTGGTTGACCGGCATGATAACATTTGAAGATTAATTACTTCATATCTAATCAATATAAATTAATATTGTTATAAAATTATGATTGCAAAAAAGTGAGCAAGGGTAATTTCGAGACTTGATCGAGCAAGTCTCTATAAAGAGTAATCATAGAGGTCTTTCCTCGCTACCAACCGGTCACGGATTCGAGGCACGATCCCGTGGATGACTCGATTAAATTTAAAAATTTTCTAGAACCCGGGACCATTGGTGCGAGTGATAGATCAAGGGATACTCCGTTTCTATCGGCAAGCATCTTAGTGGTGTCAGGTTAATGTACTCACCGTTTGATGGAGAAAGACTCTATAATGATATTGTATCAAGCATTATCTGGCGAGACGGAGACCCGAGATGTAGCTATACCAGGATTTATCCCCTTCCCATCTCTTTTTTTTCTACAAAAAAAACAAAAGAAGACCGTCCATGAAGAGTAGTCAGCAAGAGAACACCCCACGCGCCTATCTAGCTTCCAATTAAGTTGTAGGTCACTTTTCGTATCCTTCTAGTTTCATTCAGATACAAGCCTACATCAATGTACAGTGTCGATCGGGCATGTGCAATGTATTAGTAAACAAGTATTTCTTGAATGTTTGCATCCTCTCCATCTCTTCGTTGAACAGGAGAGAGAGAGAGAGAGATAGAGAGAGAGTGAGTTATATATTCACTACTAGTGATATTTTTTATATGGACGATGTTGCAAACTTAATCATTGTTTGCTCCACGATACACACAAGCGATTGGTGATAGCAGACTAGACTTCTTCACTTCAACCTCAAAATGGAAAGGATCCAAATTCTTAAAGATTAGGGACCCCGCATATTAACATTTGCAAGAACCTCAACAAGCAAATTTCGGCTATCAGCATTTCTTTTATTATTATTATTTTTAAACAATAGTAAGGAAGTGAGATATTTTTTCTAATTAATTGAAAAAAAAAAGTGGAGTATTTAGTATATTACATATTAAAGTAGTGCAGGTAGAGATCAGTACTTTGAGGTAGTGTTTGGAATAGGTATTCTCCAAGAATAATCTATTCTTGTTATTATTCTCAATTTCTGTTTGAATCAAAATCTGATATTCCACGTAATTAATGTGGTGTTATTCCAAATGATATTTGGATGACATGGAAATAAGCCTGTATTCCACTAAGAATAGGAGAGGAATTTTTAGAAATTTCAAAAATACCCCTGATAAAATAATAAGATAAAATGATTTATAAAATTCATTTTTAATTTTATATTTAAGTAAATATTTTTTTATATTTTTATATAAGATAAAATGATTTATAAATTTATTTTTAATTTTATATTTAAGTAAATATATTTAAGTAAATATCCCTGATGAAATAATAATTTAATATTTGAAATACCAAAAATACCCTTGGAATCCACAAACCACGGATAGCACTATTGCATGGGGAACCATGGAATAGCAATTCTGCAATTAATGCATTGACGAGAATAAGCTTTTTTACTTATTCCACCTCGGGTTTTGGGTTGTTTGGGAGAATAAGAGGAATTACGGTCTTATTCCACCTCCTATTCTCTTTCCAAACACAGTCTAAGAAAGAATGAAGTATTAGTATATTACATATTAAAATAGTGCAGGTAGAAACCAGCACTTTAACATTGGAGAAAATCTTGATTTTTTTTTTTTGCTGCCATCTACGGATGATATTTTATCCATTATAGAAGGTCATATAGCTCATGTAGAATTAATCTAATTGTTGGCTCCACCCAGTGATTTTGATGAATAACAAAACATTGAGTGCATAATGTATACTAATGTGTATTTCAAGTTATGAGTTTTCAGAAAGAAAGCACCTCAAAATCTCAAAAATCTATGTATCATGGCACGTTGTGGCACGGAGCATTTCTTGAAATTCTGGACATCCTCTTCATGAAAAAAGGGCTTTTACATGTTCAATTATTATTTATTTATTTCATTTAAATTTCAATATCAATATTTATGTTTTTGGCTCAAATTATACTTGAATCTGAATTTTTTTCAATCTCAAGTGTCGACACCTGGCAAGCCAAGTGTCGACACTTCAGCATTTGGAACGTAGAAAAATTCTTGGCATGCCAAGTGTCGACACATAGATTTCAAGTGTCGACACCTGCATTTCAAGTGTCGACACTTAGGTTTCCAAGTATCGACTCAAGGCCTGAGATTTTTGAAAATCTAGAACTTTGCCATTTGAGAGTTTTTGTGTCAAGTGTCGACACCTGTGCATCAAGTGTCGACACCTGATGAGCCAAGTGTCGACACTTGAAGCCTGACAGCTCTAACGGATCTATTTTTCTGACTTGCAGAACTTGCTTTTCAAGCTCCAAACAGCTAGATTCGAGGCTCCAACAGTCACAAACCGTTTTTTGGAAGTTTCTTGTTATATTTAACCTCCACCAACTTCATTCTAAAGTCATTGAAGTATATTGAAGTCCATTCAAAGCCAAAAAGCCAATATTCTCTCAAGAACTTCACATCAAAAGCCTTTTATAGTTTGATTCCCTGAAAAGCCTTCAAGTTCATCCTAGCATCATTCCAAAAGAGGTGTTTTGAAGAATATTCCAAGGAGGAGACAAGACAAAGCATCAACTTTAGCTTCAAAGCTTCCATCCTACTCTTGAAGAGAGTTTGTCTTAGTTTTAAAAGTTGTATATCTGTTTTTATCTTGTGATTTGACCTTGCTTTCAAGGGTGTCTTGAAAGAAGGTTGTTGTGGTTTGTTGATGAGCCAAAGGGATAAAACCAACTAGGGTTAACTTGTGAGCCCGAAGACAAAACAAGTGTAAAAGGTTGTTGGTGAGCCTAGGTGACAAAACCAACATAGGTTTTGACTTGTGAGCTTTTTGAAAAACAAGTCAGCTGTAATCTTGATTGGATTATAGTGAAATTTCCAAGGATGGCTTGGAAAGTGGATGTAGGTGCTAGGTTTGCACCGAACCACTATAAATACCGTGTTTGTGTGTGATTGCTTTCTTTCCCTCTTGCTCCCTGCTTATTATATTTGATTTACTGCTTTCAGCTGCATTGAATCTTGAGCATTGAATTTATTACTCACAAACACCACTAGACCTTCACATTACTGTTTTAATTTTTAAAAGACCCAATTCACCCCCCCCCTCTTAGGCTCCATTTCTGGGCAACACTAATCCTATCAACACTTGTGACTGTTTTCTTAAGGTAAGGATGAATAAATTACTAATCAATTAGAAATTTCGATAGAATATCATTATAAAACTATTCTACCTGATATTTTTTGTATGGCCTCGAGGCAGAGGGTCAATCTTTAGAAGTCGAAGGTTCATTTCAGTCCGAAGATCCATACTACTCACCATCACCTGATTAGGAGTATTCCTGGGATTCAGGAGGAGGGTGTTTTGCTCTATTTGGGAATTCCTATATCTGGAGGTAGACTTCGTAAGCAGGACCGTGCTATGCTTGTGAGGGCTTTTCAGGACAGGGTGGAGGGTTGTCAGGGTCGGGCATTATCCTCGATGGGAAGAGTGATTTTAATCAGGTCAGTCCTTATATCTCTGCCAGTGTATATGCTTGCCAATGCAATTGTCCCAAAGTCTATTGTTCTTCAATTGGAACAAATCATTCGGGCCTTCTTGTAAAGATCTACAAATGCTTCTTGGGCCATTCATCTCGTGAGATGGCATTTGGTCTTCAGCCTATTTTTGGGAGGGACTGGGTATTCATTCCCTCCTTTTCACTAGGGAGGCTCTTTTGGCTAGACATGTTATCTGTCTATTTCTTAGCTCGGGTACTATGTGATCTTCCATTATGCTAGCTAGGTATGGGTTTTCCTTTGCAGATTCAGGGCGATCTATCCACCTGCTCGTCGCTGCTCTATTATATGGAGGGAGATATTGGCTAGGACTCCTGATATTTTGCATCATGAGGTAGATTATGGGGGATGGTAGACTTATTGACTTTATGTTCGATTTATAGATTTCTGATATTGCTCTGGATATATGGCCTACCTTTCTCTCTATGGATGTTCCGAATACTATATCTATTGTTGATTTGCTCCAGTTTGGAGGGATTGGGTGGAATCCTATGACAGTGACTTAGACCTTTGGAGTGATTTTGGATCAGAGGGTTTTATCTATTACGCTGCCGGTGCACTCCACTTCTGATCTTAAAGTTTGGAGATCTTCCGCTCTCCCGAAGGCCCCCTTGGTTGATATTTATTCAATTTATTGTCCTGAGCAGCAGAGGGGAATCCAGCGGGTTGGATTTGGTCTCTTGGAGTTCATCCCAGGATGAGATTATTTATTTGGAAGGTTGCTTGGCCTCGGCTTCCGACCAGAGCCTTCCTTTGTTCTAGAGGGCTTCATTTGCATATCTCTTGTCTCGCTTGTGGGATGGATGACGAATCCCTTATTCATGTTCTCTTCTTATGTCCGAGAGCTTGAGAGGTTTGGGATTTGGCTAACTGTCATGGCCTTCTTTCGATGACTGAGGATGTATTGGAATCTTCCTCCACATGCTGCACTGCAGTTCGACCAACCACTCTACCATTGTTTTGGCGTATCGGATATGGCTCACCCATAATGATATTATTTTTTCCTCTTCCAGATGCACTATCACGATGATTGTCGAGAGAGCTATGGCTCTAGTTAGGGAGTATCAGAGTTCGATTATGGGGAATGCGGAGATATGGGGTTCCGGCACAGCTCTTCGAGCACCCCGCCGAGTATTTATTTCTTGGAAGCCCCCTCCTCCGATGTGCACCACGGTCAACTCTGATGGGAGTGTTTGAGATAGACGTGGGGAAGCTGCTTTTGTTATTCGGGCTGCTGGTTATGGCTTCGTCGCTGTTGGAGAGTGTCATCTTGTAGATCTTACTGTGCTCATGGCTGAGCTTTGGGGGGCTTGGGCAAGTGTCCATTATGCCATAATATCTCTTCACCTTCAGCGGCTCATTATTGAGGGTGATTCCTTGACTATTATTTCCTGGATCCGGCAGGCCTTCCGGTTCACTTCTGCTCACCCACTTATCCGCGATATGGTTAGGCTTCTGCAGGGGTGTTTGGGGATAGTGGTTAGACATGTGTATAGAGAAGCCAATTCAGCAGCTGATTGGATGGCTTTTTTTATAGCCAATCACTCTGGAAAGATTCTTTGGTCTAGTTTGGACGAAATTTTTGTCTCCTTAAGGGACATCCTTCTTGCTGATTCTCTTCGTTGTATTCATTTCCATGTTATGATTTGACTATTCCGCTCAATAAAAAAAAAAAAGAAAAGAAAGAAATAGATATGATAATTTTTGCTGATCCGATAGATATCCAATCCGATCCGATTCTAATCGAGGTCCTAATCGAGATGAGAGGTTAAAACTCGATCTATTTAATTTAAGAACGAATATGGATTTTATATGACCAATTCGAACTTTAGATCGACCCTATTAGCCTGAGCATGGCCTGGCCCACCAAACCAAGGCTTATGGTTATCCAAGGAAAAAGACTCGAGTTTGTAGGGTAGGCTACCACCAGGCACCGGGATAGGCACATGTGGTTGTCATTCTCCGGGGTGGATAAGATCGCACGGGGAGAGAGAGCCAGCGATGCAAAATAATGGAGAGAGCTCGCAAACCCTTCGGCCCACCGGAACCCAAACATGCACCCCACTCTCATGACGTGGGGGTAGGATGCTTTGTTGGTGGTGGGACCCAACAACGGAGTGTGCCGATGATCGGTCTGTCGAGGATCGTGTCGTTTTCTGTGGTTGGCTAACTAAAGTGGCCTTTTAGTCGTATGGTCCCGTTACTTATTCTCGGTCCTTCCATTTTCTATATAGTTTTCGTAATTATTTATTTAATTAATTAATTATTTTTTTTAAAAAAAAAAAATGAAGTGAGAATTGAAAGTGTCGGAAATCAAAGGTGTATATAGAGCTATCGATGCCTCCTCGTATTGTTTGTTTTTGCGGGGACCTTAAATTTGGATTTTCTCATGAATAGATCGTGTATGTTTTATTCTTTATATGATGGGAACCGAAATAGAATACATTATTGGCAAGTATACACGTAACCATGGTGCATGATTTCATTGAATGGCTGAAAAGATTTTGGAACATATACCTTTGCTCCCTTTACGAGCACCATTGGCCATATGGTAATGCCGATAATGATAATTATGAAGCATATCTATTTTTGTCGATAGGACATCATATTGTAATTCTATGAAAAGTTTCTCTATTATCGAAGAAAATTATGATCATGCATAGATATATGCAATAAGTTAGTTAGCTAGCTTTTTAAATCACTAGTTATGTTGCATGTGTAAATGTATACGTTACTAAAATTTTATATTTCAAATAATTTAAATAAAATTTTAAATTTTAAATTTTAAAAATAGTTGAAAATCTTTAACTCATAATTTACTTTTTATGCTAATTTGGGTTTTTTTTTTCTTAACTATTTAATTTGAGTCTATTCCTAAAATTTTCTTGTTCTCGATGTATACCAATTCTACAATCCTTTTTTTTATAAAAATTATATAAAATTAAGCCACTTTTATATTGTTTAAGGATTTGTAGTTGATTAAAAATTTAGAAATCATCCTTTTGCAAAAACTGGTCATGGTGCATGTACAGATGTACATGACTATAACAAATTAAGATCTATAGGATGTTTTATAATCAAAACCTAAATTCTAAAAAGTGCTAAAATTAATTAATTTATAGGTAATTCTTAATGCATTATATCTTACATGTGCTTGTTGGTTTAGTTGCATTTTTTTCTCTCTATTGAAATTTCTTAGAATTCACGTATGTTAATATTTTTTTCATAAATTTCTGAGCTCTCTATTTTTAGTTAAATTCAAAATTTTCTTACATGTTATTTCAAAAGTCAGCATAACTGGACCTTTTCCTGTATCCTATATAAACCGCCATCTTAGAATAGCTTTCTTTAGGAATCTAGCATGCTTTGAATCTATTAAAAGAGAAATCTAATTATAATTATCATAAAAGTATTTTAAATCTTTAATAGCGTAATTTTGATGAGGATTACTTTTGAAATTAGGGTTATAAAATTATTCTTGGAATTAAAAGATTGAAAAATTAAGCCACTTTAATATATTTTAAGGATTAACGATAAATAATGGCTACTGCACCCAACTGTTCTTTTGGATGGTCATATATCAATTTCATTTGTTAACCATTTCCTTCGGAGCTACGCAACGTAACAATGAACAAGAGCTTACTCATAAAAGTATAAAAATGGCAGCCAAGTGCAGTAAGCTTCCACTATTACAGCATATGGGGAGAGCTAGATTTGTGTAGCATGAAACAAAGCTCTTGCCACTGTCTTAGTTAATAGTTTGTGGAAATTTCGAGTTGCTAGGGATTAGAAGTACTGCCCCCTTATAATCTCGCATTCCATCGTTAAGGTCCACATCTCCCTCTTAGGACAAAAGTGAATAGTATTTTTTTATTTTTTTGATAAAGAAAAGGAGAGGGGGAGATAAATTTCGGTGTAGCTACCCCCACTAGATCCCAACCCTGCCGGACTATGTTCGGATTCGTTCATATTCGGACCATAATTTTTCCGCATACCCTTCAGATTCGGGCCATAATTTTTTCGCATACCATTTCCATCACCGGTGAATTGACACCACTAAGACACTGGAGTAGTGCACTCTCTCACCATCCGATCAGATTCGGGCTATAATTTTTCGGCATCACCGGTGAATTGACACCACTAAGACACTGGAGTAGTGCACTCTCTCACCATCCGATCAGATTCGGGCTATAATTTTTCGGCATCCCGATCACGTGCTCCAAAAAAATTTCTAGATTTAATCAAGTCACCCACGAGGATTATATCTCGAACCCGTGACCGGTGGAGGGTGAGACTAAGTCTTTACCAACCAGACTACCGTCTTAGTAGTGTGGATAACATTCTTTAGAAAGTCAAATTTATACCTATCAAGCTTATCTACGTGTACTACACATCAACCAGAACCTTTGCACCTCCTGCTTGAATGCAAAATACCATGAATGGCAAATTTCATATCTATGTTGCAAAATGGACACGCATAAAGAATCAAGTTAATTTTCAAGTATTCTGCATCCAAAAAGATAACTTGAATTACATTCTCAACGACACATATGATAATATCATTATTAGCTAAAAAATTGGCTGCCCCATTTTAATGTGGGGGGCGGTGGGGTGGGGAATTAGAAGACTAGGATATCTTGGGGGGCACATGATAACTCAATTCAGGTTTCAATTCAAAAAAGCTGATCTTACTATGTATGTATGATAAATAATCAACATATCAAATAAATAAATAAAAAATCAAAAATAGAAAACAAATAAAATTACATTATTAGCTTATCGACAAATAAAAATTAAATTACACTTAAGTAGAGATTTCTAGGATGCCAATCACAAACAAAAGTCAAGGGGATCATATGAACCAAAGCATAGATGCCATATATATATATATATATTTACTGACCTCCCTCCCACACCCCCAATACTAACATGCTGTAAAGATGAAAAAGATGCGGTTTACGTTGCAAGATCCTGCAACTGCATCATACTTGCCTGTGCCTCGTCACCTTCAGGGTATGTACGGATAATGAATGGAAGCTATTGTTGTATGAGATGAGATCCGATACCTAGGAATTGTAAAGCAGCTAACATTTATACCCCCTAAGGCCCTTTAAAAGCCCAATTGAACTTGAGAAATCTGGGGATGCTCACACTATCCTCTCATTCCTTGGATCTTGGTAGCATGAAAAAGAGCATTTGAGAGCCACCTTTCACCTTGTAGAACAAAGAAAACTTTATTTCTTTGCTCAGCAAATTAAGATATTGTATAATTTTAATGTGCTGCGTTTCTAGATGTTCAAACTCTAAAACTCGTTTCGAAACCAGATCTTTTGCTGCCATAGCACTTGAGGTGGCAGGAAAATATAAAGAACAAAAAAAAGGAGTAAAAGACCTCTGATAAACAAGGCTTTATGATCAAGAGAGAGAATATAATGATGAAAAAGTTTATGATAAGAACCAAAGCGTAATCCATCTCAACAAAATTATCGCCAAGAATCAAAATCATCTGTTCATGGCCCCTTCAACTAAACTTCAATGACACTTGATCTGGACCAAAATCCACCGAAGCAATTCCTGTAAAATTTAGTTTTCAAACCACTGCTTTGACCATATTTTCATGCAAATACCATCAATAAAATTTTCATAAATCTAGACAAGGCACCTGTTAGCTAAAGAAACTAGGAGTAGTATACTGCACCATCCGTAATTTGTGCACCCTCAAAAATCTTGCTGGTTTCTTTTGAGTACTCTTTTCAATTTAGCATCTCATTCCTCTCACACCAGTCATGACCTTCACATAAGGTGACTAATTAGCGGATGAGCCACGTTATACTTCAAGTGTTCAAGGTCTTTTTTTCTTGATGAAGAACATGGCTGCACCCTATTTCTACCTCTATAATTTCTTTGTAATCTAGTCATGCTAGTTGATGGGGTAATCTTGTGGTTCCTCCATAAAATTTATTTCTCAAACTAATTGTGCTTTGAGCATATTTCATTACAACTAAAAACAACAAAATTTTCATAAATTTGGACAAGGTTGCCAGCTAAAGAAACTAGGAACCATAGAACCAGTGATCTCTAATTCTGTACATCCGAGGCATGGGTGGCACATAGAACATAAAGCACTACATATTGCAAAAATTAGGAGATCCACGAACAAAAAAGAAGGTGCAATCAGAGGCTGTTATTCCAACAATGCCAAGATATTCAGGATTGCACGATCAATCTAAACTTATCATGTAAGGTAGGCATCCCACAGATGCAGCCTTGATACTGACAGGATTGGCAAAACCTCCCTCACCACTCTCACCTCTCCTTTGCTCAGCCTCCCCAACTCAGCCAATCCAAGGGCTTTATGTTTTTCCTTCATTTTTTTATAAAAAAAATCTTTTTTTTGGCTAACATATGCTATATTTGTTTTTAACACATTACAATATATCATCATACAGATACAGTAGCCGAACATCCATGTAGCCTCCTAAACATGCCACCGAAACTTTTTGCTATCGATCAAGTGCTTATGATGCAAACTGGAGTAGTACTGTTTCAGAGTTATATAACCAAAACCAACCACCTAATTCATACAAAGCCGTAGCAGCCTCAACACAATAGGTTCAAACAAAGTTGTTGCTCAAAGTCCTAAAAAATTCATAAATCTTCTCATAGAAATGAAATATTAAGCCTGCACTCAAATTGATCATGAATATCTCAGAATATAGCAAAATCATGAAATAAGCTCAAGAATCTAACAGCAATGCCGATAACCCAATCTAGTTATGGAAGAAAGTATCATCCTCACAAAAACAAATTCTAGGACTTCATATTGCAACTGAAAATTATCCCAAATACCATTGAGAAATACAAGTCCTGAACATTTACAGCAAACTATAAAACTCCTAAATATAAAACAAAAGAGGTTCCCATTATACAATGCTTAAACCCTCACCAACAGAATGGAGGGATCTATTGGTAACAGAACAGTTAGCAACTCCATAATGCCTGCCACGATTGGCAAATATGAATCTCCTTATTGCCGATGAACATCTTCAAACTATCTTGCACGGTATTAACCTGCTCAAATTTACCCAGGCAGATCAGTTAGTAACGAAATGGTACCTGGAATCTACATAGCTCTCGACATCCCAGAGGAAAGACCCAAAAGTTACAGACTCCAAAATAAGCCTTCTCAAGCCTGCAAAACTAATCTTGATCATCTCATCCTTAGAGGTATCAATGCTACCCTGAGGTGTGATGACAATCTCTGGTCTCCCAAACAACGCCTCGGTGTGCTTCTCAATGATGCTAAAGGCCTCCTTCGACCTCACTGTTGCATACCTCTGCAACGTCTCCGAATCAAATGACATGACATAGGACCGTAGCCTGCAGGGCTTGATACCACGGCCAAACGCACCCTGGCTGAGGCTTGGAGAAGACCCCAAAGATGCCTCAGGGTGAGAATTCCCAATTTGAGCAGATGGTCTCGACTCATCGGGCATTGCTTGTTTAATGGCATCCTCCTCTTCATCGGTTCCCCAGGGAAGGGTCTTCATCGACTTCTCAAGTTGAAACCTTCGATCCACTCTCTTGAGGAAGTACCCATACATCACCGAAGCAGCATAAACCTGCCCAACCCGAAGCTTGCTTATCGGTGCAACAGAGTTTGAATCCCCCAATCGCTGGCCCAATATAAGAGCCAGGTGATTCTTGATCATCTCATATGCATCTGGAGAATGGAGCCTTTCGAGCTTCTCCTCCTCGGGCGGCCACTGGTCGACCCTCCCAGAGGGGTCTGTTGATTGGGAGAGGGCAGGAACCAAGGAAACACCAGCTTCCATGAACTTCTGGACAACCAGGGCATATAATATCTCCTCCAGAGCCCTTCTCCTTTCGTTAGCTTTCACCTCTGCGATTCTCCTAACAATCACAACAGAAAAGTCTCACCTTTCACTCTTTCACCAACAATCCGTAGCTTGTAAACAGAAAGGAAGATCGGATTTTTACGGCGTACCTGTACAAAACGAGGTCAGTGCCGGAAGGGGATGGCTCCTCCTGGTTCTTCTCAGCCTCGCGGTCAGTTTGGAGCTGCTCGAGCTGTTGATCAACGGCAGCAGGGACGAGATGGGGATGGCTGATGAGGATCTGAGACAAAAGCTGCCCAATAGGGGATTCCAACCGGAGAGGAGCTACGGGGAAGGACGATTCGGATGAATTGGGGGAGGATAAAGATGCCCTGATACCACTGTTCCTTCGATCATGGAATCCTCTTTGTCCTAGGTTCCGCACAGAGATTGGACGGCAACCCTACGACGGATCCATGCAACAATAAAACATCAAGATCTCAAAGGAATGGAGTCAAGGTTGAAACTTTGAACAAATTTGCCTCTTTTTCAGCTCCAACCTAGCCAAAGACCAAAAACAACTGATGGATTGGAGATCGAATTTTCATACCTTGCGCCATCTGCTGGAGAAATGGGATTTGGGATCGAATGAGACGAAATCGGGGCGGCAGGCCACCAGAACACACGATCCGGAGGTGAAATCCGAAGCTTTGCAGAGGTACTGAGGAGATCGAACGGCCGCCACGGCGTCCATGGATCGAGATCGACGCGCCTTAGATCTCTAAACCTGCAACACGGAAACGCTGGATCAGAGAAATTGGAAACACCGAGCGAAGAAAATTAAGATAAATCCGTAAAATTAGAATCAAAATAATGATCTATTTCGTACCGCAGGAAGAAGTAGCAAGAGAAACAACTGGAGGATTGAAGTTAGGGTTGGGATCAGGGTTTGGAGATCGGAAAAGCTCCGAGGAGGCGTCAACGTTCCGCGAAGTCGAACAGGAAGAAGGTGCAGGCGTGCCCGTTTATAGATCTATTGATGGATTGACCGTCGAAGAGTTACCCTTCAAGTTCTAGTAATTTTCATTCATACCATTGGTTTAGCAGTCTCCCCTTCCCTCTTTTTTTTTTTTTTTTTTTTAACCTGCGTACTTGAATCTTTGAACGAAGATGGTAAATGAATTTGGAATGCAATTTTTTTGTTGTGAAAAGTCTATCAGCAATTTCAGCATTTTAAGCACAATAAGTTATTTATGTCATGATTGATCTTTGGGATGAGACGGTGATACTTGTTTTAAATAAATCTATTTACGTACTCTGGTTTATCATTTAAATTTCATTTTGTTTGCATCCTTACAGAATCCAATATGCTGTTAGCTCATAAAGGTTGGATTTTGAATCTGGATAGTGATGGCAAGCAAATATTTCATTGACTAGTTTTTATTTTAAAATTCATTATTTTTTAATATAACCGATTGTCATCATCATGAGTACTAGATTAGAAACTTTACTGAATGTTAGTAGTATCAGATCAAACAAAAGCTCCTTATGTCAATTAATGAGTTCATTAATCAACTAGCAGGTACCTCTCTTCTTTCTATAATAATGGTCTTCAAAAAATTCCTTCCAGAATCATGCTATCTATAAATTTTTTTTACCTTAATTTTTTTTCCTTAATTTACGGGATGATTCTACTTTGCCTCTCTTTCCTTCTCCTCCACTTATCAATAATGACAAGGAAGTCGAGATAGGGAGACAAATATTTTCATGTCATAAAATAATCATTCATCAGAATATAATCACTTTTTGATCATGCTTCATTTATAATTTTTAACTTATATTAAGATTTTACTGGTTATTATGCATGATATAACTTTACCATTCGCTAACGATTATTAATCTCTATAATTTAAATAATAATAATAATAATATGCATAAATTCACTATGGGCAATGAGTTGGGTTGACTGGAGTACAGGTTAAACTAAATTATGTTATTAATATTTATTATTTTTTAATTAATTTTTTTAATTTGTTGGAGGATATGACATATCCGAGCAAAATCTACGGAGGGATGGATGGAAAAGAAAAGAGATAAAGAAGAAGATGTTCTAGTAAAACCAGATGATCGGTAATTTAGGATATTTTTGATTTGATAAAAATAATAAAATTAGCTAAACTAAATAAATATTTAAAAGACTAAACTGATAATTTGAACATGGATGGTTTAAACTTTTATCATTTTTTATTTTCAGTATAATCTAATTTGAACCAAACATTTAAAAATCTTAAGAAATCAATAATAACAATAATAATAATTATTCTTAATAATTTAATCAGCATATTCATATTTGCTGGGACAAAAAAAAATAAAAAAATCCCACGTTAGTGAGAAAACCATGTCCTAAAACCATGAATGTCACGTATTGTCATTACATGTGATACACGATCATGTGATTTCAGTCAAAATCAAGGTCATTTTGGTGATTTTTCCATGGTTCATGCCGCAATTTTTGTCCCGGTGCCTTGAGATTTCCTTGAAAAGGGCTCCCCAGGTCCCGTCAAGAGAGATCTCGGTGTCGAGTTGGCACCTCAAATCTTCACGTTCTTGGCACGCCCACCGCGACCGCAATCGCCAGAGGCAAAGATCTACAAGGAAAGGATCTCGTGGCCATCAAAGAAAGCCTCGCCTCCACGGATAGCGCGGTTGGTAGATATTCGATTTCTTTCTTATCTGGTCACGAATTCAAAATATAATTTTATAATTAATTTAATTAAAATTTTAAAATTTTTAGATAAAAGAATGGATCGATTAATACTTTAATATCATAAAGAAACTATATATCAATAAAATTCTGAAAGATAAAAAAAATATACAAAAATTTATGACCTGTATCCAATAAAGACCAAACAGACTGAAAGCCAGAATGAGATGCTATACCGTGATAAAATTCCCTACCTTTTTATCTAAACAAAAAAAAAAAGAAAGCACGTCGTCCCGACAGCGAGAGAGATCAATTAAATTAAACAAACAAGCTACGTATATAGGTGCATGTTTTATATATATATATATTATTAATTATTTAGTTTTGTTATATGATGATAGTATAAATTAGATAGTTAAAAAACTTGGTTAAATTTGATTTTAAATTCTTTCGGATATAGTTGAGTCCAATCCTATACATTCCTATATATTGCTTAGTTATGTATCGAACTTAGTCCTAGGTGGCAACGAAGTTTTTGATGCTCGGTTCACCCTATCATTTCCTGGTTGCACAAAATTTTGGCAATTATAGCGTACAAAATGCTAATAAATTAGTTAAACTTGGTGCTTATAGGTTTATTTGTAACAATTGCTTTTTTTTAAAAAAAAATTAGAGTACTTATACAAAACGAGTGGGGATATATCCACACACACACAAAAGAAAAAAAAAAAAGAAGAAGAAGGAGGAGGAGTGTGGATATATCCACACAAAAAAAAAGAAGAAGAAGAAGAAGAAGAAGAAGAAAGTAAACTGTCTTTAAAATGACTTGGGGCATCCCTTATATCAATCCATAAATGATCATCTTAGAGCTCCACAATATAGGTGACAACCTAATCAACGATAAAATTTATCTCATGATAGATATGTTAGACTTTTATAGATATATATTTCTGAACATAACAGTAATATCATGAAAAAAAAAAAATGTATAGCTTTTTTTTTTTTTTTCACGTACTCTTCTGGTTCGGGATAATCATAATAAAAAAAATATTTTTAATAATAAGATGATTAGCTTATAAAATTATATAAATATAAGAAATATTTATTCAAGCATAATAAAACTCGATTTTAAATATCATCGATTTATAAAGATGACTCTTCACGAGGCATGAATGATTAGGGATGGCAACGAGTCGGGTTTAGATCGAGTCATCCAAAATTTATACCGTCCGGCTAAAAAATTATCCGTCCCATACCCGTCTCGGGTTGGGTCATCCAAAACCCATACTCACCCCGCTAAAAAATTATCCGTCCCATATCCGTCTCGGGTCGGGTCAGGTATAAAAAAATCACGTGTGGATCGGATCAGGTATACCCGGTCTCATAAAACTTAATTTATTTAAAAGCTAAATAGGTCGGGTCGGATCGGGCATATCCGTCCCATATCTAATTTACTTAAATATTTTATAAACATAATTTTTTTAATATACAAATGGGTTGGGTTTGGATCGAGACGTACTACTATTCGTACCCGAACCAAATCCGAGTCGAGTTTTTTTATATAACCCATATCCGTTTATAAATCAGGCAGGTAGGGTTTTATCCGTTCCATCAGGATCGGGTCGGATCGGATACCCATCGGATCGGTAAAAATTATCATCCCTATGAATGATAAAGTCTGCATACTCTCTTGGTCCAGGTAATAATTGTACTTTTATGTTTAGGTTCAAACGCACATCTCTTGTAAAATGGTTATCCTTGGTTAAACTTGATAGCCGTGAATTTTTTTTAATTTTGATAAACAAAAGGTAAAGAGGAACATCCTAGCCTTTCATTTATACCAGCAATCATGGATTTCAAATTTTTTCTTGAATTTAATCGAGTCATTTATAGGACATATCTCGAATCCATGATCTATTGATAATGCTATCCATATATTTTAAATTTATTTAAAATATAAAAAAAAAGAGTAGTACGATCATGACCGATATTTTTGTGTTTGTGGCATGGAATGTATGTATTAAAAAACAAATATAATTTAGCTTAAAAGTTGTGTTCACATGTCTTCGTCTGGTCTTCGGAGGGGCGGCGTGGATGACATTCATCCACATTTCAGTCATCCCCTCCACCCCCATTTTTTTATCTTTTCTCGAGTGATCCTTCCACACGTGAGCCAAGATAAACAAATAGATGAAATGAGAACCACGTTTATGTTGGAGAGAGGAACTTGCAAGTTAGATGCATCACGCATTCATGGTACGGTATGGATCACCAATATACGGCCCAGATAAACTCCGAAGCTAGCTGCGGTGAAGGATATTTATGTTCCTGTCATCTATATATCATTCGCATCTAAAATTTGAATTATGATCCGAGTTAATTAAATAATTTTTTTAATCCTTAGACATGGATACGTGAGATTGATTATTAGACCGATTGATATTTTGATTGGATTGGAATAATGTACTTTGTATAATATGATAGTATGGTAGATAATAACTGAGCCGTTTTTGTTATTACTATGCATTAAACATTCTTCAGCAAAATAAGAACCCTCATAGTTAGATCTAGAAAGGATAGCTACGTTGGTCATCCCTTCCATTTTTTTTTTATTTATAAAAAATATAAAATTTAAAAAGAAGGAAAGAATTTTCTCTTTGTACCATTAGATGTTAAATTGATGTCAAGTACAATCAATATATAGTCTATATTGATCAATGTGTATAAAAACAAAATAAGTAAAGAATTCTCATAATTTATCGATCCCCATAATTTCTCATCCCTATAATTTCTCACGATCAATTCTTGATCCACCAATCTCATATTTACAAATTTTGGTCTACGAATTTCATATTCGGAGATTCTGGCCTGGCAATTCCATATTTACAAATTCTGGTCCACTAATTCTATATTTATGGATTCCACTAATACTCCCTTTCAAGAATCGAAATCGATCCCGTCCCGGGATCTTTATAAATACATCGGCCAACTGGAGTTTGGTCGGCACATAAGCTGTGATGATATTATGAAATTTTACATGATCACAAATGAAATAACAATATACCTTAATATGTTTCGTTTGCTCATGAAAGACGGGATTATCGATGATATGGAGGGTGACTTGATTATCACAAAAGAGCTCCATGGACTGAATATGATCGATTCCGAGAGATCGCAAAAGGCTGCACAATAATAGAAGTTTGTGAGTGGCAGCTACCATGGATCTGTATTCTGATTTTGCTGATAACCTGAATACAATAGTCTGCTTTTTGATTTTTTAGGAAATGGGATAACCTCTAAACATAATAAAGTATCCAGTGACAGAATGCCACGTTATCAGGCAACCAATCCAATTTGAGTCACAATAAGCAGTTAATCGCAAATATGCCGATGTATTGAGTAGAATCCCTTGGCTTGGATATTGCTTGAGGTATTGAAGGACTCGTATTGCTACATTTTAGTATAGCTATCAAGGATTCTACATGAATTGGGATAGGATATGGACTAAGTAGCAGAGTTTCAGTCATGTAATGGTCAAATAAATCAAACACCCCACTAAGCATCGGTATTGTCCATAATCATATATGGGTTCACCAGAGTCCATCAATAGATGGTGTTGTTGCTCTGTAGGAAATGATGACGATCTAGCTCCGAGAATGCCACATTCATTTAATATGTCTAGAACATATTTTCATTGAAACAAGAATAAGTCTGATGGGCTGCGAGCAATTTCAATGCCGAGGAAATATTTTAAAGGACCAAGGTCCTTGATATGAAACCGGGTGGCCAGATAAGTTTTATAATTCTAATATTTATCTAAATCATTGCATGCCAATATTAAGTTATCTACATAGACTAGAATAGCCATGAAGGTAGTCTTCTTACTCTATATAAATAAGGGGTGATTGGCCCCTGATTGAACGAACTTGCATTCATGCAAGGCAAATGCTAACTTTGCAAACTAGTTTCTAGAGACTTGTCGAAGATTATAAAGTGAATTTCAAAGGTGACATATTTAGTCATGCCCTGTGATATGGAAACTTGGCAGAATACTCGTATATACTTTTTTTTCAAGATCACCATGTAGAAATGTGCTGTGTATGTCCATTTGGCGAAGTTCCTATTTCTTAAAAATAGAGACAGTTAGAAGGCAACGTATGCTTACTAATTTGGCAACTGGTGTGAATGTCTCATGAAAATCGAGTTCCTTGATCCAAATGAACCCCTTTGCGATGAGGCAGACCTTATAATCTCCACACTACCATCAGCCCTGTGCTTTATCTTACACACCCATTTGCAACTGATGGATTTTTTATTTGGTGGGAGGTCCTCCACAGTCCATGTACCATTTTTTTTAACTACCTTTATCTTTTGGACCATAGCTTCCTGCCATCTAGGATCTTTCATCGTCTAAGAGTAACTTCTGAGCTCAACATGTTTATCAAGAGCTGCTAAAAATACTTTGTCGGATTGAGATAATTTATCATAATAGAGAAAGTTTTCTATGGGATGAACCATACCTGAAGTCGTTGTGGAGCCAGATGTCATGCATGGGGGTCTGTGGACTTGGTGGCGTGGCATACATAGTCTTATAAATGGGCTGGTGTTGGTGTATTCTTTTAGGTCTTGCAGTTTAGGCCTTTGTCAAAATTATCTTATCACATGACTCGGGCTCGCTCTCCATGTCTAATATAATTTTTTCCTGGTTTGGCCATTGTGCTTCTAGGCTTGGCTTAAACTAGACTTGCAAACTGTTAGACACCTCACTAAAATTGGTTGCACTGGTCCTAATTGAAGGAATTGGGTTTAGCTGAGCTACTGGCTCACCCATAGAGATCCGGCATCCGCGCATGTTGGATATTGAGCTTGCACCATCTTCTCTAAATACTAACGGCATGATTTGTCCGTCTTTATTATTGGCATTAAATTTTATAAATTTTCTTTCACTAAAAACTACATCCCTCGAGACAAAAACCTTATGTATATCGAGATCATATAGTTTCCATCTTTTTTGGATGTAGGGATAACCAATGAAGATACACTTTCAAGCTCTTTTATGCAATTTATCGTAAACTCGTGATTTTCAAAGAGCAACATATATGGACCTAAAAATCTGAATATAATCATAATTTGGTTTTTGCCTAAAGAACACCTCGTAAGGCATTTTCCACAATCAAAGGCATGTCAGCGTATAATTAATGAGATAAATAACCGTGAAAATATACTCATCCCAAAACTTAATAGGTAGTCCTTGTTGATATTTGATTGCAGAAAAATATATGTCTGGTGTATATTTGTATAATTTTAAAAATATTTAAAAATAATTTTTGTGATGTGAATGGTAGAACAAATTTGGTATAACAAATTAATTATAAATACAATAAAATAGAGTTAAAAAGTCTGGCCTGAGAGGCGGATAAAGCCACTATCCTAAATGAAATTTGGCTACCTTCTCGTGTGAAGACTGATGGGCCACACGCTCTCCTCCAAGGTACAACCCGAAAGCCAAAACTTTAATGTCCGTTAGTGGCATGATCTCGAACGGACGCTGATCAACTTGTCTTCAGTCTAAAAAATTTAAAATGAAAAAAATATAAGAAATCAAAATTGAGGAATATAGAGATGAAGAAATTAGAATTTATTTTGGAATGCTTTGTAGGTCTGGGATAGAGACCTATTTATAGGCTCAAAATTCTAAAGAAAACTTCTAAAATACCCTCAAACTAGTCGTTATAGTCGTTACAAAACTTAATTCAAAATTAATTAAAAACTAGCTGTTATATTATTAAATAAGAAATGAATAAAATGATCGTTATGACTGTTATAAAACTAAATACAAAATTAATTAAAATAAAAATAGTTAAAACTTTTGGGGAGTTGTTTTATTTTATTTTTTAATATATGGTAACGTCAACAATCCTGCCTTAAAATCCAAGGCTCTCACTACATTAAGGATATGTCAGTGCTTGTATTCTACTTTTTCATTTTGTTGCATAGTGTCAATACAAGAAATTTAGTATATTATCTCCTTATTTGAGTAAAACTGCTATAGTAGACCTGACATGAATTCAGACTATTATTCGATCTGATTACTTTAATTATGAGCCCAAACTGAGTTTTAACCATATTATAGAACTTTATAAGTAGCCTACATGCTTTAGATTTTTCCTTCATCAAAAATACCTAAATCCCTTTACTATGATCATTAATTATGGTAAGAAAATATCGCGCACCTGCTAGGGATGCCATGTTATAACGCCCTCACAAATCATAATGAATTAAATCAAAAATAATAGCAGCTTTATTTTCACTAACATAAAAGGTGCTCTAGTTTGTTTCGAGTATAATCATATATCGCAGGAATCACCAAGGAACTTATTAACTGAAAATACAGGAATTAAATTTAAAGCATGATGAGATGAACGACTTAGTCATCGATGCCATAAACCATATCTCTTTGTCGTAGTTGCCTGACATGCCAACAATGGTGCCACACATCCAAGCTGATAGACCCCTCCCCGTAATTCATCCACTCCAATTGGCTTCTTCGAGGTGAGGTCTTGTACAAGGCAAAAATCTGAAAAAACTGTCACTAAACAATTTAGATCTGTCTCATCCACCTTTCTTTCCTCGAGATCCCTATCACTGTTTTTAATTTTTTGGATAGCTGTTCAGCTCCCAATATCTTTCTCGATCATATCTTACCTTTTGACAGTGGTCGTACTTTGGTTTGTAGCCTTGAATTGGTTTCGCACTCCCTTTTCTACTGTTGCTCATGAAGAAGGATGCTGCACGAATCTTATCATCCCTTTCATTTGCCACCATTCATTGATGCTCCTCTTGCATAACCATTAAGTATGCTTTGCTCAAGATCGGTAGAGGATCGGAGTTGAATATTTGTGAATGAATGATACCAAAGACCTTGGCATTGAGGCCCATGAGAAACGGATAGAGTTTCTCTGTTTTCTTCTCCTTTATGTGAACCCGTGCTGTCACGCTCGTGCAAACCGATATCTTGGAATAATCATCTAGTTTGTCCCACAAAATTTTCAATTTTGTTTAATAACTTGCTATCGATAAGCCCTCT